>JASVEL010000090.1:0-429987 GCA_032618575.1 Nicotiana noctiflora
CAACTACTTAATTCCAAGGGATTCTAGGGCAAGGATTCAACTTCCCCAATATTTTCAAGGTAAAAACCCTAACTATTTTCTTTGATTTTCAGTTTTAATTGGGTAAAGAGAGGTTTGCATATAATAGCTTTTGAAAATAGAATTTTTACACTCATGCATGATTATTGAACTTGATTTCTAGTAAAAAGAAGTGGGTAGAAGTAAGAGTCTTCAAGAACAAGGTTGGCAAGAATAGGATATCTTGGGTAAGCATAAAGTAGAAAGTTAACGGAAGAAAAATCATCACCAGGTATGTATGGCTAATTTTGATTCTTGTGAAATCGCCCTTAGGTGTAAAATTGTTTGGCATGTGTTGATTTGAGAAATTGTATGTGATTAATTGATGTTGTTGTTGGATATTCAAAGTTGTTGTTGAACTATGAGTGTTGTGGTAAGAAATATGAACCGAAAGGTAAATGAGAGTTGAATTGGGTAAAGAATTTGTGAATAATGATTATGATGGCCTATATGGCACCTTGTGGAAAAGAAATCGAAACACTTGAGAATTGGTTTATTGTGGAAAGAGATGAAACACTTGAATTATGGAAAATTGTTGAATATACATGTGTGAATATTATTGAATGTGGAAACATTGTAACTTGGTTGTGATATTGGCTTGAGAAGTAATTGAGAACATGAAACAATGTGCAAGTTGCTTATTTGAACTTGTTGAAATTGTGTGTAGTACCTTATCTGCTGTTTGAAATTGTTGTGTTTTCAACTGTAAGGCGGGGTCGTTTTGCGCGCCGCAACGTGGTGAAATAAGGTGTGGGTTGGGGTGATAAGGGTGGCCGAGGTAATAAGGGTGGTCAGGGCAATAAGGATGGAAAGCGATCGAAATCGCTATTGAAAATTGATACATAAATCAATAATGTGAAATTGTGAAAGGAGACAGCAGGAGAGTTTGCAACCTGTGGGGCACCGATTGCCCCTTTGTTTGACTACTTGTGCTTTACGTGATTGATTGGTTATTGTTAAATTGGTTGATCGTAGAAAGTGCTTTGTGTTGAGAATTATTTGAAATGAGGAAAATGTGGAAACATGGTTGGCTGGCTTAATTGATTGTTGATGTAATTTAATGGCTTGAGTTTACTTGGGACAAAGTTTGTCCATACATACCAGTACAATTTAAGTGTACCGACGTCCCTTTTGCCGGGGGCGCTACATTCGTGTCATGATTGTAGGTGGATCAGTAGCAGGCACTTCAGCTCGTCGGCAGTAGTATTCTTCTCCTTCCACTGCCCGTCTTGGGTGAGCCCCTTTCTTCCTCGGGGCCTTGTGTGGTTCTTGCCACTTCGGTTTGGATTTCATTTTGGTTTTGAAAGGTATAGCCGGAGCCTTGTTACCGGCAAGTATTGTATTTCCCTTTTGTATCCTAGAGGCTCTGTAGACATGTAAACCGTGGGACTCCAGTCTTATATATATAAGGTGTTATGTCGGGCGTTGTAAAAGTTGAAATCTTGTTAATGAATCACTCGTATCATTTTATTTGTTTAATGTGAAATCAATTATGATTAGTAATTTATTTGGTTAATGAGAAACAGTCATCACAGGGGTAACGCGTGGGAATGAAAGGCACCCAGGTCCGCTTGACTGGGGCAACCCGGTCAGGCGCCGGTCATGTCCCTCGATTTGGGGCGTGACAAACTTGGTATCAGAGCTTAAGGTTTTAAAGTGTCCTAGGATGTCTTGGAGCCGTGTCTAGTAGTGCCCTTCTTATAGGTGTGTTGTCGACCACATCATATAAGTAGGGGGCTACACGGACATTTAGGAATCTACCTACTTCTTTGTTAATCTATATCGTGCGGTAAAGTGCAATGTGGAGATATCCTGTGTCTAATTCGTGCCTTGTTCCCAAATTTTCAGAATATGGCACCTAAGAAGAAGGCTAGACTCGGCCTTAGGGCCAATACCGGCCCAAGTGCAGCTGTTAATCATGTACCCGATGCCGTGGGAGAGAATGACCCACCAGTCCCGAATTTGCCTGGCCCATCCTGTTCAAAACCCAAGTGTCCCTATTCCAGCTGCGGCAGAGGATGCCACCATTCCTCCTGCCGGTGTTCCTGACTCAGATACAGTTCCCGCTTCGGGCTCTGGTATCTCTAATGAAGAACTTAGGGGAGCCATCCATATGTTAACACAGCTAGTGGCCGCCTAGGCCCAGAGATCCCATGATGCCCCTGCATCCTCCAGCGGACAGGGAGATTCCTTTGGCTCCAGAGTCCACCAGTTCTTGCGGTTGGCCCCTCCAGAATTTTCAGGTACCGATCCAGAGGCTGACCCACAGGAATTCCTTGATGAGATATACAAGACCCTCAGAGTGATGAAGGCTACAGATATAGAGGGGGTAGAGTTGGCCTCTTACAGGCTGAAAGGAGCGGCACGTTCATGGTTCGAAATGTGGGAGGATTCCCGTGAGGAAGGGAGCCCTCCGGCCAGATGGGATGAGTTCGTGGATGCATTTATGGACCACTTCTTACCTGCTGAGGCAATGGCAGCCCATGCCACTGAGTTCGAGGTTCTCAAACAGGGCAGTATGAGTGTTTGGGAGTATCACATGGAGTTCGTAAGGTTGTCCAAGTACGCTCCTCATTTAGTATCGACCATGGATGCCCGGGTTCGACGGTTTGTTCGGGGCCTTAGCCCTTTGGTAGTGAATGAGGCCGCCACAGCAGCTTTGCACTCAGACATGAACTATGGGAGGATTGTGGGATTTGCTCAGGCCACAGAGGCCAGGAAATTGAAGATTCGTGCAGAAAGAGAAAGTAGCAACAGGGCCCGGTCAACGGGTCGTTCAGGGAGATCACTTCCAGGGAAGGGGTCATCAGGGCCATCCCAGTCATATGCTCAGTCCTCCGCGAGTGCACCGCCATCCGTGCACAGTCATCAGCAGGGCAGTTACTCGAGACCCGGTTCAGACAGCAGGAGGTCTCGTCAGTCTGGTCGTCCTGGGGTGAGGTCCCAGCAGCAGGGGAGACCTACATGCCCCAAATGTGGGAGATTTCATACAGAAACTTGCTACCTTGACCTTCCAGTGTGCTTCGGGTGCGGGGTGAGAGGTCACATTCAGCGGGACTGCCGTGCACCCCGTCAGGGTATAGGTAGGGGATCTGCTCAGTCATCCGGTTCTTCAGCTGCTACATCATCAGCGCGTACTCCAGCAGCAGCAGGGCGTGGTGCAGCTAGGGGTGGAGCTCGGGGTAGGGGTGGACCTAGCCGATTCTATGCATTGAGTGGTCGCCAAAATGCCGAGGCTTCTCCAGATGTTGTTACAGGTATCATGTCTGTTCATACTATTGATTGCTATGCCCTTATTGATCCAGGGTCCTCCTTGTCTTATGTTACTCCATTCATTGCTTCAAGTTTTGGGATAGAACCCGAACAGCTTCATGAGCCGTTCTCTGTGTCGACACCTATTGGTGATTCTATTACGGCCTCACGAGTCTATAGGAATTGTGTTGTTACGGTGGGTGGTCGTGATACCACAGTCGATCTTATTGATCTTGGGATGGTAGATTTTGATGTAATTATGGGGATGGATTGGCTCTATTCGTGCTTTGCCAAACTTGACTGTCGAACGAGAGTTATGAGGCTCGAGTTCCCTAACGAGCCACTCATTGAATGGAGAGGAAATGGTGTAGTGCCAAGGGGTAGGTTTATTTCCTACCTTAAGGCTTCGAAGATGATTAAGAAGGGGTATATCTATCACCTGGTTCGGGTAACGGACACCACCTCAGATGTGCCTATCCTCGAGTCCGTGCCAATTGTGAATGAATTTCCTGAAGTGTTTCCAGATGAGCTTCCAAGCATCCCGCCGGATAGGGAGATTGATTTCGGAATTGATGTATTGCCAGATACTCAGCCAATATCCATTCCACCTTACAGAATGGCGCCAGCAGAGTTAAGGGAGTTAAAGGAGCAGTTGAGGGATTTATTAGAGAAAGGGTTCATACGACCGAGTGTGTCGCCATGGGGTGCTCCGGTTCTCTTTGTCGAAAGAAGGATGGGTCACTTCGAATATGTATTGATTATCGGCAGCTTAACAAAGTCACCATTAAGAATAAATATCCATTGCCTCGAGTGGATGATCCGTTTGACCAATTGCAGGGAGCGAGGTTCTTCTCAAAGATTGATTTACGGTCCGGGTACCACCAGTTGAAAATCAGGGAGCAGGATATTCCTAAAACCGCCTTCAGAACTCGTTATGGTCACTTTGAGTTTTTGGTCATGTCTTTTGGGCTAACCAATGCCGCAGCAGCTTTCATGGACCTTATGAATCGGGTTTTCAAGCCATTCCTAGATTCCTTTGTGATTGTATTCATTGACGATATTCTCATATACTCTCGGAGCAGGGAAGATCATGCCGTTCACCTCGGGGCAGCATTGCAGACCCTTCTTCAGCATCAATTGTATGCCAAGTTCTCAAAATGTGAGTTTTGGTTGGAGTCCGTAGCTTTTCTAGGGCATGTTATTTCCAGTGAGGGAATTATGGTGGATCCTCGGAAGATTGCGGCAGTGAAAGATTGGCCTAGACCCACGACCCCGACAGAGATTCGCAGCTTTTTGGGTCTGGCAGGTACTATCGGAGGTTTGTAGAGGGATTCTCAACCCTCGCCTCCCCATTGACTAAATTGACGCAGAAAGCAGTTAAGTTCCAGTGGTCCGAAGCATGTGAGAAAAGTTTCCAAGAATTGAAGTCAAGATTGACCTCGGCACCAGTATTGGCCTTGCCCGAAGGCACGGAGGGATTTGTAGTCTATTGTGATGCCTCCAGAGTCGGTTTGGGATGTGTATTGATGCAGCACGGAAAAGTTATAGCTTATGCTTCCAGACAACTCAAGAACCATGAGAAGAATTATCCGACGCATGATTTGGAGCTTGCAGCTGTTGTGTTTGCTTTGAAAATATGGCGGCACTATCTTTATGGGGTTCATGTAGATGTGTTTTCAGACCACAAGAGCCTCCAGTATTTGTTCAAGCAGAAGGAGCTAAATCTGAGACAACGGCGGTGGTTAGAATTACTCAAGGACTATGATATGGACATATTGTACCATCCAGGGAAGGCAAATGTGGTAGCCGACGCTCTTAGTCGGAAATCCATGGGTAGTTTGGCTCATTTGGGTGTGGATCAGAGACCCCTGGCTCGAGAGGTCTACCAATTAGCCAGCTTGGGGGTTCGTATTTCGGCGTCAGACGAGGGGGATATCTTGGTGCATAATGGAGCAGAATCATCATTGGTCGCGGAAATCAAGGAAAAACAATTCACGGATCCAGCATTGGTTCGGGTGAAAGAAGCAGTCCTGAATGACAAGACCTCAGCATTTGTACTCAGTAGCGAAGATGGTGTATTGCGGTGTCAAGATAGGCTATGTGTTCCGGATGTAGACGAGCTTCGGGAAAGAGTGATGGCAGAGGCTCATACTTCCAGGCATTCCGTGCACCCTGGTTCAACGAAAATGTATCACGATCTCAAGGAGATTTATTGGTGGAACGGTATGAAAAGGGATGTGGCAGGCTTTGTAGCTAAATGTCCGAACTGTCAACAAGTGAAGGCCGAGCATCAACGGCCCGGTGGATTAACTCAGCTTATAGAAATACCAAGGTGGAAATGGGAGATGATCAATATGGATTTCGTGGTGGGGTTACCTCGCACTCAGCCTAAGTTCGACTCAATATGGGTGATAGTGGATCGACTCACCAAATCAGCTCACTTCCTGCCAATCAAGTCCACAGATACTGTGGAGCAATATGCAAGGTTGTACATCAAGGAGATAGTAAGGCTTCATGGCACTCCACTTTCTATTATCTCAGATCGCGGGGCTCAGTTCACCGCTAACTTTTGGAAGAAGTTTCAGCAAGGTTTGGGAACTCAGGTGAATCTCAGCACAGCTTTCCATCCACAGACCGATGGACAGGCCGAGCGGACCATTCAGACGCTCGAAGATATGTTGCGGGCTTGTGTCTTAGATTTTAAAGGTAATTGGGATGAACACTTGCCACTGATAGAATTTGCTTACAATAACAGCTATCATGCTAGCATTCAAATGGCCCCGTTTGAGGCATTGTACGGGAGAAGATGTAGATCGCCAATCGGGTGGTTTGAGGTAGGTGAAGCGGAATTGCTAGGGCCGGACATGGTGTACGAAGCTATGGAAAAGGTCAAGGTTATTCAGGAGAGAATGAAAACAGCACAAAGTCGTCAAAAGTCCTATGCAGATGTTCGTCGAAGGGATTTGGAGTTTCAAGTCGATGATTGGGTGTTCTTGAGGGTATCTCCTATGAAGGGAGTCATGCGATTCGGAAAGAAAGGGAAATTGAGTCCTAGGTATGTCGGGCCATATCGGATCGTTCAAAGGATTGGTCAAGTTGCTTATAGGCTAGAGTTGCCTCCCGAGATGTCATCAGTGCACCCGGTATTCCATGTGTCCATGTTGAAGAAAGTGATTGGAGATCCATCCACCATCATGCCAGTTGAAACTATAGAGGTTAATGAAGATTTGTCATATGAAGAAGTTCCAGTTGCCATTCTTGATAGGCAAGTCCGTAAGTTGAGAAATAAGGAAGTTGCCTCTGTTAAAGTATTGTGGCGAAGTCAACAAGTAGAGGAGGCCACATGGGAAGCAGAAAAAGAGATGAAAGAAAAGTACCCCCATTTGTTTGATCAAGCCTAGAAGAAATTAGGTGACCCTCCTACTCCTAGTAGTTGTCATCTTGCCTAAGTTGTTTCCCTCTTAGTATTAGTAAGTCTCCTTTATTTGTAATGAGTTAGATGTGTTGTTACCTTGGGTCACTTGAACCGTTCTTGATAAATGAAAGCCTTATAAAGATTTACGTGTTTAATAAACAACTAATAGTAAGTGTAGATTGGTAATGATTTGTTAAGCGTACATGGTGTGTTAAAATGGTTAAATAAGGTAAGAATTCATTGAAGTGACTAGTTTATGTGCATTCGTTGAGGTAAGAAGGTGTATACCAGTTGTGAATAGTGTTATTGTTGTATATTGTTGTTTGGTGATGTGTTTCGGGGGCCCTCTGACAGGTGGATATGTCCATAATACAAAGGAAACTCTGGCGAAATTTTTCTAAAATATAAGAGTTAGTCAAAATTTTGAGGGTTGCATATCATGTCTTTCAAAACCAACTCATTTATTTCAAAATCCTCATTCGAGGACGAATGATCTTAAGGGGGAGGATGTAAGGCCCCGTGAAATTTTTGTGCATAAAACCTAGTAGATGTGGTGTCATGGTCCGAATGATGTGTTAGGAATGCGTAGAATTCTTCGCGGCGAGCTTGCGAGCCGCGGTTCGGACCCTTGGTAGTGATTTAAGTTTCAAAATGTAGAATAAAATTTTTTCCAGAAAAATGTCAATCTGCGGTGCACTTTTGCGACCGCAGAATCAATATGCGGTCCGCATAGTGACCGCAGATCGTTCCAGAGAGTTGCCCAAAATTGTGTCCAATGTGCGGTCGATATGCGATCGCATGTCAATCTGCGGTGCACTTTTGCGACCGCAGAATTGACATGCGGTCCGCATAGTGACCGCAAATCGTTCCAGAGCCTGCGTAATTTTTGAGCCATTCTGCGGCCACTATGCGGACCGCATGTTGACTCTGCGGTCGCATAGTGACCGCATATTTGACCCCGGCCCAGTTTTTGTAACATTTTGACCCGATCTCTTCTTTAATATAACACACCTCTTCTTCATTTTTATCATATCATCTCACCAAAAATTAGAGAGAGAAGAGAGGGTTTTTAGAGAGAGAAGTTCTTCATCTTCAAAGATTGTTCCAACTACTTAATTCCAAGGGATTCTAGGGCAAGGATTCAACTTCCCCAATATTTTCAAGGTAAAAACCCTAACTATTTTCTTTGATTTTCAGTTTTAATTGGGTAAAGAGAGGTTTGCATATAATAGCTTTTGAAAATAGAATTTTTACACTCATGCATGATTATTGAACTTGATTTCTAGTAAAAAGAAGTGGGTAGAAGTAAGAGTCTTCAAGAACAAGGTTGGCAAGAATAGGATATCTTGGGTAAGCATAAAGTAGAAAGTTAACGGAAGAAAAATCATCACCAGGTATGTATGGCTAATTTTGATTCTTGTGAAATCGCCCTTAGGTGTAAAATTGTTTGGCATGTGTTGATTTGAGAAATTGTATGTGATTAATTGATGTTGTTGTTGGATATTCAAAGTTGTTGTTGAACTATGAGTGTTGTGGTAAGAAATATGAACCGAAAGGTAAATGAGAGTTGAATTGGGTAAAGAATTTGTGAATAATGATTATGATGGCCTATATGGCACCTTGTGGAAAAGAAATCGAAACACTTGAGAATTGGTTTATTGTGGAAAGAGATGAAACACTTGAATTATGGAAAATTGTTGAATATACATGTGTGAATATTATTGAATGTGGAAACATTGTAACTTGGTTGTGATATTGGCTTGAGAAGTAATTGAGAACATGAAACAATGTGCAAGTTGCTTATTTGAACTTGTTGAAATTGTGTGTAGTACCTTATCTGCTGTTTGAAATTGTTGTGTTTTCACCTGTAAGGCGGGGTCGTGTCGCGCGCCGCGACGTGGTGAAATAAGGTTTGGGTTGGGGTGATAAGGGTGGCCGAGGTAATAAGGGTGGTCAGGGGTAATAAGGATGGAAAGCGATCGAAATCGCTATTGAAAATTGATACATAAATCAATAATGTGAAATTGTGAAAGGAGACAACAGGAGAGTTTGCAACCTGTGGGGCACTGATTGCCCCTTTGTTTGACTACTTGTGCATTATGTGATTGATTGGTAATTGTTAAATTGGTTGATCGTAGGAAGTGCTTTGAGTTGAGAATTATTTGAAATGAGGAAAATGTGGAAACATGGTTGGTTGGTTTAATTAATTGTTGATGTAATTTAATGGCTTGAGTTTACTTGGGACAAAGTTTGTCCATACATACCAGTACAATTTAAGTGTACTGACGTCCCTTTTGCCGGGGGCGCTACATTCGTGTCATGATTGTAGGTGGATCAGTAGCAGGCACTTCAGCTCGTCGGCAGTAGTATTCTTCTCCTTCCACTGCCCGTCTCGGTGAGCCCCTTTCTTCCTCGGGGCCTTGTGTGGTTCTTGCCACTTCGGTTTGGATTTCATTTTGGTTTTGAAAGGTATAGCCGGAGCCTTGTTACCGGCAAGTATTGTATTTCCCTTTTGTATCCTAGAGGCTCTGTAGACATGTAAACCGTGGGACTCCAGTCTTATATATATAAGGTGTTATGTCGGGCGTTGTAAAAGTTGAAATCTTGTTAATGAATCACTCGTATCATTTTATTTGTTTAATGTGAAATCAATTATGATTAGTAATTTATTTGGTTAATGAGAAACAGTCATCACAGGGGTAACGCGTGGGAATGAAAGGCACCTAGGTCCGCTTGACTGGGGCAACCCGGTCAGGCGCCGGTCATGTCCCTCGATTTGGGGCGTGACAAGTTGCTTCCCCACTTCAAATTTCCTGGGACGTACCTTCTTGTTATATGCTCTCTCCATTCTGTTTTGATACAATTGGCCATGACATACTGCTTCCAATTTCTTTTCATTAATTAAGCTCAATTGCTCCAATTGGGCTTTGACCCACTCATTGTCTTCAATTTCAGCTTCAGCGACAATTCAAAGGGATGGAATCTCAACTTCTGATGGTATTATTGCTTCAGTTCCATAAACCAACAAGTAAGGAGTTACACCTACTACAGTTCGGACAATAATGCGATAACCCAACAATGCAAATGGTAACTATTCATGCCATTGCCTAGTCCTTTCTACCATCTTTCTCAATATCTTCTTTATATTCTTGTTTGCTGGCTCAACCGCACCATTTGCTTTGGGAAGATATGGTGTGGAGTTTTGGTGTGTAATCTTGAACTGTTGACATACCTCCTTCATCAATCCGCTGTTAAGATTGGAACCGTTATCCGTGATGATTACCTTTGGGATTCCAAACCTACAGATGATGTGGGAATGTATGAAGTCCACCACCGCCTTCTTGTTCACTGATTTGAAGGTTTTAGCCTCCACCCACTTGGTAAAATAATCGATGGTTACCAGAATGAACCCATGACCATTGGAAGTTGCAGGTTCTATAGGTCCGATAACATCCATACCCCACGCAACAAACGGCAACGGCGCTGACATTGTATGCAATTTGGTCGGCGGAGAATGAATTAGATCTCCGTGTATCTGACATTGATGGTATCTTCGTATGAAACTTATACAATCACACTCCATAGTGAGCCAATAATATCCTGCTTGAAGAATTTTCTTTGCCAATACATATCCGCTCACATGTGGCCCACAAACTCCGGCATATATCTCGGTCATCACTGTTGTGGCTTGACCTGCATCTATACATCTCAGCAATCCCAAATCTGGGGTTCTTTTGTATAGCAGTCTTCCACTAAGGAAAAATCCATTTGCCAATCGCCGAATAGCTCTCTTTTGATCGCCAGTTGCCTGCTCTAGGTATATTCCAATACTGAGGTATTCTTTGATAACATGAAACCATGGCTCGCCATCCATTTCTTCCTCTACCATAATGCAATAAGCATGTTGATTCCGAACCTGAATATGTAACGGATCAACATGAATCTTGTCCGGGTGATGCAACATCGATGCCAAAGTAGCTAAAGCATCGGCAACCTCATTATGCATTCTTGGGATATGTCTGAATTCTACCGACCGGAAACGCTTAGTCAGATCATGCAAACATTGACGATATGGGACAAGCTTTAAATCTCTTGTTTCCCATTCTCCCTGAATCTGATGTACCAGAAGATCCGAGTCTCCCAAGACCAAGACGTCCTATACATCCATGTCCACTGCTAATCATAACCCTAAGATGCACGCCTTGTACTCAGCCATATTGTTGGTACAATGAAAATGCAGTTGAGCAGTAACAGGATAATGATGTCCTATTTCAAAGATAAGCACAGCTCCTACTCCGACTCCTTTTGCATTTTGCTGCTCCGTCGAAGAAACTCTTTAACCCTGGATCCTTGGTTAGTTCTAACCCATCAATTTGCAACACTTCTTCATCTTGAAAATACGTCCTTAAAGGTTCGTATCCATCATCGACAAGATTCTCAGCTAAGTGATCGGCTAGGACTTAAGCTTTCATAGCCGTCCTCGTCACATAGATGATGTCAAATTCTGTAAGTAATATTTGCCATTTTGCTAACCTCCCTGTAGGTGTAGGCTTCTGGAAAATATACTTCAATGGATCCAAACGTGAAATGAGATAAGTAGTGTCGGAAGACAAATAATGTTTTAGCTTTTGGTCTACCCAGAGTTAAGGCACAACAGGTCTTCTCCAAATGAGTGTATTTAACCTCGTAGGCTGTGAATTTCTTACTGAGATAATAATTGTCCCATTCCTTTCTGCCAGTAAGATCATGCCACCCCAGTACACAGCTGAACGAATTCTCCAAGACCGTTAGATAAAGAATCAGAGGTCTACCAGGTTCAAGCGAAACTAATACGGGTGGGTTTGACAGATACCCCTTGATTTGGTCGAAAGATTCCTAACATTCTATCGTCCATTCTATCGCAGCATATTTCTTCAACAGACGGAATATAGGTTCGCAAGTTGTTGTAAGTTGAGCAATAAACCTACTGATATAATTTAATCTTCCCAACAAACTCATTACCTCTGTTTTGTTCTTTGGCGGGGGTAATTTCTGGATAGATTTGATCTTTGATGGGTCCAACTCAATGCCTCGTTGGCTGATGATGAATCCTACCAACTTTCCTGATGGAACACCGAAAGCACATTTGGCCAGATTGAGTTTAATATCATATCTTCAAAGTCTTTTGGAAAAACTTCCTGAGGTCGGCTATATGGTCTTCTTGATGTCTAGATTTTATGATAACATCATCCACGTACACTTCAATTTTTTTGTGTATCATATCACGAAACACCGTAGTCATCGCCCTCATGTATGTTGCCCCTATGTTCTTCAGGCTGAACGACATTACCCGGTAGCAATAAGTTCCCCATGGTGTGATAAAAGCCGTCTTTTTCGCGTCCTCTTCATCCATTAAAATTTGATGATATCCCGCATAGCAGTCTACAAAAGATCCGAGCTCGCGCCCGGCACAATTATCGATTAAGATATGGATATTGGGAAGCGGAAAATTATCCTTAGGGCTTGCCTTGTTGAGGTTGCGGTAGTCAACACATACCTTGATCTTCCCATCTTTCTTCGGCATCGGTACTACGTTAGCCAGCCAATCGGGGTATCGAGTGACACAAATAACTTTCGCTTGTAGTTGCTTGGTCACTTCCTCCTTGATCTTTACACTCATATTTGTCTTAAACTTCCATAGTTTTTGCTTAACGGGAGGGCATGCCGGGTCAGTGGGTAATGTTTGAACCACTAGATCAGTGCTGAGGACCGGCAGGTCGTCGTACGACCATGCGAAAACATCTTTGAATTCCACGAGTTTTTTGATTAATTCTTCTCTGAGGTTTGGTTCGAGATGGACACTTATTTTGGTTTCTTTAACATCATCCGTATCCCCAAGATTAACAGCCTCTGTATTATTTATATTGGGTTTGGGCTTTTCTTCGAATTGACTCAATTCCTCGCCGATTTCTTCTAAGGCTTCATCTTCGTCGTATTCTGGTTCACTCTTATCATTTCTTATTATTATTTCTGAACCCGATTGACTTTCTAGACTGGGCTGATTATTCTTTAGGCACGCCACATCATTAAGATCAGTTGAAAGAAAGCTGCTCAGGAAAGTAAAAGGAAAAATAAACAAAATTAGAAGCAAAAGGAACAAAATTTCATTAATTGGAAAGTTCAAGAAAAAAAGGTTTTCACACTCTAACCCAAATGGGGAAGCAAAATGAAATGGACTACAACCCTGGGATAGTCCCAAACAAAACTTGAAAGACAAACACAAAGCGGACTACCAAGACTTTGTTCGGGTAGGAAGAGGAGTAGCATCCCAATTATTCAATTTTGTTTTTGGCCCCACAAATTGTATTTCAGCATGGCTGGGCCCTTCACCATCTTCTAACATGCACACATCCGAGAACAGATGCTCGAACTTTCTCAGAAACGCTTCATCTGGTCTGACCATAGGGCCGAAAATCCTTGTTGTCGGACGTCTTCTGATCCTGGACCTGACAAAGGATCAGGAGAGGCGTGGAACAGGCTTTGGTAGTACCCATGTCTTCTGTTTGATCTTCTTAGCTCGCTTAATGTCTTCTAGTGTCGGTTCAAATCCTAAACCGAAATTCCCTACATTTACAAGCAAGGATACCGGTTGTACCATTAATTTTGGAGGGTCATGGGACCAGTTTCTATTGCTCACAGAGTTTGCTTATAACAACAGTTACCAACCGAGTATTCATATGGATTTGTATGAGTTTCTGGATGGGAGGCAGTATAGATCTCCAGTTGTTTAGTTTGAGTTGAGTGAGGTCAGACTATTAGGTACAAATTTAGTACAGTATGCTTTTGATAGGGTGAAAGTGATTCAGGAGAGGCTTCGTACAACACAGTAGAGACAAAATAGTTATGCTGATAGGAAGGTTCGGGATATGTCCTACATGGTTGCCGAGAAGGTTCTACTGAAGGTATCACCCGTGAAGGCTGTTATGAGATTTGGAAAGAAAGGGTAGTTGTTTCCTCGGTTGATTATGACTTTTGAGGTACTTCGGAGGATTGGGGAGGTGGATTTCAAGCTTGCCTTGCCACCTATCTTATCGAGTGTGCATCTTGTATTTCATGTTTCTATGCTCTGGAAGTATACTGGGGATCCGTCTCTTGTTCTGGATTTCAGCACAGTTTAGTTAGATGATGATTTGACTTATGATGTAGAGCCAGTGGCGATTTTGGAGTGCTAGGTTCGAAATTTGAGATGAAAGGATATAACTTCAGTGAAAATTCAAAGGCGAGGTCCGCCTATGGAAGAAGATACCTAGGAGACCGAGCGGGAGATGCGGAGCAGCCCCACCTAGTTGAGGCTTCAGGTATGTTTCTTAACCTGTTCAAGGATGAACATTTATTTAAGAGGGGGAGGATATGATGACCCAACCTGTTATCTCATGAGTTACCACTATGTTTTCCCTATTTCTACATCTTTATGCTTGTTTTATCTGTATTATATGTTACCGGGTTGAGTGGTTTGAATTCTGATAGATTTTGGTAAGGAACTAAACACTTAGTCTCTTTTGACTAAGCTTAAGTTGGAAAAGCAATTGGATGTTGACTTATGTTGAAAAGGGCCCATATGTGAATATTAAATATTCGGATAGATTTGGCAGATGATTTGGGCTTAGGATTGTGATCGAAACATGTTTGACGTTCGTGGTAGATTTAGGCTTGAATTGGTGAAAGTGAAATTTTGGCATTTTCCGATTGATAGGTGATTTTTATGTAGGGCCGGAATAGAATTTCCGGAGTTGTAGTATATCCACTATGTCATTTGGTATGTGTGTGCACGATTCTAGGTTATTTGGATGCGGTTTGATAGACTCTTAGATCAAAAGCGGAATTCAGAAGATTTTTGGCACCTTAGGCTTGAATCCAATGTGTTTTGGCTGATTCGATGTGGTTTGAGGTGTTTTGAAGATTGGTATAAGTTTGATGGTATATGACTTGTTTGTTCTATTGGTTGAGGCCTCGGAGGCCTCTCAGGTGGTTGACGGAAAGAAAGGAATTAGGAAATGGCAGTTGAAGTTTTAGGACTGCTGTCATAACCACATCTGCGATTGGGAGGCCTCAGTTGTGACCCCCACATATGCGGAAAAATCAGTCACAAAAGAAGAAGAGGCCAATAATAGTTGGAGCAGCAGAAGTGGCTAGGTGAGCGTACATGCGATAGCGCAGGTGCGGGTATCTTATCGCAGATGCGTAAATTGGGCATTTAAGTGATTTGTGCAGAAACGCACCTGGGTCGCAGGTGGGAGGTTGTGACCGCAAAAGCGGTTTAGCTGGGGTAGAACATATAAATTGTGGACTTGGTAATTTTTAGCCTTTCTTCACCAATTCAAGTTGATTTTAGAGCTTTTTGGGAGATTTTGAAGAGGGAATTCAAGGGAGCTTCGTTGAGATAAGATTTTTGAACCAAAAACTCACTTCTATGGTGTTATTTCATGGATTAGGCTTCTAATTTATGGACATTAAGGGTTAAAATTAGGAAAACTATGTCTTAAGATTGGAGACCTTTGAGAAAGGATTTGAGGTGTCATTTATGGTCGGATTTTAATACTTTTGAGATGTATGAACTCGTGGGGATATAAGGAGTCTGTTGATGTAAATTTTACCGAATTTTGAGACGTGGTCCAGGGGGTCGAGTTTTGACCAATTTGGGGATTTTGTTATAATTTGATTATGTTTGAATTGTCTTGGTTCCCTTAGCATATTTTGATGGTTATGAACTAATTTTTGTTAGACTCGAGGCAATCTTAAGCCGATTCAAGAGGAAACAGTGTCGGGGGCTAGAGGTTTGGCTTGGCTTGAGGTAAATAACCCTTTCAAGCTTGGTACTGCGGGTTTGAAACCCCGAACGATGCGTTCTATGATTATTATGAAAGTGACGCCATGCCAAGTGACGGGCGTATGAGCATGCACCGTGAGAAAAGTGGCCTGGATCATTCCAGAGCGCTGCTTAGTGGTTATTTATTATCGATATATGTGTTGTGATTATGTGATCTAGCGGCAAGTTGTAAATCATCTTAATTATCATGTTAAGTCTTCACACCGGCAATGTTGAGACCCGAGAGGTTGTTTCCTGCTATCATGTCATTCGATTCATGTATTTTCTATACTCAGTCCTGTTCATGCATATTATATCATGCCTCAGTCTCGATTATTGTTATTTGACATATCATATTATTATTTGAGCTTGCACTATGACATCTTAGCCCATGTGTATAAGACTGGAGAGTATTGACTGAGTGAGGCCGAGAGCCGAGTATTGATTAATAGTATGGGATCAGTCTGCACGTTGTAGCAATGATATTGATCATGCCTTCGCTAGCATTGATATAGCGTTTGTGCTTAGAGAAGCCCCGCCGCAGTAGATGATTATACTGAGGGATGGATTTCCCTAGACATAGATTTGTCTAAAGTACTATACCGGGAGATGGATCTTCTCTATAAGGATGGATTGGCATGTGTCCTCGGTACTGGATGACTATGGTCAGTGATGCATATTCCATGATGGATCTTCCCTGGGAAAGATGGCCATATACAGTAAGGAGTGGTTGAGCCCATGCGAATGGAGGTTGTGGGAACATTGATCATGCTAGCTGTGCATTGGTACATATATTGAACTATTTACTAATTAGTTGCTTCTCTTACTGTTGAGTTTTATTTGAACTATAAACATGTCTAAATTTATATTGCATTTACTGTTGAATTGCTTGTTGAAATTTGGTCTGTCACTACCTGTCTGTCCATAGGTTGGACTTGTTACTTACTGAGTTGGTGTTCTCACGTTACCCCCTACACCTCTGTGTGCAGATCTAGGTATCTCTATGTGATGACCCGTCCCATCATCATGCGAGTTATCACCCCGTTTTCCCCATTATAAGCTTGTTCATGTTTCAATATGTATGTTTGGTGAGTTTGAGTCAATTCAGATTGAGTTTGGTTGGAACTGAGACAAATAGTCTTTTTGAAGAAGAGATAGATGGGAAACGTCAACTGAATTTTGACTTGTGAGTTAGACAGCTCGTAATCAAATTCTGATGATTTGGTCAGCTCTAGGAGGTCATTTCTGGCTTAGGAGAGCGATCAGAATGGAATTTGGAGGTCCGGTGTAGAAATATGCTTGAATTGGCTAAGGTTGAATTTTGGCGAAATTCGAACGGTAGGTGAGATTTTGATACGGGAGTTGGGATGGAATTCCAATAGTTGCAGTAGCTCCGTTAGGTAAATTTGGATATCTCTGCAAAATTTCAGGTCATTCGGACGTCGCTTGGTCGGGTTTTTGATCGAATAAGAATTTTGAAAGTTATAGTTAAACTTAAGCTTGAATTTGCTGAAAACGGACGATTTTGATGTTAACGATAGTGATTTTATGATTCTAGCAAGTTGGAATGAGGTAATAGAACATGTATGTATATTTGGTTGAGGTCTCGGGGGTCTTGGGTGTGTTTCGGATGTCCAACGGGTCATTTTTGGAAGATTTTGCCATTTTGAGCATAAATGTAATGATCCAAAGGTCTATATTTAGCTCTAGAGATCCAAATTTGATTTCGAGACTTCGAGAATTTAAATCATGAATTATAGGAATGATCTGGAAATATTGGTTTAATTTCATCAAGTCGCGATTGGGTTTTTGACGCGATATGTGAGTTAATTGTTTAACGAGCAAAATTGGTATTGAAATAAGCAAATTAGCTCTAAATTCAGTTTTGTTTGAACCACTAGATCCGTATCAAAATTTCGGAGCCATAGGAAAACGAATCGTCTAATTTCGAGTTCGTATGATGGAGTTAGAGCCATTTTAGTAAATAAATGGCTATGCTGCAATTTAGAGAAAAAGCTACTGCAATGAACAATACTGTGAATAGTACCCATGAATAGTGATCGTGAATAGTAACTGTGAATACTGTCGTATGTAGTACACGTGAAAAGTACCCCGTGAACAGTAACCGTACAGGTGAACAGTGACATGAATAGTGCCGGACAGAATGTTAAGTTTTGGAAATGGGACTTTGAACTCATTTTCCATCTTTGCGATTTCGAGCTCGGATAAGGCAATTTTTGGTCCGATTTTTCATAGAGAACAACGGGGTAAGTACACTTAACTCAATTTTTGTTGTATAACTCAAATCTATTTCAAGTTTTGGTGTTTAATTTAAGAATTTTTGTTGAAAAGGGTAGAAAACCCTCTTGGATAGAAATGGTGAGTTAAGGGGCCAATGAACTCCGATTTTTGTGAACTTGGTATGTACGGACTCATGGCGAGACGAGGATTCTGACAATGTGAATTTCAGAATTTTTTGTGACGTGGGCCCCAGGCTCGGGTTTTGCCAATTTCGTGATTTTGAGTATTTTTCGAGTTCTTTCGATTGGGTTATGTCCCATTAGCATATTATGATGTATAACATATGATTTTGGATAGATTGGGCGGGCCTGGAGGCATGTTTGAGGAGCAAAGGCATCGCGGGCATGAGTTTTCGCCTGTTCGAGGTGGGTAATATTTGTAAATGATGTCCTGAGGGTTAGTAAACCCCGGACTTGCACATCTTAGTGCTATATTAAGGTGGCTTGCATGCCCGATAACGGGCGTGGGGTAGAGCACCATTGGGGATTGTGACTTGGTCCGTCCCGCGTAATCAATAATAATAACACCTAATTGCTTGAAATTGAATTGACAACCTAATAAAAGATATTAATTATCATGAATAGGACTCATTATCATGCTTGGGCTTCATGCCGATTATCTGAATCCTTCAGGGATTGGTATTACTGTCTTGATAAGAATGTGCATATTTTTTCTCAACCTAATGTGTTAAATGGTATTTTTATATTCATCATATTTATAAGGTTATGAAAAACTTGAACAAGGTCTTAATGACATTTTTAGCTGTGAGCTAATATGATAATGTTGCCTGATGGGCTTTCTTGATTATTTGTTAGACTGATTGGGGCCGAGGGCAATATGTTAGGGCATGACGATTTATGTGAGCATATGCATACATATGCATGGATCGGACAACACGCTGCAGTGGTATATGGATCGGGCTGCGCGACGCAGCAGGTGTGATATTGATATTGCGCTTGGGCTGTAGGAGCCCCTCTGGAGTCTGAATCCCCATAGTGAGTGCATGCGTCTTTGCATGGATCGGGATGTACGCCACATCGTCATATGCATTGCATTGCATATATACATTGGTTTCTTTGTACTACGTGGCATAACATATAGCACTCATACATTATGCCCTATTGGCATATATGCTTTATTTGTCTTATTGACCAGATCCCCTGGTGGTAATTGTTAAGGAGTGCTGAGCCCAAGAGGCTGATTTGAGTGCAGACTTGCACTGCTTGAGATTGTATCCAGGTACTGGTATGTTATCATGAAGGAAAGAAAGCTAAAAATGAGATTTCTAAATAATCTACTCACATATGCTGAAAGTAAATAAAATGATAGTGTTTTGAAGTTTAAAGATAGTTCTGTATTGTATATCATGAGATAGTTCTTTGTGTGGTTTTCTTTTCCTCGACATTATTTACTTTTATTACCGTTGAGTTGGAAGTACTCACACCCGACTCCCTGCACCTTATGTGCAGATCCAAGTACATTATAGCAGATCTGAGTCTATAGCTGCTTGGAGATTGCTTTGGACAGTCGAGGTAGCCGCCAGCGTCCGCAGGACCTGACTCCCCAGTTTATCTTTATTTTTGTTCTGTCTATCCCATACTTGTGCACAGTTGTATACACTATCATAGTTTATAAAATCTGGTAGAGGCTCATGACTTGTTACTCCCATTCCGTTGGGAGGTTGGACTGGTTTGGGATGTCTAATCGCGGTGTTTGGGTATTTCTTTTTTATTATTCTCTCATTGTTTATGCTTAAAGGTGTTAAATGTGAGCTGGTAACTCCGTGTTACTGTTGATTGGTCGGGCTGGCCTAGCCATTTGCAGGGCGCCATCACGACCGGGTTTGGGGTCGTGACAAGTTGGTTTTAGAGCCTAGGTTACTAGGCCGCATGAGTCTTGAGCCGGTTGGTAGAGTCTCGTGGATCGGTACGGGGACGCCTGTATTTATACTCGGGAGGCAGCAAACCTTTAGGAAACACTTCACATTTCTTGGAATTCTTATCGTGCGTACTTGATTCAGCTTGAGGTTTAATTGTTGAGATTCCTTCCACACGTCTGTATGCGCACTCGAGCGCTCAGTAATATAATTGCCTTGATGGCTTGTGAATCCCCGATTGAGGGGCGAGATGTAATCTCCATAAGTTTTATGTTGGGCCGGTCTGGAGGACTTGAGGCCGAATCTTTGCCTATTACTTGAGCACCGAGGTGCTAATTTTGCGAGCGGGTATTATGAACTTATATGTTCAGTATTGTCCCTAATTGTGGGAATGGCGGCTAGATAGCTATGTAATAAGTATGCTGGTACGGTGTAATGTGTATGGTAGTGGAAGGTATACAGAAATATTAACGAAAGAAAATGTTCTTACTTGGTGGAATAGCCCAGATAATGGAGGGTTGAAATGTATTTTCTATGTGTTATGATTTGAATAGGTGAAACGCATGTCCACGTATCAATTTTGACAATATAATACAGGTGGTATTGAGATTAATGTTGTTGATATACATTGCGCTGCTTTGTCAATCTGTGGACGTGTTGTTAGGATGATTTTGGTGGTTCTTTGGCAGGTGGATAGGCCCAATTACAAAGGAATCTCTGTCGAAATTTTTGAAAATTTTGGGACTTAGTAAAAAAAAATTGTCACCTAAGGAATGGGCTTAACTGTTGTGTAACTAAATGCAAGAATTGTAGAAGAGTTAAAATTTCTGATGATTCGAGTCTCCGCCGAAGCTAGTAAATGACTTGAGTTCAATCTCACTATAACATTGTGGCGTCATTTGAATAAGAATGCTATGAGTGGTTAAAAGTGCTTTCATATATGGCTTCGAGCTAAGTTGGGGAGGTTGCTATTGATTAACTGATTTCACTATTGTGTGCTATGTTGGTTCTGTCTTTATGTATGTTGGGAAAATTCTGACAAAGGTTATGGTGCTTCGTAGATGTGAAGAAATACTAGGATGCTTTGAACTGCTGTTTGGTAAAGAATGTTCGGTGTATAGAAAAGAAAGATAGCTAATTGTACCTATAGGTAATCATGTTCTGCGGTGTCAGAGTTCTAACCAAACATGGGTGGTTCTATTTAATAGGACAGTTGAATTACAGCTGAATAAGGGTGAATGACGCCCGAGAGTGGTTTGCAGTGTTCAAGATTTTGCTTGTAACAGTCAGGTGCCTTAAGAATTGTGTATGTGGCTAAAGGCGGTGGTTTCGCTAGAAAAGGTCAAGACTTGTGTTATATTATGTGAATCATGGGATTCTATGTATCCGTATTGAAAAGTAATGATATCAAATTCAAAAATCGTGGGAAGTTCATCAAAATAAAGTATTGTAGAAGGTGGTACTCTGGGAAACATTTGAGAGAGTATTCAGCGGCCCAGGAGCCTGAGACAGTGTGGTCTTGTGTATGAATTTCATGTGGTAACCTGAGTTGAGGTATTGTGATCCTTCAGTAAAGGAGAATATTAAATTAAAGATGAATCAAAAAGGAATTGGGTAAATGGAACAACTTGATAATGAATCGAAATGGTATGATAATGATACGATTAATTCCTGGTATGTGCTCGAAGTAATGAGTCTTGCAGGTATTGTGCAACAAAGCTCTTGCGTGCTGGTAGTTTGCATAACAAGGTATATGGTCAAAAGGGACAAAGTAATGTAAATTGAAAATAACTAGTGGTGTGGTGGTATTCTCTTGTTGAATCGACTGTAGTGATTGAGTTGTTGACGGCATAGGGAAAATTTTCGAATGACTTTCGTAGTATGAGTGGATGCTTGATGAGCATTATGTATTCTTACGATGGAGTGTGGAATCAGGCATAGCAATTCGTGTGCTATATATGTGCTGGAGACTAGAAGTTCTCGTAATCTGCCTATGCAGTGGTGGTATATCGTGTGTATCGGCACTGTTTAGCGGTTATTGGAAATTGGAATCCCTAGTGGCTCTCTCATTACTTGATATGATGAATTTGAATAAAGATATATGATTGCAGACTAGTTGTCATAAGTCAGGTTGTCTAGACTAATGTGATATGGACTATGTCAGAAACTGCATGGCATAGTGCATCAAATCATGCTCTAGCAAGGTAGATGTACCCTAGGGCCAGCGGATGGCTGGTAGATATTGCTTTGTCAGTTAGGCCTTTGTGGCGGATGTCAGTGTAGAGGTATCTACCATTGATTCAGTTCCGGTATTGAGGAACTTAGTCGATGCATTTCATGTGCCGAGTTTGAGGCTATATATATGTTTGTTGCAATGAGCAACTTGACTCGATGTGCATTCCCTTTTGCAAGATTTATGCGTAGATCGGGTGGCACGCTGCCACAAGTATAGTATCTGGATCGGGTGGCATGCCGCCACATGTATGGTATCAGGATCGGGTGGCACGCTGCCACAGGTATGGTATCTGGATTGGGTGGCACGAAGCCACGGGTATGTTATTGGAACAAGTTGCACGCCGCAACAATGTGATGTGGAAAATATAGTTTCCTATATCTTACCTTGTATACAATACTTCCTAGCTTCTGAGGAGTACTCCGTATTGGGCACCGCTCGGGGAATAGCATATCGGTTGTGTCCTTTTAGGATTTGATAGCATATATTAATCGTATCACCGCAGGTCTGATTGATTGCTTGAGTTCAGACCTAAATATGTGCGTGGCTGACCGTTTTGAGCATGGTGACTTGAGGTGCTCCATGAATAATAGTGTTTGGATAGAATCATGATTCGTGGCAAGGCCACGTGATGTTATGACCTTTCGAGAAGGAGTCAGGTACTCTATTCCTATGATATGAGACGGGATCTCAGTTCTATGTTATGATGGTACGGAGGAATTGAACTAAGGCTCTTTTGTTTGAGTCAGTTGTTATGATTTGAGTATTATCAAACGTTTCTTATTGGAGGCTGTGTTGTGCTCGTCGCGGCTTAGGCCGGTGTTGAGGTGTCATATAACCAGTGTGGTGTGTTATAACCGAAATGATCATTTGAGTCATTAATGAGTGCGAGCATATGTGATTTCAGTTGGTTAGAAAGGTAATATCGAGATTTGGCTCCGAAATCTGTTGTGGTGTCAGTTAAAAGGGAAATAGATTCATGGATGGTTGACCTGAAAGATGGGATCGATATATCGCGTGTTCGGTTGCCGTGGGCAGGATATGAAGGTGTTGGAATAAGACTCTATCTAATGAGAAAGGTTTTTCTGCTAGTATTTTGTTATTGTGGCCAATTGTTGTGATTACAGACCATCGTCTCGAGCGATTGGGTTGTTTGATACATCATGTGATCTCACCCGGAGTGGCGAGTATGGGCTATTACAGTTGGATCGTGTGTATCCTGAGTATAGGCATGAGATTAGGATTGGTATATGATTTCGGAAAGTGGAATGTGGTCTATGGTTCGGATGGGCTGTGAAATTCCAGCTATAGTGTGTACCGGACTTATGTGAGATAGGGTGACGTGGGATCGCCCCGAATATATAAGTTTGGTAAGGTCATTCAGCTATTGGGTTACTTCTAGTAAACCCCTTGGTCCGCTCGAGGACGAGCGTTTGCTTAAGTTGGGGAGAATATGATGACCCGGCCCATCATCATGCGAGTTATCACCCCGTTTTCCCCGTTATAAGCTTGTTCATGT
Organism: Nicotiana noctiflora; assembly: GCA_032618575.1. Lineage (NCBI taxonomy): Eukaryota > Viridiplantae > Streptophyta > Magnoliopsida > Solanales > Solanaceae > Nicotiana > Nicotiana noctiflora. The sequence continues at coordinate 23,499 of JASVEL010000090.1, forward strand.
TTCAATATGTATGTTTGGTGAGTTTGAGTCAATTCGGATTGAGTTTGGTTGGAATTGAGACAAATAGTATCTTAGAAGAAGAGATAGATGGGAAAAGTCAACTGGATGTTGACTTGTGAGTTAGAGAGCTCGGAATCAAATTCTGATGATTTGGTCAGGTCCGGGAAGTCATTTGTGGCTTAGGGGAGGGATCAAAATGGAATTTGGAGGCCCGGTGTAGAAATATGCTTGAATTGGCTAAGGTTGAATTTTGGCGAAATCCGAACGGTAGGTGAGATTTTGATCTGGGAGTCAGAATGGAATTCCGATAGTTGTAGTAGCTCCGTTAGGTAAATTTGGACATGTCTGCAAAATTTCAAATCATTCGAATGTCGTTTGGTCGGGGTTTTTGATCGAATAAGAATTTTGAAAGTTATAGTTAAACTTAAGCTTGAATTTGCTGAAAACGGACGATTTTGATGTTAACGATAGTGATTTTATGATTCGAGCAAGTTAGTATGAGGTAATAGATCATGTCTGTATATTTGATTGAGGTCTCGGGGGTCTCAGATGTGTTTCGGATGTCCAAAGAGTCATTTTTGGAAGATTTTGCCATTTTGACCATAAATGTAATGATCCAATGGTCTGTTTTTATTCTAGAGATCTAAATTTTATTTCGAGACTTCGAGAATTTAAGTCATGAATTATAGGACTGGTCAGGAAATTTTGGTTTAATTTTATCAAGTCGCGATTGGGGTTTTGATGCGATATGTGAGTTAATTGTTTAACGAGCAAAATTGGTATTAAAATGAGCAAATGAACTCCAAATTCAGTTTTGTTTGAACCACCAGATCCGTATCAAAATTTCGGAGTCATAAGAAAAAGAATCGTCTAATTTCGAGTTCGTATGATGGAGTTAGAGCCATTTTAGTAATAAATGGTTGTGCTGCAATTTAGAGAAAAAGCTGCTGCAATGAACCGTACTGTGAATAGTGATCGTGAATAGTAACTGTGAACAATATCGTATACAGTACACGTGAATAGTACCCCCGTGAATAGTACCCCGTGAACAGTAACCGTGCGGGACAACAGTGAACAGTGACGTGAATAGTGCCACACAGAATGTTAAGTTTTGGACATGGGACTATGAACCCATTTTCCATTTTTGCGATTTGGAGCTCTGATAAGGCAATTTTTGGTCCGATTTTTCATAGAGAACAATGGGGTAAGTACTTTTAACTCAATTTTAGTTGTATAACTTGATTCTATTGCAAGTTTTGGTGTTTAATTTCAGAAGTTTTGTTGAAAAAGGTACAAAACCCTCTTGGATAGAAATGGTGAGTTAAGGGGTCAAATGAACTCTGACTTTTGTGAACTTGGTATGTATGGACTCATGGCGAGACGAGGATCTGAAAATGTGAATTTCAGAATTTTTCGCGACGTGGGCCCCGGGCTCGGGTTTTGCCAATTTCGTGATTTTGAGTATTTTTCGAGTTCTTTCGATTGGGTTATGTCCCATTAGCATATTATGATGTATTACTTATGATTTTGGATAGAATGGACGTGTCTGGAGGCCACTCTGACGAGCAAAGGCGTCGGGGGCATGAGTTTTCGCCGATTCGAGGTGGGTAATATTTGTAAATGATGTTTTGAGGGTTAGTAAACCCTGGACTTGCACATCTTAGTGTTGTATTGAGGTGGCTTGCACGCCGAGTAACGGGCGTTGGGTAGAGCACCATTGGGGATTGTGACTTGGTCCGTCCCGCGTAATGAATAATAATAACACATAATTGCTTGAAATTGAATTGACAACCTAATAAAAGATATTAATTATCATGAATTGGACTCATTATCATGCTTGGGCTTCGTGCCGATTATCTGAATCCTTCAGGGATTGGTATTACTGTCTTGATAACAATGTGCATATTTTTTCTCAACCTAAGGTTTTAAATGGTATTTTGCTATTCAGCATATATATAAGGTTATGAAAAACTTGAACAGGGTCTTCATGACATTTTTAGTTGTGAGCTAATATGATACTGTTGCCCGAGGGGCTTTCGTGATTATTTGTTAGGCTGATTGGGGCCGAAGGCCATATGCTAGGGCATGACGATTTATGTGAGCATATGCATACACATGCATGGATCGGACTACACGCCACAGTGGTATATGGATCGGGTTGTGCGCCGCAGCTGGTGTGATATTGATATTGTGCTTGGGCTGTAGGAGCCCCTCCGGAGTCTAAACCCCCACAGTGAGCACGAGCGCCTTTGCATGGATCGGGCTGTATGCCACAGCGTCATATGCATTGCATTGCATACATACATTGGTTTCCTTGTACTACGTAGCATAACATATATCACTCATACTTTATTGCCATACATGCTTTATTTTCCTTATTGACCAGATCCCCTAGTGGTAATTGTTAAGGAGTGCTGAGCCCAAGAGGCTGATTTGAGTGCAGACTTGCACTGCTTAAGATTGTACCCAGGTACTGGTATGTTATCATGAAGGAAAAAAAGCTAAAAATGAGATTTCTGAATAATCTACTCACATATGCTGAAAGGAAATAAAATGATAGTGTTTTGAAGTTGAAAGATAGTTCTGTATTGTGTAGCATGAGATAGTGCTATGTGTGGTTTTCTTTTCCTCAGCGTTATTTACTTTTATTACTGCTGAGTTGGAAGTACTCACACCCGACTCCCTGCACCTTTTGTGCTAATCCAGGTACAGCGCAGTAGATCTGAGTCTATAGCTGCTTCGAGATTGCTTTGGACAGTCGAGGTAACTGCCAGCATCCGCAGGACCTGACTCCCCAGTTTATCTTTATTTTTGTTCTGTCTATCCCACACTTGTGCACAGTTGTATACACTATCACAGTTTATAAAATCTCGTAGAGGCTCATGACTTGTGACTCCTGTTCCGCTGGGAGGTTGGACTCATTTGGGATGTCTAATCTCGGTGTTTGGGTATTTCTTTATTATTATTCTATCGTTGTTTATGCTTAAAGGGGTTAAATGTAAGCTGGTAGCTCCGTGTTACTGTTGATTGGTCGAGCTGGACTAGCCATGTGCTGGGCGCCATCACGACCAGGTTTGGGGTCGTGACACTCCGGGCACGGTACTAATGTCAAACCTCTCTTTTTTCAGAAGTGAATATAAGCATTTTATCCAATTTAAGTGACAACAACAAAAACGGGATTATTTATTTAAGTTCAGAGTCGCCGCTTGAGATAATTTATTGTGTCCCAAATCACTGGTTTAAAATCCTGAAACGAGGAAGTTGACTCTTTTTATGGTCTGTGAACACAGAATTCCGAGTAAGGAATTCTGTTAACTTGGGGAAAGGTGTTAGGCACAGGTTCCATGGTTTTAGCACGGTTGCTTAACTATTAATATTGTCCTAATTACCCAATTAATTACAAATTTTAAAACCTATTGTGCATTTTTAACGTTTTAATCGTTTTTAGTTTTTGTGAAATTTATTTTCGGAACAAGGCACAATTCCCATATACTTGCCATTTTAGTACACGATGCAAACACACTACATGTAATGCACCCGCAATTTCTGACATGTTTATTTTATTATTATTTGAAGATATTTTTGGGTCACATGAAATGCACACCCGAATTGGAATTCACACATCGTGACCATGCCATGGGAGCCATAGGCATGGCCACGATGATTAATTTAATTAAAGCAGCTAAAGTAAGCTACAATGTTGTCACAATCCTAAACTCGGACTCCGTCATGATGGTGCCTCTCGTGAAGACAAGGCTAGGCGACCCATTCTAACTTCATATTTAAGCAATTAAAATAATAGAACAAAGTTTTTAACATGACAATCCCTAAGTAAGCAGTGAATAGTACAAATTTTTGAATTTAAAGTCAACACAGGCCGACATCATGGTGTCACCAGTCATGAGCATCTATCAATATACCACAAGTCTAAGGAGTCTACACAGCTATAACAGATTCACTAACAAGAGAAAAGAAATGAGATAGGGGAGAAGCACAAGGCTGCGAATGCCAAGCAGCTAGCTCGTGAACCCTGAAATCTGTCGGGAGCTCTCAACCCTTGCAAGTAGGACCTACAGTGCCTGAATCTGCATACGGGGTGCAGGGAGTAAAGTGAGTACTCCATATCAGTGGGTAATAATAATAAATAAAGACTAAGAAATAGGATATCACGTAAGGCACATCACAGGCTATAAAGAAACAGTATAAAGCCAGTAACAACCATGAAAACATATAACGTCATCTTTGTTCAATTTAAGCTTCTTCAAAATGACTTTTTAACAGTTTAAGCAAGGGAATGGCCGGCAAATAAATTATATAAACGCATAAAGAACTGCCCCTCGGGCAGAATATCAACAGAATCAGCCCCTCGGGCACAATACCAATAGAATCAGCCCCTCGGGCAAATACATGGAACAATACTAGCCCATCGGGCTATATCTCAAAACACAATGGGTACGTGTACTCACGGGGGAGGGGGTGTACAAACTCCTGGAGAGGCCCCTTACGGCCCAAGTACAATATAAAGCCATCTTGTGGCATAATTACTAGGTTCTCGGCCTCATATCAATAATCCACTTTGTGGCATACAAATCTTAGGCCCTCGGCCTCATATTCAATAAGACACCTCGGGGCGTACAAATCTCAGGCCCTCGGCCGCATAATCATTAATCAGTGTATCCTAACACACAAGACCCCGGTCTTACTCTGTTAGAATCTCTTAATTCCCTCGAGCAACATTAAACATGATGCTTAGAAAATTATTATTTTAAAATATCATTTAATGTATTAAAATAGAGTAAGCATGGTTGAGTTATGAAAATAGTAGTATATGATATGACTGAGTTCAAGTATAAAGTCAAAACTTTGGGGAAATTAGTAAAAATCCCTCAAGGATCAAATAGTAGGCATTCAGTCCAAATGTGGCATTCAGCCCAAAACATAATGATAGCAAATAGTTTTCAATCGACTACACTGTAAAATAGTTATTTGGGACAATGCCCAATAGTGCACGACCCCACGCTCGTCACCACGTGTGTGCGTCAACACAATATAAAGCTACGATGTACGAATCTGGGGTTTCATACCCCCAGTATAACATTTACAATCATTACTCACCTCGATCCGGTCCAAACTCTAGCCCACGATTCCTTTGTCTTCTCAAATCGGTCTCTAAATCTAACCAAATACCATCAAAATATGCTAAGGTAAGAAAGCCCACTCAAAAGTATCTGATCTATACCAAATATCCCAAAATTGACAAAACTCGGCCCTCAAGCCCATGCCTCGGAACCCTACAAAAATCACATCAATAGAATTCTCATCCTCCCACGAGTTTATACTTAAAAGTCTCTTAATCTCAAGCCCAAATTACCCATTTTTGCACTTATTTTTCCCAAAATTGCACCACTAATTAGTCCGTAAATCACATATAAATGAGTTATAAAGTCAAAACATCTTACCTCCACAAGATTATCCTTTGGTTTACTCTTCAATTAGCTCTCCAAAGCTTTCTCCCGAATGGAATATGGTGTAAACCCCTTCAAAATCGCGAAGGGAAACTTTTTATACCTACTAACCCAGGCATTTTCACACTTGAAGTCCACCTCTCGCTTCTGCGACCAAATCCATCGCATCTGCAATTTTTATTAAATTGCCAACTTTCACATTTGTGGTTAAAAAACCGCACCTACGCTACCTCAGATGCGTCCACTCCACCACTTCTGCAGTTTCTAAAGGACTTCTACTTGGCCACATCTGTGACTCTTTTTTTTTCCGGTCAACTAGCCGCAGGTATGGTTATGACAATAATGGAACATCTTCATCTGCCAAAACCAACTCCCAAAATTTCCGCCAACCATCCGAAATCACCCCAAGGCCCCCGGGACCTCAATCAAAAGGACGAACACATCCTATACTACTACTCAAACTTGTACCATTCTTCAAAACACCTCGAACAACATCGAATCAACCAAATCACATTGAAATCAAGCCTAATATTCCAAAATCTTCCAAAGTCTGCTTTAGATCAAAAAGTATACCAAACCACATCCGAACGACCTGAAATTTTACACACATGTCACAAATGACAGAATAGACCAATTCCAGCTTCTGGAATTCCACTCCAACCCCTATATCACCAGTAAATGCCAAAATCTCAATTTTACCAATTCAAGGCAAAACCTTCCACGGACCTCCAAAACACATTCGGGTCACTCTCCTATGTCCCAAATCACCTAATGGAGCTCTCCAAATAATAAAAGATTTGATCCGAGATTATATGCCAACAAGTCAAATCTTGGTCAAACCTTCCAAATCTTAAACTTCAAACTGATGACTGCTTATTCCAAATTATTCTGTTTACCTGAAAAATCAAATCAATGATCCACATAAGTCATAATATATCACACAAGCTAGTCATGCCTGAAAACTGGTGAACAAAGTGCAAAAGCTCAAAATGACTTGTCAGGTCGTTACATCTTCCTCACTTAAATATACGTTCGTCCTCGAACGTGCCGAGAGTTATCCTGCAAACCATCAAATCATTGTGTAACCTTACCACGTACATAACCCGGGGTGATCCCATATCACCCTATCTCATATAGGTCCGATAATATAATATAACTAAAAATTTTAATCCAACCTAGCCCATAAACCTTGGAACCCCATTTCCATTTCTGAACTACAAGATCATAATCTCACATCTATACTCTGAATAAGCCCAAACCAGCTGTAATAAGATACACCTGCAACCCCAGGTGTAATTACATGATATATTATATAACTCAAACACTTGTAGCTATAATTCCTAGTCACAATAGCTGTACACAACCACCGAACACTGATAGAAAACTTCCTTATCAACTAAAGTCTTATTCCAACTCTTTCATATATTGTCAATGATAAAAGAAACACGTAGAAAGTCATAACCATTCATCAGATCAACCATTCATGAAGCCACTTCTCCTTCAGTAAGGACCATAGCAAATTTCTGAGCCGAACCTCGATATTAACCATCCAATACACTAAAACTGAATCTATTGTATTCATTTTGGATCCTAGCAATCCCATCTAATTCCAACACAAGTACTCTAGTGACATGACACATCAATACAATCTAAAGCCACAACTTGCACGATCCGCACGCCAATAAGCATCTATATGAATGTACTTAAATTATGAAAAAAAGAAATAACTCGAATGAGAGAGACGTACCGCAAGCTCACAGGTACCACCACACCAAATACTAAGAACCCATCTTACATCATAGAAAAGAACATACGAATCTAACCGTAACGATCATACCTCCACATAACTTTGCTGCAACGCGCGACCCTACGACGAAAGAACATCAAAAAACTACGGCGAAGAAATTGAAATAACATTACATGAACCCAACAACATATAATCGATATGCCATCTGCCGAGAAATACCCAAAACTCTTCCCACTCAACTTCCACTATGATACATCAAGAAATCGCACCCTAAGTGCCTATAACCAACAAATCATAACGCGTCGCAACATAAAAAGTAACTCATAGATCAACTCGAAACACTAATAGCTCAATAACAACCAAATCAACACATCCCTCATCAAAAGCAACTCGAAGTCAACAAAGTCGTCTCCATGCATATAGGTCTACCAATGAACCCCTTATCAAGGAGTTCCTGATGCTGAGCCTTCAACTCTTCTACTTCTTCTGGTGCCATACGATACGGTTCCCAGCACCAAATAATTACCGAAATTAACAACCCTTACAGGCGACATACGCAAACTGAATCCATAGAAGATATCCTTGCCCTGACGCCTATCATGAAAGACAAATAAGAAAGACAACCCTTCAAAACCATCTGCTAGGTCTTCAAATTGAAATCACCTTGCTGTCAACATAATCCACCGAACCTTGACACTCAATCTGTGGCATCCCCGACATAGCCAACATCGCCGTCTTAGTGTAATAGCCTAGAATAACACAACACTGAGACAACCTATCTATACCCAATATCACATCCAAAATCTAACATACCAAGCACCAAAGAACCACTCAATTCTCCAAACTTCAATAGTTACCGCAAAGAATCGATACACGCGACCCACTACCAAAACATAGCCTATTTATGAGAACTCCCAATTTCCCACTCCATAAAGCACATGAATCACCATATCTGATCCCAACTCCACTGTCCAAATACACAAAAACTCAAGAACCTAATCATCTCACGAGAATCACTCCTATTATTCTTCTGTTCCACCATGAAAACTTGAAAATCAGTAGTCGATCCAACTAGAAAATGCCGCAATACTAGTGAAGTACCAGCAACTAAATTATACTGCCCTTTTCCAAAAACGTATACCCCTATCAAGCCACACCAATTAACAATATCATTTTCCTCAATCATCTGAAGATCATTTCCTTAATCATCCGAAGCCACCCATGCTGCCTAATAATTTTATGCCCTTCCTTTCAGAACAAAACCGATGTTACGCCCCGTGAGAACTTGTACTCAAATTTGGACCCTTTATACTGATCCATCATTTAAAAATCAAGAATAAAAGTTTTCTAGAAAAGTGCTATTATGCGGTCCAGAATGTGGTCGCAAATCAAGTATGCGGACTACATTTCTGTCGCAGATTGAGTTAGTGGTTTGGTTGAAATTGAGATCAAAATGTAGTACATTATGCGATTGTATAACTGATATACTGACTACACTTCTATTGAAAAGTGAGTCAGTGTGTCAGTCAAATTTAAGGTAAAAAATGAGGTGCATTATGCGACTGAAAAATAAGTATGTGGACCGCATTTTTGCTGTAAACCCAAATAGAAAGCCCATGTTGCGGACCGCATTTCCACTTTGGCAAAACTGACTCGGCCTCCTATTTTTCTAAATTTTAAACCAGACCCCTTTTTTATTAAATTACCCCAACCCCTCATTTTAACATATTTTATGAACAAACTAGAGAGAGAAAAGAGAGAATTCTTGAGAGAGAAAGTCCTACTTTCATCAATTAGATTTTTTAAAGTTAGCCGGGCCGAGAAATTTCAAGTAATTGTCTTCATCTCCGTTCTTGCATATAAAATACCCAACACTTTTTCATTGTTTTTCATATTTAAACAAAAAAGGGCATTCTCATGCATTGATTCCTGAAAAGAAAAGTTGAAAACACACAAGCATATTTCTTTAATACCAAAATTCTAGTAAAACGAATTGGGTAGGAGTAAAGATTTGCAAGGGCGCAGTTGATAACCTAAATAAGTTTGGGTTGTATTTGTGAGATTCAATTCTATGATATATGTGTTAATTTGTGAGCTAGATTGACAGTACTAGGTTGTTTGATGAATTAAAAGTAGAAGTTAAAAATGGAAATTCGACTCCAGATATGTATGGCTAACTTTAACCCTTGTGAAGTCACCTTGTTTGGTGTACGAATAATTAGTGTTTGTTACTTATATGGACTATTTGTGAATTCTTGTGGTTAATATGCCTTGAAAGATGTTGGTTAAGTTTTTTGATATAATGATGTAAGTAAATGGCAACAAACCAAGTGCATGTGTGGGTGTGTTTATGTGGTAAGAGCTGTGTAACAAATGATGAAAAAGAATCGTAATTGATACAATTAAAATAACAGTGGTAATATCATATGTGACTTGTCGTGGGAAATTATCATTGTGACTTAAATTGTATATGGGTTGTTGTATACGATGGAAATGGTATTGATGTTTGTAAAATTTCTTTGTGAATTGTTGTTGTTGTTGTTGTGTGAAATGTGATTGTACGATGGGATCGGGTTGCGCGCCACAACACGAAGTAATAAGGTGTGGGTTGTAGTGATAAGAGTGGCTGAGGTTATAAGGGTAGAAAAAGTGATCGAGATCAATATCAAAACAAAAACATGTGAAAGTTGTGAAATCATTAATGTGATGGAAAAACGTTGAAGGGGAAAATGAGAGATTGTGAATCTTGTTTGGATTTGGTTGTTTCTTTCATCTTCATTTGATCGTTGAATCTATTACTGTTTGTTACTTGTGTATTGTTTGATTTTACTTAGGTTAAAGTTTGTTCATATATACCAGTACAATTCAGATGTATTGACGTCCCTTTTGTCGGGGGTGCTACATTCGTATTATGATTGTAGGTGGTTCTATAGATGGTACTCCAGTCCACCGATAGTAGCACTCATTCACCTTCTATCAGCTGAATTGGTGAGCCCCTTCCCTCTCGAGGCCTTGCGTGGCTCATGCCACTTTTCTGCCTGAATCTTATATTTGTATTTGTGTAAGGTATAGCCCAAGCCTTATTACCGACAAGTATTGTGTCACTCTTTTGTATCCTTAGAGGCTAAGTAGACAGGAAATGTGGGTTATGCACTTATGTATTCTGTGTTTGGGTAGTGTAACTTGTAAACAATGCTAAGTAATCATGAATGTTATGTATATTTCGTAAAAAGGTATTTAAATTATAAATTGATATTTCCCTTGATTAATGAATAATGAAAACACAGGGTAACACGTGGGTTAGGAAAGGCACCCATGTCCGCGTGACTGGGGCTACCTGCTCGAGCGCCAGTCGCGCCCATCGGTTTTGGGGCGTGACAACTATGACCTTACTGTCACGACCCCAGTTTACCCTCCATGAACATGTCGTGATGGCACCTAGTTTCCAGCACTAAGTAAGCTTAACAATGTGGAAAATAGAACAATGTAACTTGCAGAATAAATGATTAAAGCTAAACATATTTAAATAGTAACTGTATATAAGACCGCTAAGCCTATACACTCAAAAGAAATGCGGAAGTCTACAACTCAATCCCAAAACCCGGAAACTTACGGGAACCACGGGCTAAAAGAAATATAGTACACTGCTCTAACTCCGGGATATCTAGATAACTGGAAGGAAAGGAAATAACTAAATGCTAAAGCTAAAACAGAATAGAGACTCCTGATATGCGGACGCGACAGATATACCTTAAAGTCTATGTGTATGGTATAGCTCCTTGATCATTGATAGTGTGCTCGACTAGAAGTACCTAGATCTGCACATGATAAAAATATGTGCGGGAAGGGCATGAGTACACTACGACGGTACTCTGTAATTGTCAAAGCCTAAACTCGATTGGGTAGTGACGAGGAAGGTCAGGGGCCTGCTGAGAATAAACATAACAACAATAATGAACATTGTAAATCAATGAATAATCTAAAATAACGAAAAAACAATAGGATAGAAGCTACAAGTCAATGACAATTAAGCTAAGTAAGGAAAATAACACAAACAAGTATTCTTCAGCTGTCCAGTGGATCTCCCCGTGAATTGAACCCATAGTCCTTCACATCTAAATATCTAGGATCTCCCGGTAATCGAACCCGTAGTCCACCTTATCAATAGAAAAGGATCTCCCGAGAATTGAGCCCATAGTCCATCATATCAATAGCAAATGGATCTCCTGGGAATCGAACCCGTAGTCCATCATATCAATAGCAAAGGATCTCCCAGGAATTGAACCTGTAGTCCATCATATCAATAACAAAGGATCTCTCGGGAATTGAACCCGTAGTCCATCATATCAATAGCAACGAATCTACCGGGAATTGAACCCGTAATCCATCATATCAATAGCAAAGGATCTCGCGGGAATTGAACCCGTAGTCTGTCATATCAATAGCAAAGGATATCCCGGGAATTGAACCCGTAGTCCTAACGAAAATGCGCAACCAAATCAGAAAAATATTTAGACAATGAAGTACACAAATACAAGTAACAATTAAATTTTTGCCTAACATGTTTCACGAAATTTCAATTAAGGCAGTTAATAAATTAAGCAAATAAATTCTATATAGTTATGATTTTCGGACTAACATAGATTAAATCTTGCATTGAAATCAGTCAATTAATGGAGAAACGAAATTTGAACGATTCAAGTAAAGTGGATTTTTCAATAATTAGCACAAGTACACGCTAGTCACCTCGCGTACAAGGAATTTTAATCAGCAGATAAGAAGTCCTAAGGGGAGAGGTCCCCACATAACGTTAGACAAGCCACTTACCTCGAACAGATACAAAATCACTATGAAACGGTGCCCTTGCCATGAGTTCTCGACTCCAAATAGCCCAAATCTATTCGATTAAATCACATATAATAAATAACATCTTAAGCAATTGACTCTACTATTTAATTCAAAGCTAAAGTGCGAAATTAAGCAAAATGACCAAAATGCCCATCAAGCCAATATCTCGGAATCGGATAATTTTTATATTTCCAGAACCCTCGTACTCTCATGAGTCTAACCATATAAAAATATCTCAAATCGGAGGTCAAATACCCCTCAAAACTCAATAACTTGGTCTATGAAATTCTACCCATTTTACATTAAAAATCTGAAATTAAAGGATGAAATTAAGTGAAGATTTATGAAAATTGGTCTAAGTCGAGTGAAAAACACTTACCCAAGTCACCCAGGTGAAAATCCCTTCAAAATTTCCAAAAACCGAGCTTTAGAAGTCAAAATGTGATAAAAATGATGAACCCTCGAATTTTGGATTAAATCTGTGTGCCCATTTATTTTGTTCATCGCGAACGCGTAGATGGACTCGAGTTTGCAGAGAAGAAAAACGTAAGTACCTTGGGTTACCCTTCGTGATCGCGAAGACAAGAATCCGAACGCGAAGGTCTGGGCTAGGGGCTTACGCGAACGCGACGCGGGCCACGCGAATGAGTAGAAGAAAAATATAAGGGGTCCAGATGTGGACGTGAACATGTTGTCAGGGACGCGAATGCGGAAAGGGAGAAGGATAGTCTTCTCGAACGTGGGTGATGTGGACGCGAATGCGGAGAAGTATTTGGCAAAGCATCGCGATCGCGTAGAACTAAATGCGAATGCGTAGAAGGATTTTGAGGTGGCCAAGATAAACCTTCGCAAATGCGATGGCCCAATCGCGAACGCGAAAAAGGAGTACCAGAAGCAGCAATACGAGTTCAAAAATGGAAGAAAATAGCTCGTAGCCTATCCGAAACACGCCTGCGGCTCCCGGGATCCCATCTAATCACATACACAAGTCATATAACCTAACACGGACTCGCTAGAAGTTTTAGATCACATAAATAAATATCGAAACGATGGATCAAAACAAAAATCAAGCTTATGAACTTCCAAATCCTCAAAATACGCTTTTGACCAAAACCTAACAGAACCACGTCCGAATGACCTAAAATTTTGCACACACATCCCAAATGACATGACAGAACTACTACACCTTCCGAACTTCCATTCCGACCCTCGAATCAAAAACTCACTATCGGACCGGAAACTTCAAAATGTAAACTTCGGCATTTCAAGCCTAAATTAGCTACGGACCTCCAAGACACATTCTGAACATGCTCCCAACACCAAAATCACCGAAAGGAACTGACGAAACCATCGAATTTCCATTCCTAGGTCGTCTTCACACTGTTCCAAACATGGACCATTTTTCAACTCTTAAGCTCCCATCTAGGGACTAAGTGTCCCAAAACGCTCCGAATCGTAGCACCAAACATCCCAGCAAACCTAAATAGCAGAAATGAACTTAGAGGAAGCAGTTAATGGGGAAATGGGGCACAAATTCCAAAAACAAACGATCGGGTTGTTACACTTACACAAGCAAATCTCAATCCTACACAACCACAACATAGCTTGTTTATGAGAAGTTCCAGTTTCCAACTACGTATAGTACACGAATCACCTTATCTGATCCCAACTCCACCATCCAAATACACAACACCTCAAACACTCAATCATCCCACGAGAAGTACTCCTATAATTCTTCTATTCTACCAATCAAACTCGAAAATCAGTAGTCGATCCAACAAGAGAATGCCGCAATACTAGTGAAGTACTAGCAAATCAATTACACTACCATTTTCCTAAAACGTATACCCCCATCAAGCCACACCAATTACCAGTATCATATCATTTCCCTAATCATCTAAAGCCACCCGTGCTTCTTAAGAATTAATGACCTTCCTTTTGGAACCGAACCATGACCTTACACATATAAATCTCAATCCTGCACAACATATTACATAAATCATACCATCCTAGGATAAACATGCCAATTTCATATACATTTCGAGCCACAAGAAACTACGTACTCAACTAGCCAAGAACTTTCTAGTGAACCCATCTAGAAGAAAATCACTGTACATCCCATGCTCCTTACGCTCATAGAAAATATTCATCTCTAACCATGGTAGAAACCATCAAGAATTCTCTGAGTTCCCTTTGCACAAACCAAATCAGTTAGAAATGAATCCTTCTAACTCAACCAAGATACGAAAGCTACTAAAACACAAGGGCATCACCGTGAAATACTTTTATAAACTCATTACCTCATAAGCCTCCAAAGAACTAATCATATCCTTACCATACCGATTTGGCCTACCACTAAGCTATCCCATCTATCCGAGTTTCCTTCTAATTAACCTTCAACTTGATACGCCTAATTGCTATAACACCTCAATTCCTAAACCCAAACTCACCACACGAGATCCAAGCACAAAACCTAAACCTGTCAAATGGGCCAGGTCAACCCACGAACCAGCCCACATAATCCATTAAAATTGACCCTTTAACCGGCTCGTAACCAATAGAACCCTAACCAGACCAATCCATTAATTTAAGAGAACTGGGCCGGGCTACAATATTTTGGACCCACTGAACCAGACCGGACCCAAACCGGTAACTGGCCTATGACTCAACCGGCCCGGACCACCCTTATGAATGTAGTAGTAGAGCAAGTAATTGACTGATTCAATGTAGAGCAGTTTAGTAATATTTATTTTAACAAAATATTACATATATTTTTATAAAAAGAAACTAAATCCATTCAACCCCATTTTCCATTTCCCAATAGCAATTTATGGCAAAATTAATTCCCAAATTCCCTCCCTCCCCAATTGGGACCCCCCCCCCCCTCCCTACTACCACCTTCATTTTTCTTATAAATAATCCGCTCCCCTTAATTCTATTCTCATATGCAATCCTGTAGTCTCTCCATATTCCATACTTTAACTCTGTCTCCAAATTCTTTTTCCTCTCTCGTATTATGCTTTTCTAATGTCACATTCTCAAAGTTTGTATGATATATTAGTACTTATTACCAATTATTCAGTATTTGGTTTCAGAAATTGAAGCTGGGATTTCATAAAGTAACTACAAAGCAGGCCTACTCAAATTCCGATCAGTTATTTAAATTTTCGCATTTTGGTTCATTCGTTCCCTTCTTTAAGTTTTTAAATATTATTTTTTTGTGTTAATTTTAGTTTTTGTTATTTGTGTTAGTTGTATTATTATTATTATTATTTTTGTTAGTTGTATTTATTTTAAACTCAATGGCATCTTCTTCTCAAACTAATATTTTTGGTAGAAAACAAAAAGTTTTGGTTAGTGGAGAAAAGGAAACACAAAGAACTGAAACTACAAATCTTGATTTGTGTATCATACCATTAGATGATGATACTTATAATGTTGACATAGAGATAGAAGATTTAGGAGGAACACAAGTAAAAAACGTAGTCGTAGAAAAACATCTTAAGGTATGAAACTATTTTGATGACGTTCCTAGTAAAGAAAAAGTTAGATATAATTTATGCAAAAAGATATATGTCTATAAGACTAAGGGTGGAGATGAAGGAACAGGAACATTATCTCTCCATATGTTTAGAAAACATCCCAATATTTGGAAAGATCCTAAAAAGAGAGTTTAGGTTCTATTCAAGGTACAATTGACCACTACAATCGGTATGACATTTTCTTATAGTAAGAGGACGGATAGGATGGAATTTGCAAAATTCATAGCTGGAGATGCTTTACCTTTTACCACAGGCCAAAGTTCTGGACTTTAGAATTGGATTACGAAGGCACATAACCCTTTATATGCTCCTATTCCTAGAACAACAGTTAGACATGATATCTTTCTGAGTATACCAAATATCAAAGTACTTTACGTGAATCATTTGGTAGCCTTAAAAGTAGAGTTTTATTAAATTCTCATATTGGTGTCACGATCCCAAAATCCAATCGTAATAGCGCCCAGCACATTGCTAGGCCAACCTGACCAACCTTACACAATACCGAGCTACCACCTCTCACTTCATTTCAAAAGCATTAACAATGATAAGAAAAATACTAAATTTAGCATAGATTGCGAAAACATCGCGATAACAATATTACACTTCCCACAGAATCTGGAGTCATAAGTCAAGAGCCTCTACCAAGAGTGTAACAATAATACCGAATACATAAAGTGTCTTGACAAAATGCGGAAAAATCAAAGAAAAGAGATAACAAGGAAAGTCGGGTCCTACAGATGTCAAACAGCTACCTCGACAGTCCGTAAAAGAGCTCTGAAGCAGCTGGGAAGTCACCCCTGTTGTGATGTACCTGGATCTGCACATAAGGTACAAGGAGTAGAGTGACTACTTTCAACTCAGTGGTAATAAGCACGGATAATGACATTGAAGGTAAAAATACCCAATAGACCACACAGTAAAGCTATATTATACCTCTTTTTATCATTTTAACAGTATTAAGTCTTTGAGAAAGCAATAACAGCTAAATCGGTACAATAGATATGTCTAAATGCAATGCAGATGTATGAACATGACCGCTACTGCGTGTAACCCAATTCATTTGTGTACCTGTGCTCACTGTGGGTGTTCAGACTCCGGAGGGGCTCCTACATCTCAAGTGTAATATTAGTGACATGCCGCGGCGCACAGCCCGATCCACTACCAGTCCAACTACATGCAATGCAAATCTCACAGACACAATTTAATTACCATTTTGAAATCCTTTTTAACAATATTAATGGAAATCAATGTTCAGAAATACCAGAGTTTGAGAATATCATTTTAGACGGTGTTTAGCTCATGACTGATACGATGATAACATGTTATAATCATAGAAGCAATGACAATGATCCTCACAGGATCCAAATAACTGGCTCACAGCCCAAATGTATCAACAACCATCCAAATGGGAGGTTTACCGGCTCATCAATAGCCATGCTACACAGTCGGACTAAGCCGTAGTTCCCAATCACAATCGATCCAACATTCGCAGTAAAGTACGTGTCTTGCCTCAATAGAGCATCACATAGTGATGTACCGGGTTTCAAACCTTTAGGTCATCATCCACACCCATTACTCACATTGAACCTGCTCAAACACTAGTCCGCAATGCCTTTGCCACGAGAATCAACCTCCACGGGTGCCAAATCTGATCAAAATCAATAGGAATACATCAAAATAGGCTAAAGGAACATAACACAATCGAACTAACTCGAATTACACCCAAAAATACGAAGTTGCCAAAATCCGAGCCCTGGGCCTGCTTCTCGAAAATTATGAAATTCACATTTTCATAATCCTCGTCTCTCCACGAGTCCATACATATAAATTTATCAAAATCGGAGTCCATTTGCTCATTCAAATTATTAATTTTCTAATTCTTAGGCTTCAAACAAAATCCTCTATTTTTACACCTTGATTCCTCCATTTTAAGAGATTAAATCCATACTTTATCAATATAATAACATACATTGGGTCCAAGAGTCCTTACCTGATGATACTCCACAATTTCCTCTTCAAAATTGCCCAATTATTCTCTTAGTTCGAAGCCCCAATTAATTTTAACACTACTCAAATTCGAATAAACGAATGCCTTAAACCTACTGTCGTTTTCGCTTCTGCTGCTCATTAGCCGCTTCAGCGTCTTCGCTTCCGCGACCAGCTGACTGCTTTTGCGGTCTTTCACTTAACTCACATACCGCTTCTGTGGTTAGATTTACGCTTCTGCGACATCGCCTATGCGGAAAATGTTCCGCTTGTGCGGAACCTCCCAAGTCGACCCTTTTCGTTTCAGCGAACACTTTTCCGCTTCTGCGGGCTCGCCTTTGCGATTAAACGTCCGCTTCTGCGGACCTTGCTGAGCTACCCAAAAATTTGCACCTGCGGATGATTCCCCGCTTCTGCGGTCTCCTTTCTGCAGAAGCGAAAATAATTGCTGCAACATACACCAGCAGACCTCAACTCCAATTTTCCTCATTTGACCACCCGAACTCACCCCGAGGCCCCCGTGACCTCAACAAAAAATACATACCCACTCTAAATTACCACACGAACTTGTTCCAATCATAAAAACATGCCCTTAAACACAAATATCACCAAATTACCTCGGATTCAAGCCTAATTTTCCTTAGAACTTTCGAAACCTACATCTAATGAAAAATTCGGCAAAATGATGTCCGAGTAACCTGAAAATTCGCAGACATATCCAAAATCACCAAACGAAGCTACTAGAAGTTCAAACTTTCATTCTGACCCCCAAATCAAAATCTCACCTATCAACCGGACTCCGCCAAAATTCCAACTTAGCCAATTCAAGCATATTTCTACACCGGACCTCCAAAATCAATTCTGATCACTCCCCTAAGTTACAAATCACCTCCCGAAGCTAACCGAACCACCAGAATTCACATCCGAGCCCTCTAACCATATAGTCAACTTCGGGTTGACTTTTCTGAAACAACCTCCATTCTAAAAGGCTATATGCCTTATTTCCAATCTAATTCAATCCAACTTTACCCGATAGACTCTAATACAAATGTAGAACACAGGAAACAACATAATAAGGGAAAACGGGGCGGTAACTCTCGTAACGACGGGCGGGATCGTCACAATTGGCCGTGCTAAAATTAAGTTGGATCTTTTAACTCTTACTTGTCATTGGATTGACCATGATTAAGTCATGCAAAAAAGAATATTAGCCTTTGATGTTGTTGAAGAAAAGAAAACTAGACGTGCTATTTCAAGAATGCTTTTGCAGTAAACTTCTTTTTATGTCTTATTCTGAGGTGCTTTCAATTGCTTTTGATAATGCTAGCTAGCAATAATTATAATGCTATCAAAAGTAGGGGTGTAGATTGGCCGGGTTGCTTCGGATTTTACAATTACCAAACCAAATTACTTATATCGGATTATTAAATCTAAAGACCAAACCAGACCAATAAACTCGGGTTTTTCACTCTTGGTTTTTCTCGGGTTTTTTCAGGTTTCGGGTTTTTCGGGTTTTTTTCGGTAAAATCTGCGTAGAACAAAACATATAAATTGTGTTCAAAATATTTCTTTAATCCTAGTAAGATACAACTATACAAAGTATTTTCAAGAAAATAATACACAATATAAAAATATCATGGCATTATCCTAAAATATTCAACAATAAAGACAATAAAATTATGTAATATAAATATGGCTAATTAAAAAACTATAATAAAAATAAACATAATCTAAAAGTAATAAGTCATGATAAAATAAGTAGAATAATAAGGGAGTGTCAATCACATGACTAAACACTAATAGAGAAAAAAAAATGTTATGCATTTTTATCTAAATTATTGCAAAACAAAATATAAATATTCAATACATTCTCGTTCATAGTATTGATTGAACGTCTTTTGTTAGCATTAGTATTGATTTGATATTCGTTTAGGCTTTTGTTAGCATTATTTAGTTTACTAATGTTAATAGCTATAGAACTTATTGGAACATTCAAAAGTTCTAAGTCCAATCTTAAAAGATAAAATTATGAATTTTTTTAAAAAATATTTATAAATTACATCACAATAAGTATATTTATATATTAGATATATCTAATATTTCTATATATGTAATGTCGGGTTGGTTTGGTTTCGGTTCGACTTTCTTTAGTTAAAACCAAACCAAACCAATTATGATCGGGTTTTTTTTCCCCACACCAAACCAAATCAAACCAAACCATAGTCGGATTTTTTTTCTCGGTTTGACTCGGATTATCGGGTTGGTGCGGTTTGTCGGTTTCCTTTGTACACCCCTAATCAAAAGTCTAAAAAGTTGATTGTGTACAAATTTTCCTGAATAGTTTCATGTTAGATATGCATGCCATATATTAAATTTGGTAGTTCAACCTAGCCTTACATATTTTGAAAAACCAATTTTGAAAATTAAAAATGCAATTACATTTGTTGTTAATACTATTTCTAGACCTAGAAGGGCAGAATTTAAGTAAAAATGGAAGGAGCATGGATTACGATTTCTCATTAATTCTTTAGATCTTCCAACTAGATGGAATTCTACATACTTAATGTTAGCTTGAGCAAAACCATATAAACAACCACTTAGTGATACATATAATGCTTTTATTGAGTCGAACGATGAAGAAACAGCTATATCTGATAGTGACTGGGAAATAATAGAAAATATTATTTTATTTTTGGGAAAATTTTACACTACTACTTTGTATTTTTTTGATTCATATTATCGTACTATGAACACTATTTTGCCTTATTTAGTTGAGATAACTTTACAGTTTTATAATTTTAAGAATGATAAACTTATTGGACCTGCTATTCCTGGTATGAAAGAAAAGTTTAAAAAATATTTTCTTCCTATTCTTGATGTTTATCAAATTGCTATTTTATTAGATCGTGCCATAAAACAATTAATAGAGTTTGCTATATACTTATTGAGAAGTTGAACATACATTTTAACCAAGTGTTAATAGCGCAAAAGAAAATATTTCTAGACGAGCTAATGCTACTTATGATTTGTATCATAATAATTTTGATGGTGCTAGACCACCTTTACCGATTAGCTCATCCTCAACTTCTAAACGCTTACATCATCTGGTCACTTTAACCAACTCATTTGTTATTTGCAACAGGATCCAATTAATGAGGATGATGCCTTTGATGTGTTGAAATGGTGGAAGGGTAATGCAAAACAGTATCCAGTGCTATCTACAATGGCTCATATTTTGCTTCAAAAAGTGCATTTAGCCAAGGAAAATTACAACTTGGAGAGCGAAGATTATCTTTAATTCCTCGCACTTTGGATGTCCTCATTACTTTTAGAGATTGAATATATATGCAGAAAAAGAAATCAAGGAAATATAAATGACGATTCAGACTCAGCTGAAAATCTGATCATGTCCAATGTTGAAGAAGTGGATGAATTAGCTAATGAGAAATAGAGTATATTATAGAAAAATATCATTTTTCTTATGTATTACATACATAAATAATTGAATTCCATAATACTAAAGTATGGTTTTTCTTTCATTCTTATTTTATTTGTCTTCAAGAACATGTTGTAAATTCAAGTTAGTATATATGTATAAAAGTTTGAAATTTTTATCATTAATTAGTTTTTAATATTTTTTAATTAAATTAGATTTGGCCCATTAGGGACCGAGTTAAAGGGTTACGGGTCCGAGTCGGGTCAATATATTTTAATTAATGGATCTAATCCAGATAGGCCTCTATAAGAAAGTGAACTGGCCCGACCTGATTAAGGACTCACATGTCGAGAGTCAACAGGTTCGGGTCAGGTCGACCCATTTAATAGGTTTAATAAAATCACACCATCTAAGACTTATAAGCCGATGAATACTCTGTTAAATATCCCCAAAGAGCCATATTTGAAATGATTTACTCTGACGAGACTTCGTACGAACCTAAATCCATTACCTTTACCTTCTTGATGCTGATGTATAGAATCACCTAAGGATATAGAAATACACGAGCGTTGACACCTTCCAATGCAAACTTCAGTTTCTAGCAAAACATACAACCTGAAAATCTCAAATTATTACATGTAACATCTTGAACCCACTAAACCATTCTCGAGAGTCATCCACTCTTCTCAAACCTCAATTAGACTTATTAAATGAACCAAACAACATGTGTCTTATTGGGCTCCGACACCGCAAAATATATCCTCACCTTAATGCAACCAAGCAACTTTCGGACCTATGTACCCAGCATCCTTTACCAATAACCACTAAAGACATTCCGCGATTCACATACACCTATGAAGTATAACATAACCTATGTCAAAAAATTTCCTTTACTCGAGCCATCCTCAGTCTTAATCTCCATAAGCCATAATTGATTCACCCGTACGCCTCAAACTAGAACCAAAATAGCACATAACCGGGCAATTAACTAATCAATAGCAGACTCTCCCACTTGGTTCAAAGACATAGATCAAATCACGCAATAACTCATAATGCATATACTCTCGCATTCACTCACGTAACAATCAATCCCACTCTCTTATGTGACCTAAATCTAAATTTCAACATATATATTTCACTTGTAAATAAGATTTTCTGACAGACAATATAAGGATCGCATAAACTTCAGAATACCCACAGGAGATAACCCACCTGTTTCACCTCACACTAACACCTATTTATACCTTCCACTGTCATAAACGTAACGTTGTCAGTTAATAATCCTGAGGCTAAAATCATAACACAATGTGAAATCTACTTCACTCCCCAACCAGAAAACATGAAATATTTTTCACACACCAGTAACTCAGGGCTATACCTCAAATCAAGATGGAAATCAAGAATCTAATAGTTCTTATATCCTCCAGGAGCCCCCTCTCATCGCATCCAAATCATATAAATATATCTCGTAGTAGTAACAAACTCATCACATAGCCATCCACCATCACTTATACTAATAGGGATGTTACCGAACATATAAGTTAAAAAATATGTGCTCCAACAATCAGCACCTCGGTGCTCAAGCTATAGGCAAAAATCTGGCCTCGATTCCTCCAAACTAGCCCAACATCAACACACAAAGATCACATCTTTCCCCTCTATTAGGGAATCATAAGCCATCGATGCACATCTGATACTGAGCGCTCATGCGCGCATATGAACCCGTGGGAGGAATTCAAAAAGTTACATTTCAAGTTGAATCAAGGATGCACGACAAGAATTCAAGAATGTGAAGTTTTCCTAAAGGTTCTTCAGCCTCTCGAGGATAAATAAAGATGTCCCTTTACCGATCCGCGAGACTTTACTAAACCTGCTTATGAATCATGAGACCTATGTAACCTAGCCTCTGATACAAATTTTGCATGACCCTAAACCCGAACACGCTTGTTATGGCGCTTCTTGTGAAAACAAATCCAGCCGACATATTCCCACTTGATATCAAAGAAACAAAAATAATGGAACTAAGTATTTAACATGACAAAATGCCAAAGTAAACAGTGAATAGTACAATTTGCAAAATTTAAAGTCAACACAACCTGACATCAAGGTGTCACCAGTCATGAGCATCTATCAACATACTACAAGTCTGAGGTGTCTACATAGCTAATACAGATTCACTAACAAGAGAAAATAAATGAGATATGGAGAGAAACTCAGGAATGCAAAC
The DNA here is from genome assembly GCA_032618575.1 of Nicotiana noctiflora. Taxonomy (NCBI): domain Eukaryota; kingdom Viridiplantae; phylum Streptophyta; class Magnoliopsida; order Solanales; family Solanaceae; genus Nicotiana; species Nicotiana noctiflora. Next base: position 46,750 of record JASVEL010000090.1, read on the forward strand.
GTCAAGCAGCTACCTCGTGAACTCCAAAATCTGTCGGGAGCTCTCAACGCTCACAAACAGGACCTGCAGTACCTGAATATACACATGGGGTACAGGAAGTAAAGTGAATACTCCAACTCAATGAGTAATAATAATAAATAAAGACTCATAAATAGGACATCAGATAAGGCACATCACATGCTATAAAGAAGCAGTATAAAGCCAGTAACAACCATGAGAACACAAAACGTCACCTTAGTTTAATTCAAGCTTCTTCAAAATGCATTTTTAATAGTTTAAGAAAGTAAATGACAGGCAACTAGAAAAGATAAACACATAAAGAACCACTCCTCAGGCACAATAACAACAGAATCAGCCCCTCGGGCACAATGCCAACAGAATCAGTCCCGCAGGCAAACACATGGAACAATACCAGCCCCTCGGACTATATCTCATATCATAATGGGTACCCGTGCTCACTGGGGTTGTGTAGACTCCTGGAGGGTCCCCTTACAGCCCATGCGCAATATCAAGCCATCTTGTAGCACAATTACTAGGCTCTCACCTCATATAAACAAGCCACCTCGTGGCGTACAAATCTTATGCCCTCCGCCTCATATTCAACAAGACATCTCATGGCATATGTATTTCTAACCCTCAGGTGTCCATCCCCAAAACTGAAGGGCGTGACCGATGCTCAACAGAGTAAACCCGACTGAGCAAGCATGCTAGATTTCATTCTACCCAAACTACTTCACGAAGAATAAGGGAATGTTATCCTTTTTTATCAAAACACTAAACAATCTTCCTTAGCATCATTCATTTCATTTTCATTAATGACTTTATTCATAATTTTCAAGATATTACAAGTTTACAAGTTTCTTATCAAATACTGACATTTCTAGTCCTGAAGCCCAACATCAACCACCACCCACAAACAGTCCACGGAGCCTCTAAGTATAATAGAAGAGAAATACGAAAATGCCGGCAACAAGTCTCTGGCTATACCTTAAAATATAATGATAAATGAACAGAAGATACATGACATCACCCCGGGATAGAGTGGGGCTTACCAAGTCTGCCGGGAAAATAATACTGCTAACATTGGCTGATGCCTCTCGCAGTAGAACAACCTGTATCATAAAATGATACAACACCCATGGTAAAAGGGACGTTTATGCCATCAAATAGCACTATTATGTAATGCTAAAATCCTCTTTCAGACTAGAATAACTATACAAGCAAAGAAAACACAAAACAACGAGTCAAAGTCAACAATAAACTAGCATCTAACTTGAAACATGTAAATTTTCTAGTTTATGAAAATAATATATATACTTTTTAGTTGGGAGACCACTAGCACCAATATAAATTATACCATCGTCTTTATTCGCACGAAGTCCGATCACAACCCGATCAGCTAGGTCATCCCTTTAGAGACATGTACCACAACAACATATTTCCAGTTTTTGAATTTCCAATTCTTATGATTCCCAGCACAATACTACCATGTGTGCAGCATGGCGTCCGATCACGGTCCGATCAGCTAAGATGCTTTCCTACATATGCCGTGTGGGTTGGCTTTTTCTTTTCCGATTCATAGGTAATAGTTTCATCGCACTTTGGGGGAATAGTCACAATTCATCTACATTTCAGTTTCATCCCAAGTCACACTCCACCTCTACACCGGCACGTGTAGTTTCATGTGTGTATCTTATGACCCACCCTTCCTTGGTATTGCTAATGATACTCCCGAAAACACTTTGATTCGATTTAATATTGCACACAATTGTGGTATAAATACAAGTATACAAATAGAGCATAAATGCAACCATGCCTACCTCAATACCTTTCATATTTTATAGTTGTTATTAATATTCTCAATTTTTCTCAATAAATGTGTCTGTTTGGCCCTTTGGCTTTTCACAAGGTTTTTTTTCTCATGGCACGAAGGCCGCATATGGTTTTCCACATTCTTATCTTCTTTATCTCCAAGGATCGCTAACCAATATCCATCTGCCAAAAAATCCAAAAATTATATATATTCAAATTATATAGTAATAGAAGCATCAAACACAAAGGATTCTTCCCAAAGAGGGACATTTTAACCAATAATTGAAATACACATTAGAATTATAAGCAAGCGATCACCCAGTTATCCTTGCATTACCCCTTTTTCCATCACGACAAATGCACAGTTTCAACATCGGAATGTGTAAGGACTAGCATTACATTGAATGTATCTAAAAGGCAATGTATTATCTAAAATAGCCATTTATGGGCATAGTTCAGGTACAAGGCCAGTCAGCCATTCTACTTTTGGAAGTTAGTTGAAAAGAGTTGAGATTTATTTCAAAATTTATTTCACATTTTCTTATTCGATTCATTTCCAAACATATTATGGTTTATCAACAAATAAGCACAATCAATCAAGGTATTTAGTACATATAAGAGCAACTATGAGAATTAACAAATTGAATTCTTCTTACCTAATTAGTATAATATCCTTCATTTAAAATGTGACTCAAGGGTATACCATTTCGGTAGACAAACCACACTTAAAATTACAAAACATTATGGAATTTACTTTTGAGAGAGAAAGTTTAGCCTACATACCTCGATTGACCTTTTCGTAAGTCCTACTATACTCTGAGACTCTTAGCAACGTCAATCTATTGGGAACATGACAAATTGAACCACAAATTAAAGAGGTGATCATAGTTCTAGCTCACTTGATCATATTATCAAACACTGAGTGTGCATCATTCTTTTAAAACTATTTTGTGAAAGATCCTACCATCCCTCATCCCATCATTAGCTCAAGACCTAACCACAACACTTTTAAGAACTCATGCATGCAAGATATCCACTTCCATCCTTATCAGTTACCCTTCTAATAGTCTACCCTAGTTATATCTAGTAATTAAGAGCTTGGGTTATAGAACCTTACCTTTTAGGAATAAGACCTAGGTGCCTTTCTTGACAAATCTTCAAGGCTTAAGCAATATCTTCGGAGAAATGTTGATGAAGAACCCCCTTATCCCACTCGGACCCTCTCTCTTTCTCTAAACGCATCAGAAAAATAGGCCTAAAATGAAGGGTTGTGTGTAATATATTGACATGGGATTGGGTAAGAAAATTAGAAATTTGGAGCCCCAGAACAGATCTGCGATTGCATAATGGACATGCAATCCACAAAATGGACCACAAAAATGGTCCCAAAACCTGAACACTGCCTGGGTATGCGACAAGGATGTGGTCCGCGTTCCTGTTCTGCGGTCGCAGAACTACCCCTCACAAAGATATCAAGGAGATTATGCGATGATTATACGACCCACATATTGATTATACAGTCACATAATTGGTCGCATAGTTGACCTCAAAATTAGCCAACATACTGTCTCACTCTGCGGCAGATATGCAGCCCGCATTGTTGTTATGCGGTCGTATAATTGTGACGACCCAAAGGGTCATCACTTATTTTATTAATCATTTCGAGCTTCTGAAGCCTTGAAAACCTCATTCTATATTGCCTCAATTTACGTGCACGATCCGAGCATGTAGCCGGAAAGATTTTGTGATAGAAAATATGAATTCTATGAGAAATTTGGATAAAAATGATATTAATATTGATATGGTTGACTTTGGTCAACATTTTGGTAAACGGATCCGGACCCGAGATTGGATGGTCCTGAGAGGTCCGTAGGAAAATATGGGACTTGGACATGCGTCCGGAGTCGAATTCCGAGGCCTAGAGCCCAAGTTATGAATTTTTCTATGAAATTGTTTTTGATGTAATTGTTAAAGGAAATGAATTAATTGACCTTGGTATCGGGCTCGTATTTTGGTTCCGACGCCCGGTACAAGTCTTAAATATTATATAGGTGATTTCTGTAAAGTTTGGTGACATTCGGATGTCGTTTGAGATGTTTTGGACCTTGAGTTCCAAGTTTGAAAGTTTTGAAAACCAAAAGTATGAAATCATGAATTTGAGGCTTGATTTGAGGAAAACGATGTGATATTGGCGATTTGATCGCACGAACAAGTTCATAATGTGTTTTTGAGGTTGTGTACATGTTTGGTTTGGAGCCCGGGGGGCTCGGGTAAAGATTTGATAGGCCATTGGATTAAATTCTGAATTTTTGCACTACTGGTTTTTCACCCAGCTGTTGGTTTCGCAATTGCGAAGCATTTCTCGCAATTGCGAAGGGGGCAGATCAAGGCAGGGCTCGCAAATGCGAACCCTGATCGCAAATGCGTAGCCCCTCATAACCCAGCCATGTTCGCAAATGCGAACAATTGTTCGCAAATGCGAACATCCCCTTGTCCTGCCTATGTTCGCAAATGCGATCCATAGTTCCCAAATCCAGCCTTGTTCCCAAATCCAGCCTCGTTCGCAAATGTGAACAATTCCCTTTACTGCATGTGTTCGCAGATGCGAACATTAGTTCGCAAATGCGAACACTCCCCTTTCCTGCCAGTGTTCGCAAATGCGAACTTCCCAACCTTAGCTTATTTTTCAATCTCCAGAAATTGATCGGGGTTCGCAATTGCGAACCCATGTTCGCAAATGCGAACACAGAGACCTGTAAAACACGATTTTCAGTTCATTTCTTCACCTTTTACAAACCAAAAACACCCATTTGCGATTCTTCACGAATTTCTTCTTCATCAAAACAATTGTAAGTCACTTTTTACTTAATTCTTTCAATTCCTAACATCATTAAACATGTTTTTCAATAGAAATCAAAGGTTTTCATGGTAGAATTTCTTGTTTTTGTTAGAATATAGGGTTTTTCATAAATTGGGAAATTGGACCTCGAATTGAGGTCCGATTTTGAAACAAGTCATATACATGAACTCGTGGGGGATGGGTAACCGGATTTTGGTCCGAACCCCGAGTTCCGACCAAGTGGGCCCGGGGTCGAAATTCACTATTCCTGGCAGAATGTTGTAAAATTTGTAATTGGCCTTATGAATTAGTTTGTTGAGTAGTATTGATGATATTAAATCAATTGTGTATAGATACGATTGGATTAGAGCCAAATTTGAAGGGAAAAAGACATTGCCACGGATTTAATTGTTCATAAACATTCGAGGTAAGTGTTTGTTCTATCCTAGCTTGAGGGAATAGGATTATGTGCTATGTGTTATGTGATCGAGTGCGGTGTATGGGCTGTGGTGACGAGCATCCATACACTGGCATCTAGTATGACCGTGAGTCGTTGATAATGCATATTGTGAGACATATTTGCAGATGAATTATTGAACCTTTGCCAGGTTGTAGAATTGTTATTGATTGCCCTTGTTGGGACGGTTTATGAATTACTGTTTCTTTCTTTGCCCTTAACTGTGTTTGTTATTTGGGTGAGGAAGAGTGATAATGCACGAAGGGTGATGCCGTGCCATGTTTTATTATTTATGCACGAAGGTTAATGCGGTGCCATGTTTTATTGATTATGCACGAAGGATCATGCCGTGCCCTGTTATTGAACCATGTACGAAGGATCATGCCGTACTATGGATGTGAGGATGAGAGTAAAAGCACAAAAGGTGATGTCGTGTACTTTATTTGCTTATTTGGTGAGGATGAGAGTAAAAGCACGAAGGGTGATGCCGTGCAACTGGTTGCTATTCCTTGACTTGATATTACATGTGTTTTCCATTATACTTTGTTTTCCTTGTGAACTTATTAACTGTTGTTAATTGTTGAATTCTTTGAGATATTCCTTATTGTGTTATTACTTGGTTATTTCTTGTTATTCCGTGGTATACATATATATTGAATTGCACAGGTTTATGTGGGTGTCTGGTCCTAGGCTTGTCACTACTTCGCGGGATAGGCCGGGCACTTACCAGCACATGGGGTCGGTTGTGCTGATACTACATTTCTGTGCGTTTTTGCACTGGTACAGGTTACGATCAGGAGCAGCAGCAGTAAATCGATTGCGTGGGAGTTGATCACATTTGAGACCAAGGTAGCTTGCAGATGTCCGCAAGCCCAGCGTCTCTCTCTTTATTTATGTTACTAGCTGTAGTCTCATTGTTCTGAGACAAATAGAATTATGTTATATTTCTTTCAAACTTTTATGTGTAGTACTCAATAGTAGTTCGTGAGTTGGTGACTCCACGTCTTGGGTAGAGGATGTCAGTATGATTTTCACCTTGTAATTAGTTATTTCTATTTCGATAAAGTATTCCGCACTTATTTGATTAAAGTTGTGGTTTGTTGATAAATAAATTATAAAATTGTGTTAAAAACAGGATAGTATGAATACAGTGGCTTGCCTAGCTACCACGAGTAGGCTCCCTCACGATCCCGATGTTGGTGAAAAATTTGGGTCGTGACAAGTTGGTATCAGAGCTCTAGGTTACATAGGTCTCACCACTCACGAACAAGCTTAGTAGAGTTTGAGAGGTAGGTACGGGGACGTCTGTACTTGTCCTCCAGAGTCTACTGAGTTAGGAAAGAGTCTCTCATTTGTTCTTTCTTGTCGTGCGACTTATTCCTCAATTATTGATTGAATTTCTATTCTGTCCTTTCGCAGATGGTGAGGACACGCGTTTCTTCGTCCGCCGACCAGCAGCCCGAGCCCTAGACAGCTCCTGTGAGGGGCAGGGGCCAAGGCCGTATCAGAGGCCGTGGTAGGGGTAGAGCTCAGCCCCAGACAGCTACTCCAGAGGTGGAGCCTCATATTGAGATTGACGAGGAGGTTCCAGTCCCAGCAGCTCCAGTGGGCCCAGCTCAGGTCCCGGGAGAGGCTTTATTTACCCCGGATCTTCGGGATGCTTTGGTCGGAATAGCGGGATTTATGGACAGCATTGCCAGAGCGGGCTTATTATCAGTTGCACCAGCCACTTCTCAGGCTGGTGGAGGGGCCCAAACTCCTATTTCTCGTACTCCGAAGCCAGTAGCTCCTCAGCCTCAGGCACCAGTGGTTCAGCCAGCTGTGGCCACTCAGTTAGGTACCACAGCTCATGTCGGTGATGGAGCGGCCATGACTTCTGATTCTTTATGGAGACTTGATCGATTCTCCAAGCTATTTACCCACTACATTCAGCGGTGCCACATCAGAGGATCCTCGGGACTTCTTATTCGGTTGCCATGAGATTCTCAAGACTATGGGGATCGTGGAGACAAACGGAGTTGACTTCTGTACATTCAGGCTTGCAGGATCCGCCAAGACTTGGTGGAGAGATTATTGCTTGACTCGACCGGCAGGGTCCCCAGCTTTATCATGGGATCAGTTTGCGGAACTATTTATGGAGAAGTTTCTCCCTGCTACTCGGCGGGATGTACTTCGGAGGCAGTTTGAGCGCCTCCATCAGGGCACTATGACGATTACACAGTATGAGACGAGATTTGTCGATTTGGCTCGTCATGCAGTGGTGATACTTCCCACAGAGCGGGAGAGGGTCCGCAGGTTTATAGATGGGCTTAATCAGCCAATTAGACTCCAGATGGCTATGGGCGTGGGGAGTGACATATCATTTCGGGAGGCAGCCAATGCAGCACGCAGAGTTGAGATGGCTCTTGCTAGGGGAGGCGGTTATTCTTCAGATAAGAGGCCTCGTCATTCAGGCAGGTTTGGTGGTTCTTCCTGTGGTGGCAGAGAATCCTTTGATAGAGGCCAGTCTTCCAGGCCTTTTCATTCCGCCCTTCAGGCTTCACAGGGTGGACTAGGTGATCGCGGTTTTCGTGAGCATTATTCAGACCAGCCTCCTATTAATGCTCGGCCTCTTCAAAGTGTTCGTGGAGGCCATTCAGGTCGCCAGGGCCAGCAGCCCTATCAGTCTAAGGGTTGCTACGGTTGTGGTGACCCAGGTCATTTTATCAGGTATTGCCCTTTAGCAGCGGGCAACTCTCAGCAGCGAGGTCCTCGTCCTATGATTCAGGCCCCAGCTGACCCTCAGCCTGCCCAGCCAGCCAGAGGCGGGGGTAGAGATTATAGAGGTGGAGGTCGAGACCGTAGAGGTGGAGACCGTCCAGCCATAGGTAGAGGTCAGCCAGTTGATGGTCGTCCTAGAGATGCAGCTCAGAAGGGAGGTGCAGATCCCCGATTCTATGCTTTACCAGCCAGGCCAGAGGCAGAGGCATCAGATGCCGTGATTACAGGTACTATTCTTGTGTGTGGCAGAGGTGCTTCAGTATTATTTGACCCTGGATCTACATATTCCTATGTGTCTTCCTACTTTGCACTGTATTTGGCTGTGCCCAGCTATGCTCTGGATATTCTAGTTTTTGTGGCTACACCAGTGGGTGATTCCATTGTAGTCGACCGGGTGCATCGTTCATGCGTAGTTATATTTGGGGGTCTTGAGACCCGTGTTGATCTGTTTCTTTTGGATATGGTGGATTTTGATGTCATATTGGGGATGGACTGGTTTTCCCCATACCATGCTATTCTAGATTGTCATGCTAAGACCTGTGACCTTAGCCTTGCCAGAATCACCCCGACTAGAGTGGAAAGGTACCTCGAGCCACTCCGTTCGCACTGTTATTTCCTATGTTAAGGCTCAACGCATGGTCGAGAAGGGGTGTCTAGATTATCTGGCTTATGTTCGTGATTCCAGCGCAGAGGTTCCTTCCATTGAGTCAGTCCCTATTGCACGGGAGTTTCCTGAGGTTTTTCCTTCAGACCTGCCGGGCATGCCACCCGACAGGGATATTGATTTCTGTATTGATCTAGCACCGGGCACGCAGCCCATCTCTATTCCACCCTATCGTATGGCCCCGCCGGAGCTAAAAGAGTTGAAAGATCGGTTGCAAGACCTTCTTGAGAAGGGCTTTATCAGGCCCAGTGTTTCCCCCGGGGAGCACCTGTATTATTTGTAAAGAAGAAAGATGGCTCGATGCGGATGTGTATTGATTACCGGCAATTAAACAAAGTGACAATAAAGAATAAGTATCCACTGTCGAGGATTGATGATTTGTTTGACCAGCTCCAGGGAGCGAGGGTATTCTCTAAGATAGACTTGAGGTCAGGCTACCATCAGCTGAAGATCAGGGCGGCTGACATTCATAAGATAGCCTTTCGCTCTAGATATGGGCATTATGAGTTCTTGGTCATGTCCTTCGGGTGGACCAATGCCCCAGCAGCATTCATGGAGTTGATGAATCGGGTATTCAGGCCTTACTTAGATCTGTTCGTGATAGTCTTTATAGATGACATCCTGGTGTACTCCCGCAGCCAGGAAGAGCACGAGCAGCACCTCAGAGTGGTTCTTCAGACTCTGAAAGATAACCAACTATATGCCAAATTTTCTAAATGTGAGTTCTGGCTGAGTTCGGTAGCATTTCTGGGTCACATTGTATCAGTGGAAGGTATTCAGGTAGACCCAAAGAAAATTGAGGCAATCCAGAATTGGCCTTGACCAGCTTCAGTGACCGAGATCCGGAGTTTCTTGGGATTAGCAGGTTACTACCATTGATTTGTAGAGGGTTTTTCTTCTATTGCAGTCCCGATGACCAGGTTGACCCAGAATGGTGTCCAGTTCCAGTGGCCAGAGGAGTGTGAGGCGAGCTTTCAGAAGCTCAAGACAGCCTTGACCACCGCGCCCGTGTTGATACTACCTACAGGTGCAGGGCCTTATACAATTTATTGTGACGCATCTCGTATAGGGCTTGGAGCGGTATTGATGCAGGATGGTAAGGTTATCGCTTATGCTTCGAGGCAGTTAAAAATACATGAGAAGAATTATCCAGTTCATGATCTTGAGTTAGCAGCAGTGGTTCATGCCTTAAAGATCCGGAGGCATTATCTATATGGTGTGACATGTGAGGTGTACACTGATCACAAAAGCCTACAGTACTTGTTCAAGCAAAAAGAGTTGAATCTACGACATCGGAGATGGTTAGAGTTGCTAAAAGACTATGATGTTACTATCTTATATCACCCAGGTAAGGCCAATGTGGTGGCCGATGCTTTGAGTAGAAAGTACGCCAGCATGGGTAGTCTTGCATACATTCCGGTCAGTCAGAGACCATTAGCTCTAGATGTCCGGGCCTTAGCCAACCGGTTCGTGAGATTAGACATTTCTGAGCCTAGCAGGGTGTTAGCCTGCACGGTCGCTCGTTCTTCTTTATTTGAGCGTATCCGTGAGAGGCAATTTGATGATCCTTATTTGCGTGAGTTAAGGGATACAGTACAGCGGGGAGGTGCCACACAGGTAAACCTAGATGATGATGGGGTATTGAAATCGCAAGGTCGAGTTTGCGTACCTAATGTCGAAGGGATTCGAGAGTTGATCTTAGCGGAGGCCCACAGTTCGCGGGATTCTATTCACCCAGGCGCCGCGAAGATGTACCAGGACTTACGGCAACACTATTGGTGGCGCAGAATAAAGAAAGATATCGTTGCGTATGTCGCTCGGTATCTAAATTGTCAGCAGGTGAAATATGAGCACCGGAGACCTGGTGGTGTATTCCAGAGGATTGAAATTCCCGAGTGGAAATGGGAGCGGATCACTATGGACTTCGTTACTGGACTTCCTTTGACTCGGAGGAAATTTGATGCTATTTGGGTCATTGTTGATAGGTTGACCAAGTCAGCACACTTTATTCCAGTATCTGTCTCCTACTCGTCGGAGAGGTTAGCGGAGGTGTACATTAGAGAGATTGTTCGTCTCCATGGAGTGCCAGTATCTATTATCTCTGATCGGGGTATGCAGTTTACCTCGCGGTTCTGGAGAGCGGTCTAGCAAGAGTTAGGCACCCAGGTTCATCTGAGTACAACATTTCATCCTCAGACGGATGGCCAATCCGAGAGGACTATTCGGATTCTAGAGGACATGCTTCGAGCCTATGTTATTGATTCCGGGGGCTCGTGGGACCAGTTTCTGCTATTAGCAGAGTTCGCCTACAATAACAGTTACCAGTCGAGCATCCAAATGGCTCCGTATGAGGTGTTGTATGGTAGGCGATGTCGATCACCAGTTGGATGGTTTGAACCGGGGGAGGCTCGGTCGTTGGGTACAGACTTAGTTCAGGAGGCCTTGGATATGGTCAAGACTATTCAGGAGAGATTGTGTTCAGCTCAGTCCAGGCAGAAGACTTATGCGGATCGTAAGGTTCGAGACGTAGATTTCATGGTTGGTGAACGAGTATTACTCCGAGTGTCACCTATGAAGGGCGTGATGAGGTTCGGGAAGAAGGGCAAGCTCAGCCCTAGGTATATTGGTCCATTTGAGATTCTAGACAGAGTGGGAGGGGTGGCTTACAGATTAGCTTTGCCGCCTAGCTTATCAGCCGTGCATCCAGTTTTTCACGTATCTATGCTTCGGAGATACCACGACGATCCCACACATGTGTTAGACTTTAGTACTGTCCAATTGGACAATGATCTATCCTACGAGGAGGAGCCGGTGGCTATTCTAGACCGGCAGGTTCGACAGTTGAGGTCGAAGAGTTATCCTTCCGTGCGTGTTCAGTGGAGAGGTCAGCCTCCTGAGGCATCGACCTGGGAGTCCGAGTCTGATATGCGGAGCCGCTACCCACACTTGTTTCCTGACTCAGGTACTTTTTTCTTTTGTCCGTTCGAGGACGAACGGTTGTTTTAGAGGTGGAGATTGTGACGACCCAAAGGGTCATCACTTATTTTATTAATCATTTCGAGCTTCGAGGCCTTGAAAACCTCATTCTATGTTGCCTCGATTTACGTGCACGATCCGAGCATGTAGCCGGAAAGATTTTGTGATAGAAAATATGAATTCTATGAGAAATTTGGATAAAAATGATATTAATATTGATATGGTTGACTTCGGTCAACATTTTTGGTAAACGGATCCGGACCCGAGATTGGATGGTCCCGAGAGGTCCGTAGGAAAATATGGGACTTGGACATGCGTCCGGAGTCGAATTCCGAGGCCTAGAGCCCAAGTTATGAATTTTTCTATGAAATTATTTTTGATGTAATTGTTAAAGGAAATGAATTAATTGACCTTGGTATCGGGCTCGTATTTTGGTTTCGACGCCCGGTACAAGTCTTAAATATTATATATGTGATTTCTTTAATGTTTGGTGACATTCGGATGTCGTTTGAGATGTTTTGGACCTTGAGTTCTAAGTTTGGAAGTTTTGAAAACCAAAAGTATGAAAATCATGAATTTGAGGCTTGATTTGTGGAAAACGATGTGATATTGGCGATGTGATCGCACAAACAAGTTCATAATGTGTTTTTGAGGTTGTGTACATGTTTGGTTTGGAGCCCGGGGGGCTCGGGTAAAGATTTGATAGGCCGTTGGATTAAATTCTGAAGTTTTGCACTGCTGGTTTTTCACCCAGCTGTTGGCTTCGCAATTGCGAAGCATTTCTCGCAATTGCGAAGGGGGCAGATTGTTAGGCCCCGTAAAATTTTTGTGCATAAAACCTAGTAGCTATAGTGTCATGGTCCGAATAATGTGTTAGGAATGCGTGGAATTCTTCGGACCCTTGGTAGTGATTTAAGTTTCAAAAATGTAGAGAATTAATTTTTCCGAAAAGTGTCCAATATGCGGTCAAGAATGCGATCGCAAACCTGACATGCGGACCGCATTCTTGCCGCAAAACGTTCCAGAGAGTTTCCCAAAAATCGTGTCAAAAGTGCGGTCGATATGCGATCGCATGTCAAATCTGCGGTGCACTTTGCGACCGCACATCAAGCATGCGGACCGCATTCTGGCCGCATTCCTTAACAGAACCTGTGTAAACTTTGGGGCAATTCTGCGGTCACTATGCGGACCGCATGTTGATTCTGCGGTCGCATAGTGCACCGCATAATTGACCCCGGCCCCGATTTTTGTAACATTTTGACCCGATCTCTTCTTTAATATAACACACTTCTTCTTCATTTTATCATATCATCTTACAAAAATTAGAGAGAGAAGAGAGGGTTTTTAGAGAGAAAAATCTTCCATCTTCAAAGATTGTTCCAACTATCTTAATTCCAAGGGATCTTAGGGCAAGGATTCAACTTCCCCAATCTTTTCAAGGTAAAAACCCTAACTATTTCCTTTGACTTTCAGTTTTAATTGGGTAAAGAGAGGTTTGCATATAATAGCTTTTGAAAATAGAATTTTACACTCATGCATGATTATTGAACTTGATTTTTAGTAAAAAGAAGTGAGTAGAAGTAAGAGTCTTCAAGAACAAGGTTGGCAAGAGTAAGATAGCGTGGGTAAGCATAAAGTAGGAAGTTAACGGAAGAAAACTCATCACCAGGTATGTATGGCTAATTTTGATTCTTGTAAAATCGCCCAAATGTGTGCGAATTGTTTTGGCATGTGTCAAATTGAGAAATTTTACGTAATTCTTTGATTCCCTTGTTGAGAATTTGATTGATGTTGAACTACGTGTGGTGTGGTATGAAATATGAATTGAAAGAAAAAAAAAGGAAATCGAGATTGGTAAAGAATTGGGAACAACCATTGTGATGGCATATTTGGCATATTGTGGAAGGAATTTGAAACACCTTAATTGTGGTAAATTGTTGAACATGATTATGTGGGCATTTTCGATTTTGGAATACTTGTAACTTGGTTTTGATATTGGCTTGAGAAGAAATTGAGAACATGAACTAATGTGTAAGTTGCTTATTTGAACTTGTTGAAATTGTGTGTAGTACCTTATCTGCTGTTTGAAATTGTTGTGTTTTCAACTGTAAGGCGGGGTCGTGTTGCGCGCCGCAACATGGGGAAATAAGGTGTGGGTTGGGGTGATAAGGGTGGCCGAGGTAATAAGGGTGGTCAGAGGGGCAATAAGGATGGAAAGCGATCGAAATCGCTATTGAAAAATTGATACAAAAATCAATAATGTGAAATTGTGGAAGGAGACAGCAGGAGAGTTTGCAACCTGGGGGGCACTGATTGCTCCTATGTTTGACTACTTGCAATTTATGTTGTTGATTGGTTGTTGTTCTATTTGTTGACCTTGAATGTGCTTGTGTTGAGGCTTATCTGAAATGAGTAAAAGGTGGAAAACATGGTTGGTTGGCTTGATTAGTTTTAATGTAATTTAATGGCTTGAGTTTACTTGGGACAAAGTTTTTCCATACATACCAGTACAATTCAAGTGTGCTGACGTCCCTTTTGCCGGGGGCGACATTCGTGTCATGATTGTAGGTGGATCAGTAGCAGGCACTTCAGCTCATCGACAGTAGTATCCTTCTCCTTCCACTGCCCTTTTTGGTGAGCCCCTTTCTTCTTCGGGGCCTTGTGTGGTTCATGCCACTTCTGTTTAGATTTCATTTTGGTTTTGTAAGGTATAGCCGGAGCCTTGTTACCGGCAAGTATTGTATTTCCCCTTTTTATCCTAGAGGCTCTGTAGACATGTAAACTGTGGGACTCCAGTATTATGTATATATTATGTTATGTCGGGCGTTGTAAAAACTGCAAACTTGTTAATGAATCACTCGTATGGTTTTATTTGTTTAATGTGAAATCATTCATGGTTAGTAAGATAGTTGGTTAATGGGAAACAATCAACACAGGGGTAACGCGTGGGAATGAAAGGCACCCAGGTCCGCTTGACTGGGGCAACCCGGTCAGGCGCCGGTCATGTCCTCGATTTGGGACGTGACAAGCTTGGTATCAGAGCCTATGGTTTTTAAAGTGTCCTAGGATGTCTCGGAGCCGTGTCTAGTAGTGCCCTTCTTATAGGTGTGTTGTCAACCACATCATATAAGTAGGGGGCTACACGGGCATTTAGGAATTTACCTACTTCTTTGTTAATCTATATCATGCGGTAAAGTGCAATGTGGAGATATCTGTGTCTAATTCGTGCCTTGTTCCCAAATTTTCAGAATATGGCACCTAAGAAGAAGGCTAGACTCGGCCTTAGGGCCAATGCCGACCCAAGTGCAGTTGTTAATCATGTACCCGATGCCATGGGAGAGAATGACCCACCAGTCCCGAATTTGCCTGGCCCATCTGTTCAAAACCCAAGTGTCCCTATTCCAGCCGCGGCAGAGAATGCCACCATTCCTCCTGCCAGTGTTCCTGACTCAAATACAGTTCCCGCTTCGGGCTTTGGTATCTCTAATGAGGATCTGAGGGGAGCCATTCATATGTTAACACGGCTAGTGGCCGCCCAAGCCCAGAGATCCCATGATGCCCCTGCATCCTCCAGCGGACAGGGAGATTCCTTTGGCTCCAGAGTCCACCAGTTCTTGCGATTGGCCCCTCCAGAATTTTCAGGCACCGATCCAGAGGCTGATCCACAGGAATTCCTTGATGAGATATACAAGACCCTCAGAGTGATGAAGGCTACAGATATAGAGGGGGTAGAGTTGGCCTCTTACAGGCTGAAGGGAGCAGCACGTTCATGGTTCGAAATGTGGGAGGATTCCCGTGAGGAAGGGAGCCCTCCGGCCAGATGGGATGAGTTCGTAGATGCATTTATGGACCACTTCTTGCCTGCCGAGGTGATGGCAGCCCGCGCCACGGAGTTCGAGGTCCTCAAGCAGGGCAGTATGAGTGTTTGGGAGTATCACATGGAGTTCGTAAGGTTGTCCAAGTATGCTTCTCATTTAGTGTCGACCATGGATGCCCGGGTTCGACGGTTTGTTCAGGGCCTTAGCCCTTTGGTGGTGAATGAGGCCGCCACAGCAGCTTTGCACTCAGACATGAACTATGGGAGGATCGTGGGGTTTGCTCAGGCCACAGAGGCCAGGAAATTGAAGATTCGTGCCGAAAGAGAAAGTAGCAGCAGGGCCCGGTCAATGGGTCATTCAGGGAGATCACTTCCAGGGAGAGGGTCATCAGGGCCATCCCAGTCATATGCTCAGTCCTCGCGAGTGCACCGCCATCCGTGCACAGTCATCAGCAGGGCAGTTACTCGAGACCCGGTTCGGACAGCAGGAGGTCTCGTCAGTCTGGTCGTCCTGGGTGAGATCCCAGCAGCAGGGGAGACCTACATGCCCCAAGTGTGGGAGATTTCATACAGAGACTTGCTACCTTGACATCCCGGTGTGCTTCGGGTGCGGGGTGAGAGGTCACATTCAGCGGGATTGCCGTGCACCCCGTCAGGGTATAGGTAGGGGATCTGCTCAGTCATCCGGTTCTTCGGCTGCTACATCATCAGCGCGTACTCCAGCAGCAGCAGGGCGTGGTGCAGCTAGGGGTGGAGCTCAGGGTAGGGGTGGACCTAGCCGATTCTATGCATTGAGTGACCGCCAGAATGCCGAGGCTTCTCCAGATGTTGTTACAGGTATCCTGTCTGTTCAAACTATTGATTGATATGCCCTTATTGATCCAGGGTCCTCCTTGTCTTATGTTACTCCATTCATTGCTTCAAGCTTTGGGATAGAACCCGAACAGCTTCATGAGCCGTTCTCCTGTGTCGACTCCTATTGGTGATTCTATTACAGCCTCACGAGTCTATAGGAATTGTGTTGTTACAGTGGGTGGTCGTGATACCACAACTGATCTTATTGAGCTTGGGATGGTAGATTTTGATGTAATTATGGGGATGGATTGGCTCTATTCGTGCTTTGCCAAGCTTGACTGTCGAACGAGAGTTATGAGGCTCGAGTTCCCTAACGAGCCAATCATTGAATGGAGAGGAAATGGTGTGGTGCCAAGGGGTAGGTTTATTTCCTACCTTAAGGCTTCGAAGATGATTAAGAAGGGGTGTATCTATCACCTGGTTCGGGTAACGGACACCACCTCGGAGGTGCCTACCCTCGAGTCCGTGCCAATTGTGAATGAATTTCCTGAAGTGTTTCCAGATGAGCTTCCAGGCATCCCGCCGGATAGGGAGATTGATTTCGGAATTGATGTATTGCCAGATACTCAGCCAATATCCATTCCACCTTACAGAATGGCGCCAACAGAGTTAAGGGAGTTAAAGGAGCAGTTGAGGGATTTATTAGAGAAAGGGTTCATACGACCGAGTGTGTCGCCATGGGGTGCTCCGGTTCTCTTTGTCAGAAAGAAGGATGGGTCACTTCGAATGTGTATTGATTATCGGCAGCTTAACAAAGTCACCATCAAGAATAAATATCCATTGCCTCGAGTGGATGATCCGTTTGACCAATTGCAGGGAGCGAGGTTCTTCTCAAAGATTGATTTACGGTCCGGGTACCACCAGTTGAAAATCAGGGAGCAGGATATTCCTAAAACCGCCTTCAGAACTCGTTATGGTCACTTTGAGTTTTTGGTTATGTCTTTTGGGCTAACCAACGCCCCAACAGCTTTCATGGACCTTATGAATCGGGTTTTCAAGCCATTCCTAGATTCCTTTGTGATTGTATTCATTGACGATATTCTCATCTACTCTCGGAGCAGGGAAGATCATGTCGTTCACCTCAGAGCAGCATTGCAGACCCTTCTTCAGCATCAATTGTATGCCAAGTTCTCAAAATGTGAGTTTTGGTTGGAGTCCGTAGCTTTTCTAGGGCATGTTATTTCCAGAGAGGGAATTATGGTGGATCCTCAGAAGATTGCGGCAGTGAAAGATTGGCCTAGACCCACGACCCCGACAGAGATTCGCAGCTTTTTGGGTCTGGCAGGGTACTATCGGAGGTTTGTAGAGGGATTCTCAACCCTTGCCTCCCCATTGACTAAATTGACGCAGAAAGCAGTTAAGTTCCAGTGGTCCGAAGCATGTGAGAAAAGTTTCCAAGAACTGAAGTCAAGATTGACCTCGGCACCAGTATTGGCCTTGCCAGAAGGCACAAAGGGATTTGTAGTCTATTGTGATGCCTCCAGAGTCGGTTTGGGATGTGTATTGATGCAGCACGGAAAGGTTATAGCTTATGCTTCCAGACAACTCAAGAACCATGAGAAGAATTATCCGACGCATGATTTGGAACTTGCAGCTGTTGTGTTTGCCTTGAAAATATGGCGACACTATCTTTATGGGGTTCATGTAGATGTGTTTTCGGACCACAAGAGCCTCCAGTATTTGTTCAAGCAGAAAGAGCTGAATCTGAGACAGCGGCGGTGGTTAGAACTACTCAAGGACTATGATATGGACATATTGTACCATCCAGGGAAGGCAAATGTGGTAGCCGATGCTCTTAGTCGAAAATCCATGGGTAGTTTGGCTCATTTGGGTGTGGATCAGAGACCCCTGGCTCGAGAGGTCTACCAATTAGCCAGCTTGGGGGTTCGTATTTCGGTGTCAGACGAGGGGGATATCTTGGTGCATAATGGAGCAGAATCATCATTGGTCGCGGAAATCAAGGAAAAGCAGTTCATGGATCCAGCATTGGTTCGGGTGAAGGAAGCAGTCATGAATGACAAGACCTCAGCATTTGTACTCAGCAGCGAAGATGGTGTATTGCGGTGTCAAGATAGGCTATGTGTTCCGGATGTGGACGAGCTTCGGGAAAGTGTGATGGCAGAGGCTCATACTTCCAGGTATTCTGTGCACCCTGGTTCAACGAAAATGTATCACGATCTCAAGGAGATTTATTGGTGGAATGGTATGAAAAGGGATGTAGCAAGCTTTGTAGCTAAATGTCCGAACTATCAACAAGTGAAGGCCGAGCATCAACGGCCCGGTGGATTAACTCAGCCTATAGAAATACCAAGGTGGAAATGGGAGATGATCAATATGGATTTCGTGGTGGGGTTACCTCGCACTCAGCGTAAGTTCGATTCAGTATGGGTGATAGTAGATCGACTCACCAAATCAGCTCACTTCCCGCCTGTCAAGTCCACTGATACTGCGGAGCAATATGCAAGATTGTACATCAAAGAGATAGTAAGGCTTCATGGCACTCCACTTTCTATCATCTCAGATCGCGGGGCTCAGCTCACCGCTAACTTTTGGAAGAAGTTTCAGCAAGGTTTGGGAACTCAGGTGAATCTCAGCACAGCTTTCCATCCACAGACCGATGGACAGGCCGAGCGGACCATTCAGACGCTCGAAGATATGTTGCGGGCTTGTGTCTTAGATTTTAAAGGTAATTGGGATGAACACTTGCCACCTGATAGAATTTGCTTACAATAACAGCTATCATGCTAGCATTCAAATGGCCCCGTTTGAGGCATTGTGCGGGAGAAGATGTAGATCGCCAATCGGGTGGTTTGAGGTAGGTGAAGCGGAATTGCTAGGGCCAGATGTGGTGTACGAAGCTATGGAAAAGGTCAAAGTTATTCAGGAGAGAATGAAAACAGCACAGAATCGTCAAAAGTCCTATGCAGACGTTCGTCGAAGGGATTTGGAGTTTCAAGTCGATGATTGGGTGTTCTTGAGGGTATCTCCTATGAAGGGAGTCATGCGATTCGGAAAGAAAGGGAAATTGAGTCCTAGGTATGTCGGGCCATATCGGATCGTTCAAAGGATTGGTCAAGTTGCTTATAGGCTAGAGTTGCCTCCCGAGATGTCATCAGTGCATCCGGTATTCCATGTGTCCATGTTGAAGAAAGTGATTGGAGATCCATCCACCATCATGCCAGTCGAGGCTATTGAGGTTAATGAAGATTTGTCATATGAAGAAGTTCCAGTTGCCATTCTTGATAGGCAAGTCCGTAAGTTTAGAAATAAGGAAGTTGCCTCTGTTAAAGTATTGTGGCGAAGTCAACAAGTTGAGGAGGCCACATGGGAAGCAGAAAAAGAGATGAAAGAAAAGTACCCCCATTTGTTTGATCAAGCCTAGAAGAAATTAGGTGACCCTCCTACTCTTAGTAACTGTCATCTTGTCTAAGTTGTTTCCCTCTTAGTATTAGTAAAGTCCCCTTCATTTTGTAATGAGTTAAATGTGTTGTTACCTTGGGTCACGTGAACCTTTCTTGATAAATGAAATCCTTATAAATATTTGGGTGTTAAATAAACAACTAATAGTAAGTTTAGATTGGTAATGGTTTGTTAAGTGTACACGGTGTGTTAAAATGGTTAAATAAGGTGAGAATCCATTGAAGTGGTAGAATATGTGCATTCGTTGAGGTAAGAAAGTGTATATCAGTTGTGAAAGGTGTTGTATTTGTGTATTATTATTTGGTAATGTGTTTCGGGGGCCCTCTAACAGGGGGATATGTCCACAATACAAAGGAAACTCTGGCGAAATTTTTCTAAAATATAAGAGTTAGTCAAAATTTTGATAGCTTGCATATCATGTCTTTCAAAACCAATTTATTTTCAAAGTCCTCATTCGAGGACGAATTATCTTAAGGGGGGGAGGATGTAAGGCCCCGTAAAATTTTTGTGCATAAAACCTAGTAGCTATAGTGTCATGGTCCGAATAATGTGTTAGGAATGCGTGGAATTCTTCGGACCCTTGGTAGTGATTTAAGTTTCAAAAATGTAGAGAATTAATTTTTTCGAAAAGTGTCCAATATGCGGTCAAGAATGCGATCGCAAACCTGACATGCGGACCATTCTTGCCGCAAAACGTTCCAGAGAGTTTCCCAAAAATCGTGTCAAAAGTGCGGTCGATATGCGATCGCATGTCAAATCTGCGGTGCACTTTGCGACCGCAGATCAAGCATGCGGACCGCATTCTGGCCGCATTCCTTAACAGAACCTGTGTAAAATTTAGGGCAATTCTGCGGTCACTATGCGGACCGCATGTTGATTCTGCGGTCGCATAGTGCACCGCATAATTGACCCCGGCCCAGATTTTTGTAACATTTTGACCCGATCTCTTTTTTAATATAACACACTTCTTCTTCATTTTATCATATCATCTTACAAAAATTAGAGAGAGAAGAGAGGGTTTTTAGAGAGAGAAATCTTCCATCTTCAAAGATTGTTCCAACTATCTTAATTCCAAGGGATCTTAGGACAAGGATTCAACTTCCCCAATCTTTTCAAGGTAAAAACCCTAACTATTTTCTTTGACTTTCGGTTTTAATTGGGTAAAGAGAGGTTTGCATATAATAGCTTTTGAAAATAGAATTTTTACACTCATGCATGATTATTGAACTTGATTTTTAGTAAAAAGAAGTGAGTAGAAGTAAGAGTCTTCAAGAACAAGGTTGGCAAGAGTAAGATAGCGTGGCTAAGCATAAAGTAGGAAGTTAACGGAAGAAAACTCATCACCAGGTATGTATGGCTAATTTTGATTCTTGTAAAATCGCCCAAATGTGTGCGAATTGTTTTGGCATGTGTCAAATTGAGAAATTTTACGTAATTCTTTGATTCCCTTGTTGAGCATTTGATTGATGTTGAACTACGTGTGGTGTGGTATGAAATATGAATTGAAAGAAAAAAAAAGGTAATCGAGATTGGTAAAGAATTGGGAACAACCATTGTGATGGCATATTTGGCTTATTGTGGAAGGAATTTGAAACACCTTAATTGTGGTAAATTGTTGAACATGATTATGTGGGCATTTTCGATTTTGGAATACTTGTAACTTGGGTTTGATATTGGCTTGAGAAGAAATTGAGAACATGAACTAATGTGTAAGTTGCTTATTTGAACTTGTTGAAATTGTGTGTAGTACCTTATCTGTTGTTTGAAATTGTTGTGTTTTAACTGTAAGGCGGGGTCGTATTGCGCGCCGCAACGTGGGGAAATAAGGTGTGGGTTGGGGTGATAAGGGTGGCCGAGGTAATAAGGGTGGTCAGGGGCAATAAGGATGGAAAGCGATCGAAATCGCTATTGAAAAATTGATACAAAAATCAATAATGTGAAATTGTGGAAGGAGACAGCAGGAGAGTTTGCAACCTGGGGGGCACTGATTGCTCCTATGTTTGACTACTTGCAATTTATGTTGTTGATTGGTTGTTGTTCTATTTGTTGACCTTGAATGTGCTTGTGTTGAGGCTTATCTGAAATGAGTAAAAGGTGGAAAACATGGTTGGTTGGCTTGATTAGTTCTAATGTAATTTAATGGCTTGAGTTTACTTGGGACAAAGTTTGTCCATACATACCAGTACAATTCAAGTGTACTGACGTCCCTTTTGCCGGGGACGCTACATTCGTTTCATGATTGTAGGTGGATCAGTAGCAGGCACTTCAGCTCATCGGCAGTAGTATCCTTCTCCTTCCACTGCCCTTTTTGGTGAGCCCCTTTCTTCCTCGGGGCCTTGTGTGGTTCATGCCACTTCTGTTTAGATTTCATTTTGGTTTTGTAAGGTATAGCCGGAGCCTTGTTACCGGCAAGTATTGTATTTCCCCTTTTTATCCTAGAGGCTCTGTAGACATGTAAACTGTGGGACTCCAGTCTTATGTATATATTATGTTATGTCGGGCGTTGTAAAAACTACAAACTTGTTAATGAATCACTCGTATGGTTTTATTTGTTTAATGTGAAATCATTCATGGTTAGTAAGATAGTTGGTTAATGGGAAACAATCAACACAGGGGTAACGCGTGGGAATGAAAGGCACCCAGGTCCGCTTGACTGGGGCAACCCGGTCATGCGCCGGTCATGTCCTCGATTTGGGGCGTGACAAACTTGGTATCAAATGCGAACCCTGATCGCAAATGCGAAGCCCCTCATAACCCAGCCTTGTTCGCAAATGCGAACAATTGTTCGCAAATGCGAACATCCCCTTGTCCTACCTATGTTCGCAAATGCGAACCATAGTTCGCAAATGCGAACATTCCCAAATCCAGCCTTGTTCGCAAATGCGAACAATAGTTCGCAAATGCGAACAATTCCCTTTACTGCCGGTGTTCGCAAATGCGAACATTAGTTCGCAAATGCGAACACTCCCCTTTCCTGCCAGTGTTCGCAAATGCGAACAAAAGTTCGCAAATGCGAACTTCCCGGCCTTAGCTTATTTTTCAAACTCCAAAAATTGGTCGGGGTTCGCAATTGCGAACCCATGTTCGCAAATGCGAACACAGAGACTTGTAAAACACGATTTTCAGTTCATTTCTTCACTTTTTACAAACCAAAAACACCTATTTGCGATTCTTCACGGATTCCTTCTTCATCAAAACAATTATAAGTCACTTTTTACTTAATTCTTTCAATTCCAAACATCATTAAACATGTTTTTCAATCGATATCAAAGGTTTTCATGGTAGAATTTCTTGTTTTTGTTAGAATATAGGGTTTTTCATAAATTGGGAAATTGGACCTCGAATTGAGGTCCTATTTTGAAACAAATCATATACATGAACTCGTGGGGGGATGGGTAACCGGATTTTGGTCCGAACCCCGAGTTCCGACCATGTGGGCCCGGGGTCGAAATTCACTTTTCCGGGCAGAATGTTGTAAAAGTTGTAATTGGCCTTATGAATTAGTTTGTTGAGTAGTATTGATGATATTAAATCAATTGTGTATAGATACGATTGGATTGGAGCCAAATTTGAAAGAAAAAGACATTGCCACGGATTGAATTGTTCATAAACATTCGAGGTAAGTGTTTGTTCTATCCTAGCTTGAGGGAATAGGATTATGTGCTATGTGTTATGTGATCGAGTGCGGTGTATGGACTGTGGTGACGAGCATCCATACACCGGCGTCTAGTATGACCGTGAGTTGTTGAAAATGCTTATTTTGAGATATATTTACAGATTGTTATTGTTCTCCCTTGTCGGGACTTGTTATGAAGATGATTATTGATTGCCCTTGTTGGGACGGTTTATGAATTACTGTTTCTTTCTTTGCCCTTAACCGTGATTGTTATTTGGGTGAGGAAGAGTGATAATGCACGAAGGGTGATGCCGTGCCATGTTTTATTATTTATGCACGAAGGTTAATGCCGTGCCATGTTTTATTGATTATACACGAAGGATCATGTCGTGCCCTGTTATTGAACCATGTACGAAGGATCATGCCATACTATGGATGTGAGGATGAGAGTAAAAGCACGAAGGGTGATGCCGTGTACTTTATTTGCTTATTTGGTGAGGATGAGAGTAAAAGCACGAAGGGTGATGCCGTGCAACTGGTTGCTATTCCTTGACTTGATATTACATGTGTTTTCCATTATACTTTGTTTTCCTTGTGAACTTATTAACTGTTGGTAATTGTTGAATTCTTTGAGATATTCCTTATTGTGTTATTACTTGGTTATTTCTTGTTATTCTGTGGTATACATATATATTGAATTGCACAGGTTTATGTGTGTGTCTGGTCCTAGGCTTGTCACTACTTCGCCGGGATAGGCCAGGCACTTACCAGCACATGGGGTCGGTTGTGCTGATACTACACTTCTGTGCGTTTTTGCACAGGTCCAGGTTACGATCAGGAGCAGCAGCAGAAAATCGATTGCGTGGGAGTTGATTACATTTGAGACCAAAGTAGCTTGCAGACGTCCGCAATCCCGGCGTCTCTCTCTTTATTTATGTTACTAGCTGTAGTCTCATTGTTCCGAGACAAACAGAATTATGTTATATTTCTTTCAAACTTTTATGTGTAGTACTCAATAGTAGTTCGTGAGTTGGTGACTCCACGTCTTGGGTAGAGGATATCAGTATGATTTTCACCTTGTAATTAGTTATTTCTATTTCGATAAAGTATTCCGCACTTATTTGATTAAAGTTGTGGTTTGTTGATAAATAAATTATAAAATTGTGTTAAAAACAGGATAGTATGAATACAGTGGCTTGCCTAGCTACCACGAGTAGGCGCCCTCACGATCCCGATGTTGGTGAAAAATCCGGGTCGTGACAATAATGGGTCGCAGAAATGCACAGATCAATCTTTTAATTCATAGATCATTCAAAGGGTCCTAACTTGGCACTACGAGATGTTGGGTTTTGAAAAAATATATCATGGGGCCTTACAACAAGCCCTCAACCTTACTCAGTCATAATCACATAAGCCACTCAGGCAATAGTAAAGCATGGTGCTCTATTTTTTTTTAAAATATCATTTAACGTATTAAAAAGAGTAAGCATGGTAGAGTTATGAATATAGTAGTATAAAATATAATTGTGTTCAAGTATATAGTCAAAACAATGAGGAAATATAAGTAAAAATTTCCTAAGGGTCCAAATAGTTGGCACGAGGCCCAAATATGGCATTCAGCCCAAAACATGATGATAGCTAATAGTTTCAATTAATTACGCGGTAAAATAGTCATTCAAGACAAACTAAGTCACAATCCCCAATGGTGCACGACCCCACGCCCATCATCTAACATGTGTGTCACCTCAATATAGTACCACGAAGTGCAAATCTGGAGTTTCTTACCCTCAAGACAATATTTACAATCATTACTCACCTCGATTCGGTCCAAACTTACGATGCCTTTGCCTCCTCTATTTGGTCTCCAAATGCTCCAAATCGAACCAAATACAGATTTACACCATCAAAATATTTTAAGCGAACAAAGCCCACTCGAAAATATCTTATTTATACCAAAATCCCAAAATTGACCAAACCCGACCCTCGGGTCCATGTCTCGGAACCCGAAAAAAATCACATAAATAGAATCATCATCCTCCCACGAGTATATACATATCAAGAATATCAAAATCGAACCTCAAGTGGCCCCTCAAATGTCGCTTAATCTCAAGTCCTAGTTACCCATTTTTGCATTTATTTTTTCCCAAAATTTCACCACTAATTAGGCATTTAATCACATATAAACGAGTTATGAAGTCAAAAAATCTTACCTCCATGAGATTATCCTTTGGTTTCTTATTCAATTAGCTCTCCAAAGTTTTCTCCCAAATGAAATATGGTGAAACCCCCTGTAAGTCACGAAGGGAACCATTTTATACTTACTGACCCATGCATTTCGCACCTGCAGTCCACCTCTGCTTCTGGGGCATCTCTTCTGTGACCAAATCCATCGCATCTGCGATTATTATTAAATTGTCAACTTCTGCATTTACGGTTAAAAACCCGAACTTGCACTACAGTAGGTGTGCACACTCCACCGCTTATGTGGTTCCTGAAGGACTTCTACTTGGCCGCATCTGTGAGACCACACCTGCTGTCACCTAGCCGCATGTGCGGTTTTGACAGTAATGGAACATTTTCAGCTACCGAAACCAACTCCCAAACTTTCTGCCAATGATCTGAAATCACTCTGAGGGCCTCGGAACCTTAACCAAAAGCATAAACATATTGTATACCACTACTCAAACTTTCACCAATCTTCAAAACACCTCGAACAACATCGAATCAACCAAATCACATCGAAAACAAGCCTAAGATTCCAAATCCTTCCAAATTTTTCTTTAAATCAAAAAGTATACCAAACCACGTTCGAATGATCTGAAATATTGCATATAGGTCAGAAATGACACAACAGACCCATTCCAACTTCCGGGTTCCGTTTCGACCCCTATATCAAAATCTCACCTAACAACTGGGATATGCCAAAATTTCAATTTCGCCAATTCAAGGCTAAACCTTCCACAGACCTCCAAAACACATTATGAACAGACTCATATATCCTAAGTCACCTAATGGATCTCACCAAATTATAAAAATTTCAATTCGAGATCCTATACCAACAAGTCAAATCTTGGTCAAACATTCCAAATCTTAAACTTCAAACTGATGATTGTTTCTACCAAATTCATTATGTTTACCCTGAAAAACCAAAACCAACAATTCACATAAGTTATAATACATCACATGGGGCTAGCCATGCCTGGGAATTGGTGAGCAAACTAAAAAAAGCTTAAAACGACAAATTGGATCGTTACAGATGTTTAGGTTAATTATTTTCCTAAGCTAATTTAAAATTATTATAAGTCTAAATGAGAACATGTATCAATTTCCATGAAATTAAAAATTGTGAGACATACCAAATCAATTAGGAAATAAAGCATATATTGATGTCATAGCCATAAAACATTCATAAAAATATAATAGAGCATGTAACTAATATAAACAGTGGTAAATAAGCAAGTTGACCTATATATTGATGAATAAAGCCCAAAATTTGCAACTCAATCATAATAACAAAGCAACAATCGTAGGACTAAGACACCTAAATTACGAACCAAAACCTCAACTCTTGACCAAGCGAGGATCGAAAATGATATCAACCTTATTCTGGTGCAAAGCAATAGGAGCCTTAACAATATATTTATGCTTATCAAAGCTCCTCCCAATCCCTGGTAATGCAAACTGGTTTATGATTTATTTGCTTCAGGTTCCCTAATGCACCTAAAATTCGTTAGGTGGCGAATCTTCAATCTCCTTCCCAAAAGGAAATGAATTGTCCCAGAAAATTTCGAAATTAGACTCCGCGGGGAATAAAAGGGCACGATATATGTCATAGCATAACATAAAATACTGGTTACAAGAAAATACTATTATAGAGGACACACACACACACAATAATATATATATATATATATATATATATATATATATATATATATATTGAATGAATGTTGTTATAGAGTGGTTTGACTGTATATTATATTATAGTATTACGCGCCTTTAGCATTATGGGTTACAAATACTCCTAGGATATCTCTTTACTCCAAGGATAATTTTGGAAAAAATAACAATTTCTTCTCATATCTGAAAAATCAAATATGATAGACAAAAAAGCCAAAAAATTAATTAAAGTGGACTGGACGAAGTATATTATGGTTGTTATTTGGTGGCTTGAATGATTTCCTTGTATTTTTAAGAAACGATAATCCTTATAGGTTTAGGAAAATCCATTGTGCTAACAGATTTGGGAAAGTAAAACCTATAACCCTTGTCAAATTAAAAAACCTTTCTTTTCTAAGTTTGGTACTATTTGGGATCTATATATAGGGGTTGTAGTTTAGAATTTTATAGATCGTATTGTGTTTTTTTCTCACATATTGAAACTCACCTTGATGAGTTTAATTCAATTATAATGGACCTGAAGAATGTGGTATCAAAATTGAGAGTAAGGGTGAAGTCTTGATTGTGTTATGTTATTTACCACCGTCCTATGATACTTTCGTTGATATGCTGTTATATGGGAAAGATAACATTTCAATGGAAGATTTTAATAATGCACTAAAATATAAAGAGTTGAAAAAGAGCTTTTCAAATAGCAGAATTGAGGGTGAGAGTCTGCTACGACCAAAATACCCATGCAAGTGTACGCGGTCGACAAGTAATATAGTAGTAAATAAAGTATCATTCCCACGAGGAATTGTGATCAACTTACCGACTGATGTACACTCAAACAATTATCAATTCAAGCTTAATTATCACCAAATACATAAACAATCAATTTAGAATTTACTTAGTAATTAAACAATAATTCATTATAAAATTACTATAATAATTATACAATTATATTTTAATAATTTATATAAGAGATATTCCAGGGTCATGGGCTTGCTAGAGATCATGCTACCTTCTTAACTTAAGATTGATTTGTTGAATTATTCTGGTTATTGGTTATAGTGATGATAATACCCATAATAATCTGTCAAGTTCTTATGTGCCTATTCAAGTTAAATTAATACATATATGTCTATGGTATTAATATTAACTTGAATGCATTTACAAATCCTATTTTTCAACCAAACAAGGCAATTAAGTATATGTCTATCTTAATCACGAATCTTTTACCTGATGCCCAGGATTCATATCTTGTTCTATTTGATTCTATATGCAATCAAGAATTTTCTTTCTCAAGTTTAACTCAAGATCCATAAATAATATATCACTATTAGCTACGCAGTAAAATAATTAAAAGCAAAATCAAATAAACAAACCTTAACAATAAATTTAAGATCTTCAATCTAAGCTTCAATAACAAGATCATCTAACACCCATGACCCCAGAATATTTGGGCTTTTAGCTATTCATATTCATACAAAAATCAACAATAAAAGTCTTACGCATAATATAGGTAAATACTTGGAGAAGATTTAGAAATACTCTTTCAATCCTTGCTCCAAGTTGATGTTCTTCTTGATTTTCCTCTCCAATGTGCGTTTTCTCCTCCTTCTCTCTCTAAAATAAGAGCATCCCCTCAATAATGGAGGTTATGCCTTTTTAAGATGTATGTGTAGGAGCTTTTTGACAATTATACCCTTTTTGGTCTGAAATCAAACACTTTTGCGATTTGAGCATCCAAAGGAGGGTGGGGCGTTGGCCTTGCTGCTCAAAATAATTAACTACTAGAAATTGGGCCACAGTGAGTGCCCCAAGTTGGCTGTGGCCCTCAAAATTGGCCTTTTGCGTTTTGGCTCCCATTTCGCTCTAATTCACATTCTTTCGTCCCAAATTGCATCCGAATGATTCCTACACATAGAAATACCATAATTTAGCACAAATCATGATATTAAACATCTCGAATCATCGAAACGAGAACAAAATGTGACGCGATATATATAAAAATATACACACTTTATACCGATTATCAACACCCCACACTTAAACTCTTGCACGTCCTCGAGCAATGGACCAAATCAATCCCCCAAAACACATTTATCACTATGAAAGAGCATCTCACAATTAATTCAATCAAACACTCTACCTTTTGACTAAGATTGATATCGGCAATTAAGTATGAACACGCAAATTTCACATTCTTCCTGTTTTCACATTAGCCCAAGTATATTCATTACTATTCAACCAACTCAAGCAACCTCCCCACATCCACAGTACCTCAAGAGATGATTCGTTACACTAAGTATCCTCAACTTACATACTCACCCAACAAAATAAAATGCACAACATCACCATTCCATCATGAGACCAAGTGCCCTCACCACAAACCAAAGAAAATGCATAACATCACTAATCCATCATAAGACCAAGTGCCCTCACCACAAACCAAAGAATGATTATCAAAGTAGTCCACACATTCAAATATTTAATTGAACATAAATTAATGACATCACACAAGTGAACAACGTTCACTCACTCTCACAAAGAATTTATGTGCGTCATGTGGTCGTACCATAAGCTTGCCCGTAGTGTATATCTCTACTAATCTAAGCTAGCCAAATCTAAGATCAATTAGGACTTTTAGGTTGTAATGTAGGCTAAGGGACAGGTAGGATACATTTAGGAATAGTGGCTAACTCTCCTTAGCACTTTTAATACATCACATTACAATTCAAGCACATACGATTCTCAACCAAACTGGCCATATACACATAGCCCTCTTTTCATTTAAGCACCTCTATGGATTCGCTAGCATGAAAGAAAAAATAGTAATATTAAGATGTGTTTATTTTTCACATTATTTGAACTTTTATTTACTTTTTCTAGCACATTTTTTTCTCTGCACACACTACATGCATTGGAGTTCTTAAGCTAGTGACTTTTATTCATAATCATAGTGCACCTTAAGTGTTCCATGGTTCCACTCGAAAGTAACTCCCCAACCTCTCCCCTTACGTCTTTTAGCGACTAAGTGCTTTAGGAGGTAAAGGTTCAACATTATCAAATCAAGAACAAATTAGGAGCATGGCTTGTAATGTGGGTGCCAAAGAAACAGTCTACAGGCTCAAAGGGATAGCAATGGGAAATATTTATTTATAAGTGACAAGAACATTCATGGTCAAGTAAAAAACGCCTACATCATCTACTATATTAGCATAACTTAATGATTTCACGTTGATTACCACACGGGATAAGTTCTAGACTATATAGGATAGCATAGAGTATCAAAATCCTTACATACATATGGAACTTGACTCACTCAAGACGGTTCTATGCAATTCTCAAGTCAAGCAACCTAGAAAGTTGAGAATTTTTAAGCAACAATGCAGTAGGTAGCATACAAGTCAATCAACTGAGAAAAGGGATCAAAGAGTAGGCTACTTACTTTACTTGAGCATTACAATTTAAATAATATATGCAGAAAGACAAAGCGCATGCCATAACTTAAATTGCCAACATCAACCATGTCAATAGGTATCTCAAAGCACCTCTCTCTTTCTCCCTTTTCCTACTCCTAAAATACCCGGTTTGACATACACCCTTTGAAAAGAACTGGTGTCGAAAGAAAAACCAAGGGATTCTACCTACATAAAAAGAAAAAATCTTTTTGGTATTTTTACTCGGACTTTAATCCCTCAAGAAAATTATCCAAAAGATCCATCGTCTGGAAAAATCCAAGTTTTTTCTAATTTCTTTTTTTTAACAGTTAACTTAAGCTATGTTAATCTTGAACTAAACAAAAAAGAAATCGTACAACTACAGCACAAAGAGTATTCTCCCACCCCACACTTAAACAATGCATAGTCCCCGATGCATAATAAATTCAAAAATAAAGTAAGGTGGAAAGAAAGAACTCCCTGCTAGTCGGAGTTTGCCCTCTCAGGATGCCCACCAGCTATAGCAATGGGCTCATCATCGTCTCCGAAAGGTACCAAATTCATGGGCCCCATAATGACATCCTCATACGCATCTTCATCATTTGATCCTTTGTGAGTGTTCTCATCCATAGAAGAATGAATAGGACGTCCTGATGCTATGCCCAACATCTCCTTGGACGAACTGGAGAGTTTATTTCGCAATTGTGTGCGCTCCTCCTCTGACACCCCTAGCCTTCTCATAATCACATTGATAGTTTTGAAGAGATACCTGTTAAAATTTTCATCCATCTCATTCCGAGCAGCTTGGGTGAGCTTTGATGTGGACTCTGATAAGGATGTGTGTCTAGTGATGTCATGGGTGCCTCCACCACTTCATCATAGCCTGGGTATTCTGGCACTTCAAAGGATAGTATGTACTATGTGAGGATGATGCCATAAAAGAACCTCTTGATCTCCCTCCAAAATGGGTTTGGGCCATCTTCCCAAGCATGATGTCACGACCCCAATCCCGGTCGTGATGGCATCCCACATAACTACTAGTCAAGCCTGACTATTTACACTCTCATCCAAAGCATGAAGCTCAAACCAATTATTTAATTATCATCAACAACTATGAAGCTAATAGTTTTAACTAATAGATAGAAATAAGCCGAACAATCTCCCAAAGACCTGGGGGTAATGAGTCTAAAGCCTCTAGCAATACAGAGCAATAAGACTCCAATACTACAAATGTTCAAAACTATGGAAATAATAATAAAAGGATAAGGGAGGAGTCGGGTCCTGCGGATGTCAGTCAGCTATCTCGACCATTCCAAATAAACTATAAAATAGCAACTGTCTCAGCTAAGCTCCCAAAATACCTGAATATGCATACATGGTGCATGGAGTAAAATGAGTATTTCCAACTCAGTGGTAATAAAATTAAATAATGCTGAAAGAAAAGGAAATCACGGAAGAGCACTTCATCATGCTATAAAGGACAGTACCACACTTTTGACAAAAATAGTAAATCCGTGAAAAAAAAATCCCTCATAAAATATTTGGCTCAGTTTAAAACCGCTTTGAAAACATCTCTTTCTTTCCTTACTAACAGTTAAGAACATGAATAGGATATCAAATAGTGCAAGTCCGCACACAAATCAACCCCTCGGGCATAACACTCCTTTAGTAATTTACACCGGGGTATCTGGTCAACAGGACAAGTAATACATGTATGCCAATAATATATGAGTGCTAAATGTCATGCCACATAGTACAAATAGGAACTAATGCATGAATGCAATGTAATGCACATGATGTTGCGGTGTGCAGCTCGATCCATTTGGGCTCTCGGTGCTCACTATGGGGGTTCAGCCACCGGAGGGGCTCCTGCAGCCCAAGCGCAATACTAATATCACTCCTGCTGCGGCGTGCAGCCCAATCCATGCATAGTCATGAACGCTGATAAGCACCTTGGGCAATAGTAACATAGCAGTTCTCAGCTAAAAATATCATTAAAATATTATTTAAGTTTTCAAATCTTAGAAAGATGGCCGAGTTTTCAAGATAATATTTTAAACCTTAGACTGAGATAACATTCTGCACAGTAATGCAATAATAGTGATGTTTATCCCCGAAGGATTTAAAAATTTGGCACGAAGCCCAAAACATGGCAATCAGCCCAAATCATGATAGCATCAAGTAGTTTTCAGTCAATCACACAGTACAATCAACAACCGGGACAAACCAAGTCACAATCCCCAACGGTTCTCTATCCCACGCTCATACCTGGCATGCAAGTCACCATAATACAGCACTATGATGTGCAAGTCCGGGGTTTCAAACCCTCAGGACATCATTTACAAGTATTTCCCACCTCGAACCGGCAAAAACTCTAGCCCATGACGCCTTTCCTCCTCAAACTGGCCTCCACGCGCATCAAATCTAACCAAAATCATAAGGAATACGTTATAATATGCTAAGGGAATATAACCCAATCGAAAAGACTCGAAGAATATCGAAAATCACAAAATTTGTAAAACCTGAGTCCCTGGCCCACTTCTCGAAAAATTACAAAAGATATATCAATAGATTCCTCGGCTTGCCATGAGTCCGTACATATAAAGTTTATCAAAATCGGAACACAAATGACCTCTCAAATTTTTAAATCTTATTTTAAATCCCTTGGTCCAAAATCCCCAATTTACGCCTCAAAAACATGTAATCTAATCAGATTATTCGATGATAATTCAATATTATGGAATAGAAATAATCACAAGTGACTTTGATCAAGATTTCCCATGATTTCTTGCGCAAAATCTCCCCAAGATATGTTATTTGGCAAGAAAATAGGTAAAAAAATTGACTACAGACGCAGCAGCTTTTAATAAGGAAAGTTGGTAGCTAAAGACCCAAATCTAGTCGCTAAAGGTGCTAATCTGGCCACTAGAAGTGCCACACACCTGATACACCAGCACTCTTTAATTTTACTAAAAGGCTCTAAATCCTTCAAACGAACTTGGAATTAGACGATTTTGTTACTATGAGTCACAAATAATAATACGAACACAACCCTTCAATTGGAACTCAATTCAGAGCTCATTTGCCCAGTGCGATATCAATTTCACTCGTTAAACAATTACTCATGTTTCGTGTCAAAAACCCAGTCGCGACTTGATGAAATTAGACCAAAATTTCCAGATCAGTCCTATAATTCATTATCAAAATTCCGAAAGTCTCACAATCAAATTTAGATCTCTAGAACTAAAAATGAACCTTTAGATCATTACATTTATGCTCAAAACGGCAAAAATCTTTCAAAAACTCTTCCAAAATTCATATGAGCCTCATGGGATCCCAACAAAGTATACTAAAAAGTCCCATAATATATTACGAACTTGCCTGAGGCCTCAAATAACATTAAACAATGCCGAAATCATGAATCAACCTCCAATCCAAGCCTTATGAACTTTAGAACCTCCAACTTCTATTTCCGATGCCGAAATCTATCAAATCTCGTTCGATTGACTTTAAATTTTGCACACAAGTCCAAAATGAAATAACGAAGCTACAGCAACACTCGAAATTCCATTTCGACTCCCGGATCAAAATTTCACCTATCAACCAAAAATTGCCAAAATACGAACTTCGCCAAAATAGGCTAACTTCTTCACCGGACCTCCAAAATTACTTTCGATTGCGCTCTTAAGCATTACTTTCATTTTGGCGGTCCAGTGAAGAAGTTAGCCTATTTTGGCGAAGTTCGTATTTTGGCGATTTTTGGTTGATAGGTGAAATTTTGATCCGGGAGTCGGAATGGAATTTTGAGTGTTGCTGTAGCTTCGTTATTTCATTTTGGACTTGTGTGCAAAATTTAAAGTCAATCGAACGTGATTTGATAGATTTCGGCATCGGAAATAGAAGTTGGAGGTTCTAAAGTTCATAAGGCTTGGATTGGAGGTTGATTCATGATTTTAGCATTGTTTAATATGATTTGAGTCCTCAAGCAAGTCCGTAATATATTATGGGACTTTTTAGTATACTTTATTGGGATCCCATGAAGTTCAAATGAATTTCGGAAGAGTTTTTGAAAGATTTTGCCGTTTTGAGCATAAATGTAATGATCTAAAGGTTCATTTTTAGTTCTAGAGATCCAAATTTGATTGTGAGACTTCCGGAATTTTGATAATGAATTATAGGACTGAACTGGATATTTTGGTATAATCTCATCAAGTCACGACTGGGTTTTTGACGCGAAATATGAGTAATTGTTTAACGGGCGAAATTGATATCGCACTGGGCAAATGAGCTCCGAATTGAGTTTCGATTGAAGGGTTGTGTTCGTATTATTATTTGTGACTCATAGGAACTGAATCGTCTAATTCCGAGTTCGTATGAAGGATTTAGAGGCTTTTAGTAAAATTAAAGAGTGTTGGTGTATCAGGTGTGTGGCACTTCCAGTGGCCAGATTAGCACCTTTAGCGACCAGATTTGGGTCTTTAGCTACCAGCTTTCCTTATTAAAAGCTGCTGCGTTTGTACTCAATTTTTTTACCTATTTTCTTGCCAAATAACATGTCCTCGGGCGATTTTGAGCAAGAAATCATGGGAAATCTTGAGGTAAGTCACTTGTGATTATTTCTATTCCATAATATTGAATTATCATCGAATAATCCGACTAGATTACATGTTTTTGAGGTGTAAATTGGGGATTTTGGACCAAAGGATTTGAAAATAAGATTTAAAAATTTGAGAGGTCATTTGTGTTCCGATTTTGGTAAACTTTATATGTACGGACTCGTGGCAAGACGAGGAATCTATTGATGTGACTTTCCTAATTTTTCGAGAAGTGGGCCCGGGACTCGGGTTTTGCAAATTTTGGACCAATACTACAAATGTTCAAAACTATGGAAATAATAATAAAGGGATAAGGGAAGAGTCACGTCCTGTGGATGTCTGGCAGCTATCTCGACCATTCCAAATAAACTCTGAAATAGCAACTACCTCAGCTAAGCTCCCAAAATACTTGAATATGCATACATGGTGCAGGGAGTAAAGTGAGTACTTCCAACTCAGTGGTAATAAAAGTAAATAATATTGAAAGAAAAGGAAATTACGGAAGACCACTTCATCATGCTATAAAGGACAGTACCACACTTTTGAGAAAAAATAGTAAATCCGTGAAAAAAAATCCCTTATAAAATATCTGGCTCAATTTAAAACCGCTTTGAAAACATCTCTTTCTTTCCTTACTAACAGTTAAGCACATGAATATGATATCAAATAGTGCAAGTCTGCACACAAATCAGCCCCTCGGGCATAACACTCCTTTAGTAATTTACACCGGGGTATCTGGTCAACAGGACAAGTAATACATGTATGCCAATAATATATGAGTGCTAAATGTCATGCCACATAGTACAAATAGGAACTAATGCATGAATGCAATGCAATGCACATGATGCTGCGGTGTGCAGCCCAATCCATTTGGTGCCCGATGCTCACTGGTGGGGTTCAGCCTTAGGAGGGGCTCTTGCAGCCCAAGTGCAATACCAATATCACTCCTGTTGCGGCGTGCAGCCCGATCCATGCATAGTCATGAACACTGATATGCACCTTGGGCAATAGTAACATAGCAGCTCTCAGCTAAAAGTATCATTAAAATATTATTTAAGTTTTCAAATCTTAGAAAGATGGCCGAGTTTTCAAGATAATATTTTAAACCTTGGACTGAGATAACATTGTGCACAGTAATGCAATAATAGTGATGTTTTTCCCCGAAGCATTTAAATATTCAGCACGAAGCCCAAAACATGGTAATTAGCCCAAATCATGATAGCATCAAGTAGTTTTCAGTCAATCACATAGTACAATCAACAATCGGGACAGACCAAGTCACAATCCCCAACAATTCTCTATCCCACGCTCATACCTGGCGTGCAAGTCACCATAATACAGCACTATGATGTGCAAGTCCAGGGTTTCAAACCCTCAGGACATCATTTATAAGTATTTCCCACCTCGAACCGGCAAAAACTCTAGCCCATGACACCTTTCCTCCTCAAACCGGCCTCCACGCGCATCAAATCTAACAAAAATCATAAGGAATACATTATAATATGCTAAGGGAATATAACCCAATCGAAAAGACTCGAAAAATATTGAAAATCACAAAATTTGCAAAACCCGAGTCCCGGGCCCACTTCTAAAAAAATTACGAAAGTCACATCAATCGATTCCTCGTCTTGCCACGAGTCCGTACATATAAAGTTTACCAAAATCGGAACACAAATGACCTCTAAAATTTTTAAATCTTATTTTCAAATCCCTTGGTCCAAAATTCCCAATTTACACCTCAAAAACATGTAATCTAGTCGGATTATTCAATGATAATTCAATATTATGGAATAGAAATAATCACAAGAGACTTACCTCAAGATTTCCCATGATTTCTTGCTCAAAATCACCCCAAGACAGGTTATTTGGCAAGAAAATAGGTAAAAAAATTGAGTACAAAGGCAACAGCTTTTAATAAAGAAAGCTGGTAGCTAAAGACCCAAATCTGGTCGCTAAAGGTGCTAATCTGGCCACTAGAAGTGTCACACACCTGATACACCAGTACTCTTTAATTTTACTAAAAGGCTCTAAATCCTACATACGAACTCGGAATTAGACGATTCTGTTCCTATGAGTCACAAATAATAATACGAACACAACCCTTCAATCGAAACTCAATTTGGAGCTCATTTGCCCAGTGCGATATCAATTTTGCTCGTTAAAAAATTACCCATGTTTCGCGTCAAAAACCTAATCGCGACTTGATGAAATTAGACCAAAATTTCCAGATCATTCCTATAATTCATTATCAAAATTCTGAAAGTCTCACAATCAAATTTGGATCTCTAGAACTAAAAATGAACCTTTAGATCATTACATTTATGCTCAAAACGGCAAAAATCTTTCAAAAACTCTTCCAAAATTCATCTGAGCCTCATGGGATCCCAACAAACTATAATAAAAAGTCCCATAATATATTACAGACTTGCTTGAGGCCTCAAATCACATTAAACAATGCTAAAATCATGAATCAACCTCCAATCCAAGCCTTATGAACTTTAGAACCTCCAACTTCTATTTTCGATGCCGAAATCTATCAAATCACGTTCGATTGACTTTAAATTTTGCACATATGTCCAAAATGATATAACGAAGCTATAGAAACACTCGAAATTCCATTCCGACTCCCGGATCAAAATTTCACCTATCAACCGAAAATCGCCAAAATACGAACTTCGCCAAAATTGGCTAACTTCTTCACCGGACCTCCAGAACTTCGCCAAAATAGGCTAACTTCTTCATCGGACCTTACTAAGCATACACCAGAGGTGATCCCACGTCACTCTATGTCATATAGGTCAGATAACATATGTAAATCGGATTTACACATCCAGCCTAGCCCATAAATCATAGAACTACCTTTTTACTTCTGAAACAATCGATTTGATCAAACCCTCACACCTATACCATGAATAGCCTCGAACCAGCTGTAATAACCCATACCTACAACCTCGGGTGATATTATATGATCTACCGCATAATCCAAGCACTCGAAATGATAACTTCTATTCGCAGTAGTTACCCACAACAACCAATTACTGATAGAAAATCTTTTATCATATAAAGTCTTATTCTAACACTTTCATATACTGCCAACGATAAATGAGACACGCAGGAAATCATAACCATCTCTCAGACCAAACACTTATGAAGCCACTTCCCTTTGACTATTACCACAACAGATTTTCGAGCCGAACCCCGATATTATACTTCTAACAAACCAAAATCAAATTTGTTCGTATTCAACAATGACTCCAACGATCACCTCAAATGCAACACACCACTCTGGTGATGTGACACCTCAACATAGGCCTAAGCCTCAACTCGCATAGTAGGCGCACTAATAAGAAACAGTCCGAACATACTCAAATCATGAAAATGACTCAACTGAGAGAGTTGTACCTCAAATTCACTAGTACTGCCACACCCAAGGCTGAGACCCTGTCTCACACCATAGAAATGGGACACACAAATTTTTGACCTGCAAGGTCATGTTTCCATACAGCTTTGATGCAACGCGCGATCTTATCCAAATATTACTCCACATGAAACACCTCAAGTCACTATGCTTAAAATCAACAACTATGCTCAATTGATGGCTGGAGCAAGAGCAATTCATTACACCCACGCTGAAACAAATAACACATACCACAAAAACCTGATAGAACATAATCTAACTCACCTTGCCACTCAACCCGTGACATTTTCAGCATAGCCCATGGCATAATAGTTCGAAATTGCCCGACGCTAAGACAATCTGTTGAAACACTCACATCACATACAAAATCTAACATACCAAAAAGTAAAGATCCACTCGAGCCTCTAAATCCTGATAGTCGTTAAACAGTACCGACATACACGATCCACAACCACAATTTAGCCTGAACATGAGAACTCCTGGTCTCCAACCCTATAAAGCACACGCATTATCATACATGACCCTAGTACTATTGAAGTGTTGTTAACTTAATCTCAATGGCTTTTTTCTGAAACATGTAACTTGTACAATTCACTATGATTAGAAATAAAATTTCCTTAATCATTTGAAGATCATTCCCTCTAATCATCTGAAGCTCATTTCTCTAATCATCCAAAGCTGCCCGTACTGCCTAAGAATGTTATGAATTTCCATTCAGAATTGAACCATAACCTTACACACACAGTTCCCAATCCTTCACAACATATCGCATATACCATATCTTCCTAAGGTAACATGAGGACTTCTCTTCCCTTTCGAACCATGAACGTTTATATACTCAACAAGTCAAGAACATCCGTTGATCCCATCTAGAAGAAAAATCATTACACATTCCATGATCTGCATGAAATACATAGGTCTTGTTCAAATTCTTACAATACCAACACGACAGATAAGATCTGTATAAACTCATAACACCGCCGAATCAACAATTCATTGGGTCTATACTTCTGCCAAGATCTATCACCTCATTCTGAATCAAACAATTGTCCAAGCCCCTTAATTTACCTCATATACTCAGATTGCACGGATCTTGAATTTAATGATCTCTAGAAGGAATTACCAATCCCATACACTAATATGGATCTTCCTTAGAAAACAGGAAGCAAGGCATACAAAATATCATATAGAAAATTATACTCAACATCACATTGTTGTTCCAGGCATGAATCTTTAATTTAACGACATCATCTCAAATTTCATACTTGGTTTTCATCTTTAATCAATCAAGTTATCACATGTCACACTAATAAAATCTTCCAGTGGAACACACTCCCACAACCTACCACAAAATATCTGGAGCGTACAAATATTGAAGAGCGACTAAGAATCATTAACCATGACGCAAAACCCCATTTTACGAAACACCGATCTTAGGTGACGCTGAAGACAATTCCAACTTACTGTAACATCGAAACTTATCACCTGC
This sequence comes from Nicotiana noctiflora, assembly GCA_032618575.1. Lineage (NCBI taxonomy): Eukaryota > Viridiplantae > Streptophyta > Magnoliopsida > Solanales > Solanaceae > Nicotiana > Nicotiana noctiflora. The sequence goes on from JASVEL010000090.1 coordinate 86,793, forward strand.
TCATCGAAGCTCATGACATCTTGTCAAAAACTTTCCTTCACTTGTGCCATTCTCGGCCAAATTTCCACAACAAGAACTCACTCACAAGCATGCATCAAATCGGAACTAAAATAGTAAATAATCGTACAATCCGTTAACCAATAGCAAGCTCCCCAACTTGGCTCGAAGCCATAGATCACAACACATATACTCTATTGCTGTCATAATATCATGGTGAGATTTAACTCACTCTATCATAAGCTTGTGAACATGAATCATCTGGAATTTTAACTCTTTTGCAATTCTTACATTTACTCACACAGCAGTTAAGCACACTCTCTAAGTGACCAAATTTTTACCAAGTCCCAAATATTTTCAAAAATTTCGGCAGAGTCTCCTTTGTAATTGGGCTTATCCACCTACCAGAGTATCACCAAAACCATCCTAACAACACATTAACAACTTGACAAAGCATCACAACGCATATCAATTACATAAATATCAATACTACTGTGTAATACTATCAAAATTGATACATGGACATGCGTTGCACCTATTTGAATCATAACACACAGAAAATACCCTTCAAACCTCCATTATTGGGCTATTCAACCAAGTAGGAACATGTTCTTTCTTTAATGTTTTCGGCATTAGTGGTCTCATTGACTCAACAATTTCGTCATAATACATTTACAGAAGTGATCTCAACTCCCAGACTTATCTAACTAGTATGACAAATAGATTTCCCTTATAAGCTAATTACCCATTAGCTTCACCTTTAGTTACTATTTTTGTATACCTTCCACCACCGTACACATTACACCATCACTAAATCTTCCTGAGTCTAAATTCATACCACCATATGTAATGCACTTTACTTTCCAACTAGAAGGCATGAAAAATATTCTTCACGCGCCCATAACTCAGGGCTACACAACAGATCACAATAAGAAACGAATCACTTAACAGTTCATATACTATCTAGTAGGCTTCTTCACAACTACCAAGTCGTATAAATACACCTCGCAGCACTAACATGCTCATCACGTGGATATCCAACCGCCCTTCTAGCTAATAAGGACAATAATGAACATATGAGTTCAAAACACTTGCTCATAAAATCAGCACCTCGGTGCTCAAGCCATTGGCAAAGATTCTGCCCTAGTCCTCTAGGCTGGTCTAACTTCAAACTCACAGAGATTTCTCCTCGCCCTTCGATCGAGGAATTAAAAGCCATCGAGGCACATCTGATATTGAGCGCCCGTTCGTGCATACGATCACGCGGAAGGAATTTTAAGAGTTCTTTTTCAAGCTGAATCAAGGACGCACGATAAGAATTCAAGAATGTGAAGTTTTCTTAAAGGTTCTACAACCTCTCAAGGATAAGTACAAACATCTCTGTACTGGTCCGCGAGACTGTAATAAATTGCCTCATGACTCATGAGGCCTAGTAACCCAGCCTCTGATACCAACTTGTCACAACCCCAATCCCGATCATGATGGCGCCCAACATAACTACTAGGACAGTCCGACCATTTACACTCTCAACCCGAGCATGAAGCTCAAACTAATTATTTAATTATCATCAACATCCTATGAAGCTAATGGTTTTAACTGATAGATAGAAATAAGCTGAACAATCTTCCAAAGACCTGGGGGGTCATGAGTCTAGAGCCTCTAGCAATACAGAGTAATAAGACTCCAATACTACAAAGATTCAAAACTACGAAAATAATAATAAAGGGATAGGGGAGGAGTCGGGTCCTACGGACATCAGGCAGCCACCTCGACAACTCCAAATAAACTCTAAAATAGCAATTATCTATGCTAAGCTCCCAAAATACCTGAATCTGCACACATGGTGCGGGGAGTAAAGTGAGTACTTCCAATTCAGTGGTAATAAAAGTAAATAATGCGGTGAAGAAAGAAATCACGTAAGAAACCTTCATCATTCTTTAAAGGATAGTACCACACTTTTGAGAAAAATACTAAATCCATGAAAAATCCCTTATAAAATATCTGGCTCAGTTTAAAACCTCTTTGAAAACATCTCTTTCTTTCCTTACTAACAGTTAAGCACATGAATACTATATCAAATAGTGCAAGTTCGCACACAAATTAGCCCTTCGGGCATAACACTCCTTTAGTAATTTACACCGGGGTATCTTGTCAACAGGGCAAGTAATACATGTATGCGAATAATATATGAGTGCTAAATGTCATGCCACGTAGTAGAAATAGAAACCAATGCATGAATGCAATGCAATGCACATAATGCTGCGGCGTGCAGCCCGATCCATTTGGGCGTCCGGCACTCACTGTGGGGGTTCTGAAACCGGAGGGGCTCCTACAGCCTAAGCATAATATCAATATCACTCCTGCTGCAGCGTGCAGCCCGATCCATGCATAGTCATGCATGAATGCTCATAAACCCCTTGGGCAATAGTAACATAGCAGCTCTCAGCTAAAATGTCATTAAAATATTATTTAAGTTTTCAAATCTTAGAAAAATGGCTGAGTTTGCAAAATAATATTTTAAACCTTGGACTGAGATAACATTGTGCACAGTAATGCAAAAATAGTGATATTTATCCCCGGAGGATTTAAATATTCAGCACGAAGCCCAAAACATGGCAATTAGCCCTAATCATGATAACATCAAGTAGTTTTCTGTCAATCACACAATAAAATCAACAACCGGGACTGACCAAGTCACAATCCCCAATGGTACTCTACCTTATGCTCATACCTAGCGTGCAAGTCACCACAATACAATACTATAATGTGCAAGTCCCGGGTTTCAAACCCTCAGGACATCATTTACAAGTATTACTCACCTTGAACCGGTGAAAACTCTTACCTGCGACGCCTTTGCTCCTCAAACCGGCCTCCACGCGTGTTAAATCTAACCAAAATCATAAGGAATACATTATAATATGCTAAGGGAATATAACCCAATTGAAATTACTCAAAAAATATCGAAAATCATGAAATTTGCAAAACTCGAGTCCCGAGCCCACTTCTCGAAAAATTATGAAAGTCGCATCAACGGATTCCTCGTCTTGTCACGAGTTCGTAGATATAAAGTTTACCAAAATTGGAACTCAAATGACCTCCCAAATCTTCAGATATTATTTTCAAATCTCTAGGTCCAAAATTCCCAATTTACACCTCAAAAACATGAAATCTAGTCGGATTATTCGATGATAATTCAACATTATGGAGAAGAAATAATCACAAGTGACTTACCTCAAGATTTCCCGTGATTTCTTGCTCAAAATCGCCCCAAGCCGTGTTATTCGCGAGAAAATAGGTAAAAAAAAAAGCAGAAATGCAGCAGCTTTTAATAACCAAATCTAGTCGCTAAAGACCTAAATGTGGTCGCTAAAGGTGCTAATCTGGTCGCTAAAATTGCCACACTAGAACTGATGCACCAGCAGTCTTTAATTTTACTAAAAAGGCTCTAACTCCTTCATACGAAATTAGAATTAGACGATTCTTATTCCTATGAGTCATAAATAATAATACGAACACAACTGTTCAATCGAAACTCAATTTGAAGCTCATTTGTCCAGTGCGATATCCATTTTGTTCTTTAAAGAATTACTCATCTTTCACGTCAAAAATCCAATCGCGACTTGATGAAATTAGACCAAAATTTCCAGATCAGTCCTATAATTCATTAGCAAAATTTTGGAAGTCTCGGAATCATATTAGGATATTTAGAACTAAAAATGAACCTTTAGATCATTACATTTATGCTCAAAAAGGCAAAAATCTTTCAAAAACTCTACGAAAATTTATCTGAGCCTCATGGGATCCCAACAAAGTATACTAACAAGTCCCATAATATATTGTGGACTTGTTCGAGGCGTTAAATTATATTAAACAATGCTAAAATCATGAATTAACCTCCATTCCAAGCTTTATGAACTTTAGAACTTTCAACTTCTATTTCTAATGTCGAAACCTATCAAATCACGTGTGATTGACTTCAAATTTTTCACACAAGTCCAAAATGACATAATAAGGCTACAGAAACTCTAAGAATTCCATTCCGACTCCCGGATAAAAATTTTACCTATCAACCGAAAATCGCCAAAATAGACTAACTTCTTCACCGGACCTCCAAAATTACTTCCGATTACGCTCTTAAGACTTAAATCATCACCCAGAGCTCACCTAATCTTCGGGATTCAATTCCGAGCCTTCTAACTCACAATTTAACATCCGGTTAACTTTTCAAACTTAAGCCTTCTTAAAAGAGACTGTCTCATTTCTTATCAAAATCCTTCCAAATCAATTCTAATGCACCCAATACTAATAATAAAATATAAGAAAGTAGAAAATAGGAAGAACAGGGTAGTAACTCATGAGATGACAGGACGGGTTGCCACCCATGAGATCACCTACATTTATAGGGCGTCCGGTCATCACAAAGTAGATTATGTACACTCGAGCTCGAGTGCACTCACAATTATGCTCCACAGGCATTAGTCTAACTTGCACAAAGTTCTGCCAAACTTTATCCGTCTTGTTTAAGTCAAACCTAAGCATTTCAAGGTGATGACCCCCCTTAGTTCGCGTTCATGTGGCCTTTGAATCAATGCCAGAAAGTGTGTGACGTATTACTTGATAGCGTGAGGTTTTGACAAACTTTATAAGCCTTTGCGGGTTCGGGTTATCAACTCCCAAAAAATGACACAAAGCTTCTGTATGCATTGGAATGGTCTTTCCTCTAACACATGACTCATTATTTCTCATGCTCCAGTTTGCATATAATTCTCGGACCATACTGAGATTTGCTGGACCCAGACAGTCAAGGAGCGTACCCATCTTTTTGTCGATCAATGTAGTAACTACATTGGGGAAGCTTTGTTCTAAAGCATTAACATTTATCCCAATATCAGACACATATCTCCCATATGGAACAAAATTATCATGCCACTTCTTGGCGTCATCATGTAAAAATTCTAACTGAGGTCGTGATTGCTTGATAGACCCGCTAGCCACTTGCTTTCCATTTGCTTATCGAGAAGAGCTTTCACATTGCTTGCATCTCTTTGGGATTGGAGAGGTAGTAGAGGACTTCCACAACACTTTTCCTTTAGCAGCACTATCACAAGCCATATAAACCTACACAAGACAAACATAAAGATGAGAGTGAATTAAGAAATTTTTGCCTAAGGTCATAGTGAGGGGCTATGTGGACTCCACACTTAAAACCGAATGATGTGCATAATCAAATCACAATATTGACATAATCATGCATTAATGTGTCATCACAAGGTTATCGGTACTCAAGAATTCCCTATGTCATTCAATTCAAGTAGTATATCATGCCCGTAACATAACTATGGTGCAAGCATAAAAAAAATTCTAAATTACTACACCAATTTAATATACCAACTATGACTTAAAAATATTTAAAACAACGTACAATACCTCCAAATACCCCGCATTTAGCCCAAACTCAAGTACAACTACACTCGACTAATTAGACTTCACCGGTGTGCAAATTTACTCTCTTAAGCATTTTAGCAAACACCTTGTGCTCATTAATTTTGCTCTCTTATTTCAACAATGGTGGAACAAGGTGAACCTCCCAAATTTACATGAAGTATAGGGAATTATAGTTCACTACTTCAAACACAAACACAACCAAATTCTTGCATCAAATTTTCATGCATAATAGGGCCACCAAATTCAACAAGATATATCAAACAACCTTATGGGATTTTGGGGTTGTTTGAGAAAGAAGACTAAACTTTACACTAAAAAAAATTCAAAATATAAGAAAAGTGAACAAGAAAGAACGTACCTTTGAGGCTTGAGAGTAACTTGAGCAAGAGAAAGTTGAAGAATTTGGAACAAGAAGACAAAACAAAACAAAACAAAATTAAAAAAAAATCAAAGGGGAAGAGGCAGAACGTTGGGCGTTCTTTCGTTATGGGGAATGGGTTTTGTTTTGGGACTTTAGTTATTTTAATTGATATGGGAATGGGTTTGGGTAGTTGGGTATGGGTTTTGTTTATTAACTAACTTAAAGAAAACAAAAAAAGGAAAAAAAAGTATTTACCTGTGACCAGCCGGCCCAGCTCCCCATGCTGGGCTGGCATTTGAATTAATTTGTTTACTATAATTTGCGCCCCAGCCAGCGTGGGTCGCTGGGCTAGGCATTGATTTCACTAAAAAAAGTTTATTTTTATAATTCAAGATAAATTCTCGAGCCCTCGATATATGTTTTACACAGTCCAACATCCCCATCTAATATTTTATACAACTACAACAAAACAAAACAAAAATGATAGTCTACTTTAACTAAGAGAAAGCAAACAAACTACGCAACAAAAACAATAAAAATTGAGTTGCCTCCCAATAAGCGCCTCATTTAACGTCGCGACACGACTCAACATATTTTTAAGCATTGGCCAAGTCCACCGAGGTCTTGTGACGTGCAATGACACCACCCCAATAATGTTTTATTCTCTGTCTGTTAACCAAGAAGGTACCACTTGAGCTCATATCCCGCAATTCCACAGCTTCATGAAGCCTCACACTTACCACAACAAAAAGGCCTGCCCAACGGGATTTAAGTTTTCCCGAAAAAAGTTTCATCCTTGAATTAAATAAAAGAACTTCTTGACCCGGTCCAAACTCACGATGTTGGATGTGCTTGTCATGCCATCTCTTGGACTTTTCTTTATATAACTTGGTATTTTCATAGGCATGCAATCTAAACTCATCAAGCTCATTGAGTTATAACAGACTTTTTTTCACCGGCTAAACCCATATCCATATTTAACTTTTTGATTGCCCAATAAGCTTTGTGTTCAAGCTCAACGGGTAAATGACATGTTTTTCCATAAACTAACCTCTATGTAAAAGTACTTGTTGGAGTCTTGTATGTGATTCGGTAAGCCTATAATGCATCTTCTAATTTAGCGGACCAAATCCTTCCTATTTCCACTCACTATTTTCTCCAAAATCAGGCTTACCTCTCTATTGGACACTTCAACTTGATCACTCGTTTGAGGGTGATATGCAGCAGCAACCTTGTGTCTTACCCCATATTTGGACAAAATATTTTTTAGCAATTTATTACAAAAGTGTGTTCCTCCATCACTTATCAACACCCTTGGAGTCCCAAAGTGTGTGAAAATGTGCTTCTTTACGAAACTTATCACTACCTTTGCATTATTAGTAGGAAGAGCAACGGCCTCAACCCACTTAGACACATAATCAACTGCAACCAAAATGTATCTGTGACCATTAGAATATGGAAATGGCCCTATGAAATCAATTCCCCACACATCAAGCTGCTTAATTGCAAAAATATTTTGCAACGGCATCTCGTTCCTCTTTGTAATTGTTCCTGTTCTTTGACACCTATCATAATTTTTAATAAAAGCATGTGCATCTTTTAATAATTTTGGCCAGTAAAAACCTGATTGTAGAACGTTTTGTGTTATTCTGTCTCCACTATTGTAACGACCCGACCGGTTATATCTAGAATTTACACCCCGTTCTTCTATTAACCACTTCCCATAAGTTCATTTATACTATTTTGCTTTGTCGAGACATCCGGTGTTAGGATTTGGAGTGTTTTGGGAAACTTAGTCCCTAGATGGGAGCTTAAGAGTTTAAAGATGGCCCGTGTTTGGAATAGTGTAAAAATGACCTCGAAATGGAAATTGGATGGTTCCATTAGCTACGTTAGGTGATTTCGGGGTTGGGAGCATGTTTAGAATGTATTTTGGGGGTTCGTTGCTTATTTAGGCTTGAAATGCCAAAGTTTGAATTATTGAAGTTTCCGGTCTGATAGTGAGTTTTTGATCCGAGGGTCGGAATTGAATTTCGAAAGTTTCTATAGTTTCATTATTTAATTTTGGAATTGTATACAAAATTTGGCGTCATTCCGAGTTGAATTGATAAGGTTTCGGCATGCGTTTTGTTATTTGAAGATTTGGAAGTTCATAACCTTGATTTAAGGTTCGATTCGTCGTTTTGATGTTGTGTTATGTGATTTGAAGCATCGAGCGAGTTTGTGTTAGGTTATATGACTTGTGTATATGATTAGACGGGGTCCCAAGGGCCTCGGGTGTGTTTCGGATGGGCTACAGATCCTTTTTCCTCCTTTTTGAACAGCTGATTTGCTATCTGGTATTTCCTTCTCCCGCGATCGCATTACTTCTCCCGCGATCGCATATCACAAATTTTGGGAAGCATCAATTCCTTCTATGCGATCGCATCATCACCTGTGCGATCATATAGTGTATTTCTAGAGGGTCCCAATTTCCTTCTATGCGATCGCATAGCCTTATTCGCGATCGCATAGTTATGTATCTCCCTATTCTGCGATCGCATTACCCATCCTGCGATCGTATAGGAGTATTTCTTGGCTTCCAATTTTTTTACTCTATACGATCGGATTCCTCATCTTGCGATCGCATAGAACAAATCACTGGGCAACAACAACAGCTACCCAGTATAGTCCCACAGGGTGGGGTCTGGGGAGAGTAATATGTGTACAGGCCTTACCCCTACCCGACAGGGCAGAGAGGCTGTTTCCAATTGACCCTCGGTGAAAGATCGATAACAAATCACTGGGCTGATAGATTTAATTCACAAACTTGAGGGTTTTACCATTTATTCACATTTTTGACATCTAGAGCTCGATTCTTGGAAATATTTGAAGGGATTTTCACCTAGGCAACTGGGTATGTGTTTCTCACTCCAATTAGACTAATTTTCATGAATCTTCTCTTAATTTCACCCTTTAATTTCAGTTTTTGAATGAAAAATGGGTAGAAATGCATAGACCAAATTATTTAGTTTTGAGGGAGTGTTTGACCTCCGATTTGAGATATTTTTATATGGTTATACTCGTGAGAGGATGGGAGTTCGGAAAATGATAAATTCGTCTCATTCCGAGACGTTGGCCCGAGGGGCATTTCGGTCATTTTACCTAATTTCGTGCTTTGGCTTTGAATTTAATTATGGAATCCGTTGCTTGAGATTTTAATTATGATGTGTGATTAAATTGAATAGATTTGGGCCATTTGGAGTCGAGTACTCATGGCAAGAACGTGGTTGCTAGTTGATTTTAGTCGGTTTTGAGATAAGTATCTTGCCTAACCTTATATGTGGGACCTCCCCTTAGGATTTGAGTCTTCTATGTTGATTGTAGTCCGTGTACGCAAGGTGATGAGTGCGTGCTCAGATTTATTTGTGGTAAATTGTTCCTTTTAGGCTCTTAGACTTGTGAAATTCACCGAGTATGAAGATAATATTGATACGATTGAGTTCCCTGTTATTAGCTTCACCTCTACATGTATTGCTTGGGATTTTGTTTCCCTTCTTGATTTATTTCTGCTATTAAATGAACTTTTACGTGTTTAACTAAATACAAGTACCCTTCTATAGTCAAAACTCCCGCCCTAAATACTCGCCTTTAATTGGAAATCATAAATGTTATATCTCATATAATTAATCGCTCTTAATCGGAAGGAAGACAGATATCTCATGACTAATTGATATTTCCTTAAATGGTAATTACTTGATTCACGTTAAATTTCGTACTGTTGGATAATCCTTGATTGTATGTTTATCTGTAACCTCGTGCAAATATATTACATATCCAATTGTTGAGGTATCAATGTAGTTATTATGTGTTTATTATGTCTTGATTGTGGTTGAGGTTATTGCGGTGTTCTACGACCTTGTTAGTTATTGTTGAATCCCTTGCCGGGAAGTTATTATTTTTGTTGTTGATTCCCTTGTTGGGATGCTATTGTTACTGTGTGGTTGTTGGTACCATGATGCATGAGGTCACTGTCGTGCAGTGGTTATTGTGGATTTACATGAGGTCTTTACCGTGTTATTGTTGCTATTGATGTCTTTACACATGCGGCATAATAAGGCGGGATATGTTATATGCTTATATATGGATTGCGCATGTGGCGAAATAAGGTGGGAGTATTGTGATGCACGTGTGGTAAAATAAGGCGGTTATTGCTATATTGTTTTTTATTGCACACATGGCGAAATAAGGTGGGCTATGTCAGGGGCTGATTATGATGGACTACGGGTTCAATTCCTGGGAGATCCTCTGTTATAGTTATGATGGACTACGGGTTCGATTCCCGAGAGATCCTCTGTTATTATTATGATGGACTACAGGTTCAATTCCCAGGAGATCCTCTGTTATTGGTATGATGGACTACGGGGTCGATTCCCGGAAGATCCTTTGTTATTGGTATGATGGACTACGGGTTCAATTCCCGAAATATCCCCTTAAACTCATGGTATTCTGACTGATATTCTTATTAAATCTATTTGGGGTGAATGAACCGGGTGCTAGTCATTCAATTTCTTATACTTACTAGTTGGCAGTATTCCTGTTAGATACACCTACATAAGCATACACGTAGTTGGACCCTCCTATTTGAAATGAATCTCTTATGTCTGGCTAAGGGCAGGGATACGCCATTGTTACCCCCTTATATATGTGAGAGTGACTCTAGTTGACTAGTTAGTTGTCAACCTGACTGTGTTATTGATGGGATACAAGATTCCACGTGTTATACTTTAGATGTTGGATTCTTCATGAATTATGGTTAGTCTAAGAGTTTGTGGTAGGATTCCGTAAAGAGTTGGAAAGACCTTATGTGAGCATCATTATAGAATAATGACTTAGCGACTTGTTTGTCCTTGTTGTATTGCGACTTCAGGATTTGGATCATGGTCTCTGCCGTCATTCTTGTATTATCATTTATTGTATTCTCATTTTACTTATTGTCCGTTATCCTTATTGGGAATTGTAGTATTCTTATTTATCCGGGAAATCTTTACATATTTACCTAATCATCTCTATTATTTTTGTTACACTGTTCATTGGCCGGTAGGTGTCATGACTGTTCCTCATCACTACTCCATTGATGTAAGTCATGATACTTATTGGGCACCGCCGTGGTGTGCTCATACTACTCTTCTGCACATTTTTGTTGTGCAGATACAGGTACTCCTATTCAGTTTCTATCAGCCTTGGAAGGAGGTATACCGGTAGAGACTTCGAGGTATATTTGCTACGTCCGCAGACCGAGGAGGCCCTTTCTAGCTTTCTGTAAAAAGTATAGTTGTCTCAGTATTTCTCATTGTATAGATATTCCTGAGTCATAGCCTCTTATGTATCCTCTTAGCTTGTGATTTGTGAGATTTCGGGTTTTGGGAAATATCGTCAGTTTTGAGATTATTATGGTATGTGCTAAGCGGCACCTTAAGCATCATTTTTTATTTTGCTAATTCAGTTTATTTTACTTTCTTCCGCAATTATGGTTATCTTCCGCATTGTTAGGCTTACCTAGTCGTACGGACTAGGTGCCATCACAACATGTTCATGGAGGGTGATTGGGGTTGTGACAAGTTGGTATCGGAGCTCTAGGTTCATAGGAGTCACAAATCATAAGCCGGTTTATTAAAGTCTCGTGGATCAGTACGGAGATGTCTGTACTTATCTGCGAGAGGCTATGTAATTGTTAGGAAAATTTCACTTCATTTAATTTCCCTGTCGTGCGAGATTTTTGACATCCACAATCCTAAAGCCATATCTTCTACTCTCTCACACATGGTGAGGGCACGTACTATCTGAGGTGATAAAGCACACACGGCGCTTGCTGCAGCTGTCGGAGGTCCGGATCAAGGTAGAGTTCGAGGACGCGCACATGGTGCAGCGAGAGCACCTGCGCGAGCTGTCACCAATGCACCACCTGCAGATCTAGCCAGAGTCCAGGCACCTGACACGCCAACTACTACTACTACTACCCCAGTCATTCAGTAAGATAAAAACAGAGTGTTGCAGAAATAGTTATTGCAAAGCAAGAAATTAAATGGTTGCACGGCATCACCCTTCGTGCTTTTACTCTCATCCTCACCAAATAAACAAATAGAAGTGCACGGCATCACCCTTCGTGCTTTCACTCTCATCCTCACATCCATGGCACGACATGATGTTTCGTGCATGGTTTAAGTAACAACGGCACGGAATGTTCCTTCGTGCATAAATAAAAAGCATGGCACGGAATGATCCTTCGTGTATAATTAAGTGACAACGGCACGGAATGTTCCTTCATGCATAAATAGTAAAACAAGGCACGAAATGATCCTTCGTGCGAACATAAGTAAAAATGGCACGGCATCACCCTTCGTGCATTATCACTCTTCCTCACCCAAATAACAATCACAGTCAAGGGAAAAAGAATGAAACAAGTAATATGAACCGTCCCAGCAAGGGAAACAATAATCATAACAATATCCTGGCAAGGGAACAACAACAACAACACAATAAAGTCCCAGCAAGGGAAACAATAATCAACCTTCACAACCTGGCAAGGGCTCAAGAACATGATTTAAGAACATCCCACATTAACTCACAACATATGTCAACAAATGACTCGCGGTCATGCTAAACGCCATTGTATAGATGCTCGTCACCACGCCTATACACCACACTCGATCACATAGCAATTAGCAATTATCACATTCAATCATATTCCCTCAAGCTAGTATAGATCAAACACTTACCTCAAAGCCTTGAAGTCCAATCAACCATCAACTATCGCTTTACCTCGAGATTCAACCTTCAACTCGCTCGAATCTAATCATAATTGGTTCAATTACTTAAATAAATACTGTATAAATTGGTTTGGATGCATAAAATGGTTTTCTCAAAGTTTTACCCAAAATTTCCCAAAACGGCCGGGTCCCATGTGGTCGAAACTCGGGGTTCGGACAAAAATCCAGTTACCCATTCCCCCACGAATTCAATTATATGATTTGTTTCGAAATCGGACCTCAAATCGAGGTCCAATTATCCAATTTATGAAAAACCTAGGTTCTACCCAAAAATAACAATTTCCACCATAAAAACCTTTGATTTCTCATGGAAAACATGTTTAATGATGTTAGGAATTGAAAGAGTTGAGTGAAACTGACTTACAAGTGATTTGGAGTGATATTGCTCTTGGAAAATTGGGTATGGTGTTTTGGGTTTTGAACGAATGGTGAAAAAGGGGTTTAAAATTGTTTAAGTATCAGATTGCACAGCTGCGGATATGGGAATTGCGAACATATGTTCGCAATTGCGAACATGGCAGGTCTGGGCTACGGAGCTCGCATTTGCGAGGATATGTTCGCATTTGCGAACTAAGCCCAATATAGGGCAACCTCGCATTTGCGACATGTTGCTCGCATTTGTGAACGCAAAGCGTTTGTGAGCTTATTCGCATTGCGAAGCCTTATTCGCATTTGCGTTAGGCCTAATCCTGGGCAACTTTGCTTTTGCGACTTTTTTGTTCGCATTTGCGAACCTCAGTTGTTTTTGGGATTGCTTGCAATTGCGAGAATTTCTTCGCAATTGCGAGAATTTCTTCGCAATTGCGAAGATATCAGCTGGGGGAAAATACTAGCTGTGTAATTTTCAAAATTTGCTCTAACGGACTATCAAATCTTTACCCGAGCCCTCGGGCTCCAAACCAAACATGCACACAACCTCAAAAATATACTAAGAACTTGCTCGCGCGATCAAATCGCCAATATAACATCATTTTGATAGAATCAAGCCTCAAATTCATGATTTCTTCTTTTAAACTTCATAAACTTTCAAATTTGGAACTCATGGTTCAAAACACATCAAACGACGTTAAAATTCCTTCAAACTTTGTAGGAAGTACTTAAATAATATATGAGACTTGCACCGGGCGTCGGAACCAAAATATGAGCTCGATACCATGATCTTTTAATCAATTTTCATTTCCATTTTCATTAATTATTTCAGCAAAACAATTTAACAGAAAAATTCATATATTGGGCTCCAGGCCTCGGAATTCGACTCCGGAGGTATGCCCGAGTCCCATATTTTCCTACGGACCTTCCGGATCCGTTTACCAAAAATGTTGACCGAAGTTAACAATATCAATATTAATATCAAATTTCTTCAAATTTTCCATAGAATTCACTTATTCTAACACAAAAAATTTTCCGGCTACGTGTCCGGACTACGCACGTAAATCAAGGCAATATAAAATAAGGTTTTTAAGGCCTTGGAAGCGCAGAACAAATGAGGAAAATATGTGATGACCCTTTGGGTTGTCACATTCTCCACCTCTAAAACAACCGTTCGTCCTCGAACGGACATGAGAATGAAGTACCTGAGTCGGGGAACAAATGTGGGTAATGGCTCCGCATATCAGACTCAGACTCTTAGGTCGATGCCTTAGGAGGCTGACCTCTCCACTGAACTCGCACGGAAGGAAAACTCTTCGACCTCAACTGTCGAACCTTCCAGTCTAGAATGGCCACCGGCTCCTCCTCGTAAGATAGTTCCTTGTCCAACTGGGCAGTACTGAAGCCTAACACGTGTGTAGGATCGTCGTGGTACCTCCGAAGCATAGATACATGAAAAATTGGTTGCATGGCTGATAAGCTAGGTGGCAGTGCAAGTCTGTAAGTCATCTCTCCCACTCGGTCCAGAATCTCAAATGGACCAATATACCTAGGGTTGAGCTTGCACTTCTTTCCGAACCTCATCACGCCTTTCATAGGCGATACTCGGAGCAGTACCCGCTCACCAACCATGAAATCCACATCTTGGACCTTACGATCTGCATAAGTCTTCTATCTGGACTGAGCTAAACGCAACCTCTCCTGGATGGTCTTGACCTTGTCTAAGGCCACCTGAACTAGGTCTTTGCCCAGCAACCGAGCCTCTCCCGGCTCAAACTATCCGACTGGAGCCCGATATCGCCTACCATACAAGGCCTCATATGGAGCCATCTGAATGCTATACTGGTAGTTGTTGTTGTAGGCAAACTCTGCTAATGGCAGAAAATGGTCCCATGAGCCTCCAAAATCAATGACACGAGCTCGGAGCATATCCTCCAAAATCTATATAGTCCGCTCAGACTAATCGTCCGTCTGAGGATGAAATGTTGTGCTCAACTGAACTTGGGTGCCCAACTCTTGCTGAGCTGCTCTCCAGAAGCTCAAGACAACTCTGACTACGGCACCGGTATTGATTTTGCACACGGTTCAAGGACTTAAATCCCGGTCGTGATGGCGCCCAACACAACTGCTAGGCAAGCCCGACCATTTACACTCTCATCTCGAGTATTAAGCTCAAATCAATTACCTGAATATTATTTTCAAAAATAAAACTAAACTGGATAGTCACCCCAAAGATCTAGGGTCACGAGTCTAGAGCCTCTAAACATGATCGGATAATAATATCTAAACCAAATACTCAAGTATGAATAATGTATATACAAAGGAAAACCTGGAATAAGAAGAGAAGCCAGGTCCTGCGAACGCCAGCAGCTACCTCAGCAACTCGGATAAATACTGATAAAAGCTGGAGTGCTCGTCTATCCCTCCTGTGTACCTGAATCTGCACACAAAGGTGCAGGGAGTAGGGGTGAGTACTAAGTACTCAGTGAGTAATAAATATATACAAGTAGTTGAAAGTAAGAAATCCATAGAATACCACATAATGAAGCTAAACTACAATCTGATTCCTCCTACGAACTAGCAACAACAACAGTACATTACCACTATCACAGATAATTCATAGACAAAGATACAATGCAAAGCACATAACCGCTACGGCGTGTAGCCCGATCCATTTAACGTCGACGGTGCTCACTGGGGGTGTGTACAGACTCCGGAGGGGCTCCTACAGCCCAAGCGCAAATACCGCTGCGGCGTGCAGCCCGATCCTCATATCAACCGCTGCGGCGTGCAGCCCGATCCTCATATAAACCGCTGCGGCGTGCAGCCCGATCCATCCTCAGTCCACATAAATCAGATAAGTCACAAAAACAGTTCATTTTTCTTAATTCCGGTTCCCAGTTCATAATTATGAAAAGTACTTTAACTTTTATTTAATATGCAAAAACCGGTGACTTAACATTTCAATAGTGTGATTTCAAATTCCAGGACCTGAGATCAATGATTAAGCAAGTATAGCTATCACATAAATACTATCCCCTAGGGATACTACAGGTCGGCACAAGGCCCCAAACAAGGCTTACAACCCACAAATATGTCAAACACAGCGTATTTCCATCACTAATAGCATATTTTCCATATCCGGGATGGACCAAGTCTCAATCCCCATTCACAATCAGTCTCGCACCTGCCACGGGGTGCGAGCCACGCCCTACTAGCATCACAATGTGCTAAGCCGGGGTTTCAAATCCTCAGGCTACCATATACACAAACTACTCACCTCTAGCCGGCCATAGACTCGTCCGCGATGCCTTTTCCTTTTAAATTCGCTGCCTCGTGCGTAGAATCTAGTCAAATCACAATAATTATATCAAATACGGGTCAAAGAATCATAACCCATTTCAATATACATGAAATTCGCATAAATACACTAAGTTGGTAAAACCCGGACCCCGGGCCCGCTGCCCGAAAAATTCCGAAAATCATACCAACAGATTTCTCGTCTCTCCACGAGTCCTGTGCATATAAATTTTATCAAAAACGGAGTTCGAATGGTCTTTCAAAACCCAAAAATTCTTTTTCATGATTTAGGCCCTAGTTCTTCACAAATTCTACCCATTTTCAGGAATTTTGGTGTTTATTCTAGCATAAAATCATGTTTTTGTGTCAAGAAACTTACCTCTAGTGATTACCCATTGATTTCTCTCTTACAAATCGCCTCAGAAGCTTCTTCCCGTTCCAAAATTGGAAGAAAACTTGATCTGCTCATTATAGGTATACTGTTCACGCGTTTTATTGCTCTCAATATATGCCTTGTGAAATTCTAATGAATTTAGGCTTTTGAATCACTCAATTTGACCTTATAATGAAGGAGATATGTAGTATTTAAGATTTGCAAATAGTGCAGGTTTTTAATACGCCGTCAGGGGCAGTTTCGTCATTACCCTGAAAATCTGGGCATCTTTAGTAAAATGGCCATAAAATTATCATACGATGTCCAAATTCGATGATTCTTTTTGCTACGGGTCCGTAATTACGATACGATCTAATTCTTTATTCAAAACAGTAATCCAAGCTCATTTGTTCAATATGATATCATTTATGTTTGAAGAAACGATGTCGAGGCATAAGAAAAACGAGCATAACGCAACCCAAACCTATCTGAAACTCACTCGAGCTCCTCAGGACTGCATACGAACATACTAACATGCCACATATGATCATGCAAACTTAGTTTCACTCTCAAAACACCAAAACTAACATCAAAACACCAAATTTACATTGGATTCAAACCTAAGTTTTTCTAAAACTTCCGAAACTTGCATTTGATTTAAAACCCGACCTAAACACCTCCGAATGACTTGAAACATTTCACGCATATCCAAAATTACCTAATGGAGCTACTGCAACACTCAAAATTCTATTCCGACCCTCGGATGAAAATCTCACCTACCATCCGGAATTCGCCAAAATTCAGCCTTAGCCAATTCAAGCCTAAAACTACACCGGACCTCCGAATTCGATTCCGATTGCTCTCCTAAGTCATACATGATCCCCTGAAAACTAGTCGAATCATAAGAATTCAATTTCGAGCTGTCTAACTCACCGGTCAACATTCGGTTGACTTTTCCAACCTATTCTTCTCATAAAGAGGTTTATAGCCTTATTTCTATTCAAATTGTCTCCGATTTGCTTCTAACATTCCAAACACATTTAAAATAGCATATTGAAGTGTTAAATGAAGAAAACAGGGCAATAACTCCCGTAACGACGGGCCGGGTCGTTACATTCTCCCCAACTTAAACAAACGCTCGTCCTCGAGCGTACCCAGAGTTGTACTAGAAGCAACCCAATAGCTGAATGACCTTACCAGGCATATATGCGGGGTGGTACCACGTCACCCTGTCCATCATAAGTCCGATAAAGCAATATAGCTGAACTTCCACAGTCCATCTGGAACATAGACCACATTGCACTTTCCGAAATCATATACCACATCTGGATCCCACGTCTATACTCGGAATACACCCGCACCAATTGTAATAGTCCATACTCGCCACTCCGGGTGAGACCTTATGGTGTACCAAACAAACCAATCACTCGAGACGATCCCTCTAATCACCACAATTTCCCACGATAACTAGTTACTACTGAAAAACCTTTCTTGTTAGCTAAAGCCTTATTCCAACACCTTCATATATGTTGCCCACGGCAACCGAACACACGATATATCGAATCCATCTCTCAGGTCATCCATTCATGAATCCATTTCCCTTTTTGACTGACATTACAATATATTTCGGAGCCAAACCTCGATGTTTTCCTTTCTAACCAGCTGAAATCGCATATGCCCGCACTCATTAATGGCTCCAACGATCATTCTGATTATGACACACCGCACTGGTGATATGACGCCTCAACACCGTCCTAAGCCACGACGAGCACAACACAGGCTCCAATAAGAAATACTTGAACATACTCAAATCATGACAAGTACCTCAAACAAGGAGCTGTGATTCAATTCCTCCGTACCATCATAACATAGAACTGAGATCCCGTCTCGCATTATAGAAATAGAGTACCTAAATTCTCCTCGAAAGGTCATAACATTATATGGCCTTGCCACAACTTATGATTCCATCCAAACACTATTACCCATGAAGCACATCAAGTCATCTCATCATGCTCAAAACTGTCAGCCACGCACACATTTAGGTCTGAACTCAAGCAATCAATCTCACCCACGGTGAAACAATTAATGTACGCCATCAAATCTTGTAAGGACATAACCAATACGCCATTCGCCGAGCGACATCCAACACTGACTTTTCTCAGAGACTAAGAAGTATAGTACACAAGGTAACCTATAGAAAAACTATGTTCCATATTATACGGTTGCGGTGTGCAACCTGCTCAAAATTACATACTCGTGGCGGCGTGCCACCCGATCCAGATACCATACTTGTGGCGGCGTGCCACCCGATCCAAATAACCTGTGGCGGCGTGCCACCCGATCCACGCAAAACTCTCACAAAAAGAAATGCACACCGAGTTAGATTGCTCATTACAACAAACATATATAGCCTCAAGCTCGGCCATAAGATACGCATCCGACAAAGTTCCCCAATACCGAAACTGAATTAATGGTAGAAACCTCTGCACTGATATCCGCCACGAAGGCCCCACTGACAAAGCAATACCTACCAGCCGTTCGCTGGTCCTGGGTACAACTACCCTGTTGGAGCATACTTTGATGCACTCTGCTACGCAATTTGTGCCATTTCCGATATAGTAGCAACCTGACTTATGACAACCAGTCTGTAATCAAGTCTTATAACCCAAATTCATCATATCAAGCTAAGAGAGCCACTAGGGCTTCCAATTTCCTGTAATAGTTAAACGGTGCCGATACACACGATATACAACCACTACATAGGCGGATTACGAGAACTTCTAGTCTCCATCACCTATATAACACATGAATCACTATGCCTGATTCCACACTCCACCATACGAATACATAACACACATCAAGAATCCATTCATACCACGAAAGCCATTCAGAAATTTTTCCTACGCCATCAATAATTCAATAATCACCATCGATCCAACAAGAGGATACCACAATACCACTGGACATTATCAGTTTACATTACCTCGCTCTTTTTGATCATATACTCTGCCAAATCATTAGAATAGCAGTACTATTTTTCCTTAATCACCAAAAAGATCGATTCTTAGATCACCTGCAGTTGCCCGCGCTACTCAATAATATTTAATGACTTCCCATATATCATGAACTGATCTCAAAACCTTGGACATGCCACTATCAACTTTCCATAACACATCGCATATACCATATCACACTAAGATAACATGGAAACTTCTATCCTTTTCCTACGCTGCAAACATCGACGCACTCAACTAGTCAAGTACTTTCATAATCCCATATAGAAGAAAACTCATTACACATTCCCAGCTTCGCATACCAACAGGAAATACACTCATTTTCAAACCACGGTAGAACACATCACAAACTCTTTCTCCCAATTCATTCCGTAAGTTTAACTGCCAGGACTGAGTCCTTTTACCCACATCGAGCTACACAACTGCCAGCACTCAAGAGCTTTGTTTCACAATATCTGCGAGTCTCATTACTTCGAACACATACCAGGAATTAATCGTACCCTTATCATACCGTTTCAGTTTATTAACAAGTTGTTCCATTTACTCAATTTCCTTTCTGAATCATCTTAAATTTAGTACTAGCCTTTACTGTAGCACTACATTATCTCAACTCATGTTACCACACGAGACTCATACACAAGACTACACGGTCTAAGGCTCACAGACCGCTGAATACTCTCTCAATGTTTCCCAGAAGTACCACATTCTACAATACTTCATTTTGAAGGACTTCCTGCGATTTTGAATTCGTTATCATTACTCCCCAACATAGATACATAGAATCCCCTCATTCACATAACATACACAAGTCTTGATTTCTTCTAACGAAACTACCGTCTTTAGCCATATATACAATCTTAAGACACATTACCGTTACAAGCAAAGTCTTGAACACCGCAAGGCCATTCTCGGGCGTCATTCACCCTTATTCAATTATCATTCAACTGTCTTATTGGACAGAACCACTAGTGCGTTGTTAGAATGCTGACACCAGCAGAACATGATTACATACAGATGCACTTAGCTATCTTTCTTTTCTATATATCGAACATTCTTTACCAACAGCAGTTCAAATCATCCTAGGATTTCTTCACATCTACGAAGCACCATAACCCTTATCAGAATTTTCCCAACGTACTTAGAGACAGAACCAACATAGCACACAACAGTGCAATCGGTTAATCAATAGCAACCTCCCCAACTTGGCTCGAAGCCATTCATCAAAGCACCTTTAGCCACTTATAGTATTCTTACCCAAATAAGGCCACAATGTTATAGTGAGATTAATCTCAAGTCATTTACGAGCCTTGACAGAGACTCGAATCATTAGAGACCTTAACTCTTCAGCAATTCTTGCATTTATGCACATACCATAGTTAAGCCTACTCTCTTTAGGTGACAGAAATCTTTTCTATGTCCCAAATTTTCCAAAAATTTCGACATAGTTTCCTTTGTAATTTGGCCTATCCACCTGCCAGAGAATCAGCAAAACCATCCTAACAATACATCCACAACTCAACAAGACATCACAATGTATATCAACAACATTAATCTCAATACTACACGGGTTATATTATCAAAATTGATACATGAACATGTGCTGCACCTGTTCGAATCATAACATATATCAAATACACTTCAATTACACATTAGAATCAACCCACATATTTTGCCTCACTCTAGTATTTCAGTACAACACCTTCCACCAAGATATACATAGCATAATCACTTTAGTCTTCCTGAGTCTAATCTCGTTTTACTACACGTCAGGCACTTTACCTTCCAACTAAGTGATATGATAAATATTCACCACACCCATAGCTCGGGGCTACTCAACAGATTACAATAAGGATCTAACACTTGACAGCTCGTACATTATTAAGCTGCCATTCCCACAGTTAGGGACAATACCGGTCATATAAGTTTCATAATACTAGCTCACAAAATTAGCACCTTGGTGCTCATGTCATAGACAAAGATCAGGTCTCAAGTCCTCCCGACTGGCCCAACATGAACTCACGAAGAATATATCTCGAGCTGAATCAAGTACGCACGATAAGAATTCCAAGAAATGTGAAGTGTTTCCTAAAGGTTTGCATCCTCCCGAGGATAAATACAGGCGTCCCCGTAACGATCCACGAGACTCTACCAACCGGCTCAAGACTCATGAAGCCTAGTAACCTAGACTCTGATACCAACTTGTCACGACCCAAATCCCGGTCGTGATGGCGCCCAACACAACTGCTAGGCAAGCCCGACCATTTACACTCTCATCCCGAGCATGAAGCTCAAATCAATTACCTGAATATTATTTTCAAAAATAAAGCTAAACTGGATAGTCACCCCAAAGATCTAGGGTCACGAGTCTAGAGCCTCTAAACATGATCGGATAATAATATCTAAACCAAATACTCAAGTATAAATAATGTATATACAAAGGAAACCTGGAATAATAAGAGAAGCCAGGTCCTGCGAACGCCAGCAGCTACCTCAGCAACTCGGATAAATACTGATAAAAGCTGGAGTGCTCATATATCCCTCTTGTGTACCTGAATCTGCACACAAAGGTGCAGGGAGTAGGGGTGAGTACTAAGTACTCAGTGAGTAATAAATATATACAAGTAGTTGAAAGTAAGAAATCCACAGAATACCACATAATGAAGCTAAACTACAATTTGATTCCTCCTACGAACTAGCAACAACAACAGTACATTACCACTATCACAGATAATTCATAGACAAAGATGCAATGCAAAGCACATAACCGCTACGGCGTGTAGCCCGATCCATTTAACGTCGACGGCGCTCACTGGGGGTGTGTACAGACTCCGGAGGGGCTCCTACAGCCCAAGCGCAATACTGCTGCGGCGTGCAGGCTCGATCCTCATATAAACCGCTGCGGCGTGCAGCCCGATCCATCCTCAGTCCACATAAATCAGATAAGTCACAAAAACAGTTCATTTTTCTTAATTCCAGTTCCCAGTTCATAATTTATGAAAAGTAATTTAACTTTTATTTAATTTGCAAAAACCGGTGACTTAACATTTCAATAGTGTGATTTCAAATTCTAGGACTGAGATCAATGATTAAGCAAGTATAGCTATCACATAAATACTATCCCCTAGGGATACTACAGGTCGGCACAAGGCCCCAAACAAGGCTTACAGGCCACCAATATGTCAAACACAGCGTATTTCCATCACTAATAGCATATTTTCCATATCCGGGATGGACCAAGTCTCAATCCCCAGTCACAATCAGTCTCGCACCTGCCACGGGGTGCGAGCCACGCCCTACTAGCATCACAATGTGCTAAGCCGGGGTTTCAAACCCTCAGGCTACCATATACACAAACTACTCACCTCTAGCCGGCCGTAGACTCGTCCTCGATGCCTTTTCCTTTGAAATTCGCTGCCTCGTGCGTAGAATCTAGTCAAATCACAATAATTATATCAAATACGGGTCAAAGAATCATAACCCATTTCAATTTACATGAATTTCGCATAAATACACTAAGTTGGTAAAACCCGGACCCCGGGCCCGCTGCCCGAAAAATTCCGAAAATTATACCAACAGATTCCTCGTCTCTCCACGAGTCCATGCATATAAATTTTATCAAAAACGGAGTTTGAATGGTCTTTCAAAACCCAAAAATTCGTTTTCATGATTTAGGCCCTAGTTCTTCACAAATCCTACCCATTTTCAAGAATTTTGGTGTTTATTCTAGCATAAAATCATGTTTTTGAGTCAAGAAACTTACCTCCAGTGATTACCCATTGATTTCTCTCTTACAAATCGCCTCAGAAGCTTCTTCCCGTTCCAAAATTGGAAGAAAACTTGATCTGCTCATTATAGGTATACTGTTCACGCGTTTTACTGCTCTCAATAAATTCCTTGTGAAATTCTAATGAATTTAGGCTTTTGAATCACTCAATTTGACCTTATAATGAAGAAGATATGTAGGTTTTAAGATTTGCAAATAGTGCAGGTTTTTAATACGCCATCAGGGGCAGTTTCGTCATTACCTTGAAAATCTGGGCAACTTTAGTAAAATGGCCATAAAATTATCATACGATGTCCAAATTCGATGATTCTTTTTTCTACGGGTCCGTAATTACGATACGGATCTAATTCTTCATTCAAAACAGTAATACAAGCTCATCTGTTCAATATGATATCATTTATGCTTGAAGAAACAATGTCGAGGCATAAGAAAAACGAGCATAACGCAACCCAAACCTATCTGAAACTCACCCGAGCTCCTCAGGACTGCATACGAACATACTAACATGCCACATATGATCATGCAAACTTAGTTTCACTCTCAAAACACCAAATTTACATCGGATTCAAGCCTAAGTTTTTCTAAAACTTCCGAAACTTGCATTTGATTTAAAACCCGACCTAAACACCTCCGAATGACTTGAAACTTTTCACGCATATCCAAAATTACCTAATGGAGCTACTGCAACTCTCAAAATTCTATTCCGACCCTCGGATGAAAATCTCACCTACCATCCGGAATTCGCCAAAATTCAACCTTAGCCAATTCAAGCCTAAAACTACACCGGACCTCCGAATTCGATTCCGATTGCTCTCCTAAGTCATACATGATCCCCCGAAACTAGTTGAATCATAAGAATTCAATTTCGAGCTGTCTAACTCACCGGTCAACATTCGGTTGACTTTTCCAACCTATTCTTCTCATAAAGAGGTTTATGGCCTTATTTCTATTCAAATTGTCTCCGATTTGCTTCTAACATTCCAAACACATTTAAAATAGCATATTGAAGTGTTAAATGAAGAAAACAGGGCAATAACTCCCGTAACGACCGGCCGGGTCGTTACACACCCCATAAAGGCGAACAATCTCCCTGATGTAAATCTCTACTAGCTTCTCCGATAAGTAAGAGATAGATACTGGAATGAAGTGTGCTGACTTAGTCAGCCTATCAACAATGACCCAGATAGCATCAAATCTCCTCCAAGTCAAAGGGAGTCCAGTAATGAAGTCCATTGTAATCCGCTCCTATTTCTGCTCGAGAATTTCAATTCTGTGGAACATACCACCAGGCCTCTGGTGCTCATATTTAACCTGCTGACAGTTTAGACACCGAGCGACATACGCAACAATGTCCCAGATAGCATCAAATCTCCTCCAAGTCAAAGGGAGTCTAGTAATGAAGTCCATTGTAATCCGCTCCCATTTCCACTCGGGAATTTCAATTCTCTGGAATACACCACCAGGCCTCTGGTGCTCATATTTAACCTGCTGATAGTTTAGACACCGAGCGACATACGCAACAATGTCCTTCTTCATCCTACGCCACCAATACTGATGTCGTAAGTCTTGATACATCTTCGCGACGCCCGGGTGAATAGAATAGCGCAAACTGTGGGCCTCCGCTAAGATCAACTCTCGAATCCCCTTCAATATTGGGCACACAAACTCGACCCTGCAATCTCAATACCTCGTCACCATCTAGATTTACCTTTGTGGCACCTCCCTGCTGTACTGTATCTCTCAAGTCATGCAAATGAGGATCATCAAATTGCCTCTCACGGATACGCTCTAATAGAGAAGAACGAGCGACGGTGCAGGATAAAACCCTGGTGGGCTCAGAAATGTCTAATCTCACGAACTGGTTGGCTAAGTCTTGGACATCTAAAGCAAGTGGTCTCTGGCTGACCGAAATATAAGCGAGACTACCCATGCTGGTGGACTTCCTACTCAACGCATCGGCCACCACATTGGCCTTACCTGGGTGATATAAGATAGTAACATCATAGTCTTTCAGCAACTCTAACCATCTCCTCTGTCGCACATTTAACTCTTTTTGCTTGAATAAATATAGAAGACTTTTGTGATCCGTCTATACCTCGCACTCCATAACATATAGCTAATGCCTCCAGATTTTTAAGGCATGAACTACTGCTGCCAGCTCAAGATCATGAACCAGATAATTCTTCTATTGGATTTTCAATTGTCTCGAACATAAGCAATATCTTTGCCACCCTGCATCAATACCTCTCCAAGCCTAGTACGGGATGCATCACAGTAAATTGTGTAAGGCCCTGAACCCGTGGGTAAAATCAACACCGGTGCCGTAGTCAAAGTTGTTTTGAGCTTCTGAAAGCTCGCCTCACACTTATCTAACCACTTGAACTGGGCACCCTTTTGGGTCAACCTGGTCATCGGGGCTGCAATAGAAGAGAACCCCTCTACAAATCGATGGTAGTAGCCTGCTAACCCCAAGAAACTCCGAATCAAGGTCACTAAAATTGGTCGAGGCCAATTCTTGACTGCCTCAGTCTTCTTTGGGTCCACCTGAATACCCTCTATTGACACGATATGATCCAGAAATGCAACCGAACTCAACCAGAACTCGCATATTGAAAACTTGGCATATAGCTGATTATCCTTCAGAGTTTGAAGAACCACTCTAAGGTGCTGCTCGTGCTCTTCCTGGCTGCGGGAGTATACTAGGATATCATCTATAAAGACTATCATGAACAGATCTCGATAAGGTCTGAACACACGATTCATCAACTCCATAAATGCTGCTAGAGCATTGGTCAACCCGAAATACATGACCAAGAATTCATAGTGCCCGTACCTAGTGCGAAAGGTTGTCTTAGGAATGTCAGCCGCCCTGATCTTCAGATTATGGTAGCCTGACCTCAAGTCTATCTTCGAGATCACCCTCGCTCCCTGGAGCTGGTCAAACAAATCATCAATCCTTGGCAGTGGATACTTGTTCTTAATCATCACTTTGTTTAATTGCCGATAATCAATACACATCCGCATTGAGCCATCCTTCTGCTTCACAAATAATACTGGTGCACCCTAGGGAGAAACACTGGGCCTGATAAAGCCCTTTTCTAGAAGGTCTTGCAAGTGAACTTTTAACTCATTTAACTCTGGCGGGGCCATGCAATATGGTGGAATAGAGATGGGCTGAGTGCCCAGTGCCAGATCAATACAGAAATCAATATCCCTATAGGGTGGCATACCCGGCAGGTCTGAAGGGAAGACCTCAAGAAAATCCCGTACAATAGGAACTGAATCAATAGAAGGAATCTCCGCGCTGAAATCACAAACATATGCCAAATAAGCTAGACACCCCTTCTCGACCATGCGTCGAGCCTTAACATATGAAATAACATTACGAACGGAGTGGCCTGGGATCCCTCTCCACTCTAGTCGGGGTGATTCTGGCAAGGCCAAGGTCACTGTCTTGGCATGACAATCTAAGATAGCATGATACTGGGATAACCAATCCATCCCCAATATGACATCAAAATCCACCATCTCTAATAGAAATAAATCAACATGGGTCTCAAAGACCCCCAAATATAACCACGCACGAACGATGCACCCGGTCGACTACTATAAAGTCTCCCACTGATGTAGACACATAAACTGGAATGTCCAGGGCATAGCTAGGCACGGCCAGGTAGGGTGCAAAGTAGGAAGGCACATATGAATATGTAGACCCAGGGTCAAATAATACTGAAGCACCTCTATCACAAACCAGAATGGTACCTGTAATCACAACATCTACGCCTCTGCCTATGGCCTAGCTGGTAAAGCATAAAATTGGGGATCGACACCACCTCTCTAAACTATGTCTCTGGGATGGTCATCCACTGGCTGACCTCTACCTCTGGTAGGATGGTCTCCACCTCTATGGTGTCGACCTCCACCTCTACGATCTGTACCCCCGCCCCTGGCTGGCTGGGCAGGCTGTGGGTCATCTGGGGCCTAAATCATGGGGCGAGGACCCCGCTGCTGAGTGTTGTCCGCTGCTCGAGGGCAAACCCTGACAAGATGACCTGGGTCACCACAACCGTAACAATATTTTGGCTATTGGGACTGCTGACCCTGACGACCTGAATGGCCCCTATGAACAATCTGAAGAGGCCGAGCACAGATGGGAGGCTGGTCTAAATACTGCTTACGAATCCCACGATCACCTGAACCACACTGCGAAGCCTAGAGAGCTGACTGAAAAGGCCTGGAAAATTGGCCCCTATCATAAAACTCCCTGCCTCCAGATGAAGTACAACTAAATATGCTGGAATGATGAGGCCTCTTGTTTGAAGGATAAACACCTCCCCGAGCAAGAGCCATCTCAACCCTACGAGCCGCATTAGCCGCTTCCTGAAAAGATATGTCACTCCCAACTCCCATAGCCATCTGAAGTCGGATTGGCTGATTTAGCCCATCTATAAACCCGCGGACCCTCTCCCGATCTGTGGGGAGTATAACAACCGCATGACGTGCCAAATCAACAAACCTCGTCTCATACTGGGTAACAGTAATGGAACCTTGCTGGAGGTACTCAAACTACCTCCGAAGTGCCTCCCGCTGGGTAACATGGAGAAACTTCTCTAAAAATAACTCTGCAAACTGGTCCCATGTTAAAGCCGGGGACCCTGCTGGTCTAGTCAAACAGAAATCTCTCCACCAAGTCTTGGCGGATCTAGCAAGTGTACAAAAATCAACCCCATTGGATTCCACTATTCTCATAGTCTTGAGAATCTCATGGCAACTGAATAAGAAGTCCTTGGGATCCTCTGATGTGGCACCGCTAAAAATAGTGGTAAAAAGCTTTGAGAACCGATCAAGTCTCCATAAAGCATTAGAAGTCATGGCCGCTCCATCTCTGACCTGAGCTGTAGTACCTATCTGAGTGGCCACTGCTGGCTAAACTACTGGTGCCTGAGCCTGGGGAGCTACTGGCTCCGGAGTACGTGCAATATGAGTCTGGACCCCTTCTCCAACCTGAGAAGTGGCTGGTGCAACTGGTAATAAGCTTACTCTGGCGACACTGTCCATAAAACCCGTTATTCTAATCAGAGCCTCCTGAAAATCCAGGGTAAATAAGACCTCCCCTGGACCTGGACTAGGCCCACTAGAGCTACTGGGCTAGAACCTCCTCACCAATCTCAACATGAGGCTCCACCTTTGGAACCACTGCCTGGGGCAGAGCTCTGCCCCTACCACGGCCTCGGCCCCTACAACTTACGGGAGCTACCTGGGGCTTAGGCTGCTGATAAGCGGATAAAGAAGTGCGTGTCCTCACCATCTGCGGAAGGACAGAGTAAAAATTCAATCAATATTTGAGGAACAAATCTCACAACAAGAAGGAACAAATGAGAGACTTTTCCTAACTCAATAGACTTTGAAGGACAAGTACAGACGTCTCCGTACCTACCCCTCAAACACTACTAAGCTTGTTCGTGAATTGTGAGACCTATGTAACCTAGAGCTCTGATACCAAATTGCCACGAACCAGATTTCCCCCACCATCGGGATCGTGATGGCGCCTACTCATGGTAGCTAGGCAAGTCAATTCACTTACCATCATATTTGTTCCCATATTTAATAGCAAGAATAGTACTCAAATTTTTAAATGTGGAAGTCTTTCGAAATAAAAGATGAATAATAGTGCAAAGTAACTGACATAAATCCTCTACCCAAGATGTGGAGTCAGAAAATCACGAACTACTTAGGAATAACTACACATAATGGTCTGAAAGAAAATAAATATTATCCGTCTGTCTCGGAACAATGAGACCACAGCAATAATAAAAGTAAATAGATGAGACGCCGGGCCTGCGGACGCTTGCAAGCTACCTCGGTCTCGGAAGTATGATAATCCCCTAGTGTACTACTGCTGTTGCTCCTGCTCAAAACCTGGACCTATGCAAAAATGAACAGAAGTGTAGTATCAGCACAATCCGACCGCATGTGCTGGTAAGTGCCTGGCCTATCCCGGCGAAGTAGTGACAAGCCTAGGACCAGACACTCACATAAACCTGTGCAGTTCTATATATGTATGTACCAAAAAATAGCAGAGATATTGAGTAACACAACTAACAAAAGAGGTAACATGCTGGGGGAGTACAATCAGCAACATATAATAAATTAGTATGATAAAAATAGAGTGTAGCAGAAACAGTTATTGCAAAGCAAGAAATTTAATGGTTGCACGGCATCACCCTTCGTGCTTTTACTCTCATCCTCACCAAATAAACAAATAGAAGTGCACTGCATCACCCTTCGTGTTTTTACTCTCATCCTCACATCCATGGAACGGCATGATCCTTAATTTATGGTTTAAGTAACAACGGCACGGAATGTTCTTTCGTGCATAAATAATAAGCATGGCACAGAATGATCCTCCGTGCATAAATTAAGTGACAACGACACGGAATGTTCCTTCGTGCACAAACAGTAAAACAAGGCATGGAATGATCCTTCGTGTGAACATAAGTAAAAATGGCACGGCATCACCCTTCGTGCATTATCACTCTTCCTCACCCAAATAACAATCACAGTCAAGGGCAAAAGAATGAAATAAGTAATATGAACCGTCCTGGCAAGGGAAACAATAATCATAACAATATCCGGCAAGGGAACAACAATAACAAGACAATAAAGTCCCGGAAAGGGAAACAATAATCAACCTTCACAACCCGGCAAGGGCTCAAGAACATGATTTAAGAACATCCCACATTAACTCACAACATATGTCAACAAACGACTCACGGTCATGCTAGACGCTAGTGTATAGATGCTCGTCACCACGCCTATACACCGCACTCGATCACATAGCAATTAGCAATTATCACATTCAATCCTATTCTTTTAAGCTAGGATAGATCAAACACTTACCTCAAAGCCTTGAAGTCCAATTAACCTTCAACTATCTCTTTACCTCAAGATTCAACCTTCAACTCGCTCGAATCTAATCACAATTGGTTCAATTACTTTAATAAATACTATATAAATTGGTTTGGATGCATAAAAATGGTTTTCTCAAAGTTTTACCCAAAATTTCGCAAAATGCTCACGGTCCCACATGGTCGAAACTCGTGGTTCGGACCAAAATCCGGTTACCCATTCCCTCACGAGTTCAATTATATGATTTATTTCGAAATCGGACCTCAAATCGAGGCCCAATTCCCTAATTTATGAAAAACCTAGGTTCTATCCAAAAACAACAATTTCCATAATAAAACCTTTGATTTCTCATGGAAAACATGTTTAATGATGTTAGGAATTGAAAGAGTTGAGTAAAAATTGACTTACAAGTGATTTGGAGTGATATTGCTCTTGGAAAATCGTGTGTGGTGTTTTGGGTTTTGAAAGAATGGTGAAAAGGGGGTTTGAAATTGTTTAAGTATCAGATTGCACAGTTGCGGATATGGGAATTGCGAACATATGTTCGCAATTGCGAACATGGAACGTCTGGGCTGCGAAACTCGCATTTGCGAGGATATGTTCGCATTTGCGAACTAAGCCCAATACTTGGCAGCCTCGCATTTGCGATATATTGCTCGCATTTGCGAACGCAGAGCGTTTGTGAGTTGCTTCGCATTTGCGAAGCTTTATTCGCATTTGCGAATCAGGCCTAATCCTGGGCCACTTCGCTTTTGCGACCATTTTGTTCGCATTTGCGAACCTCAGCTGTTTTTGGGATTGCTCGCAATTGCGAGCATTTCTTCGCAATTACGTAGATATCAGCTGGGAAAAAATACCAGCTGTGTAATTTTCAAAATTTTCTCTAACGGACTATCAAATCTTTACCCGAGCCCTCGGGCTCCAAACCAAACATGCACGCAACCTCAAAAACATACTACGAACTTGCTCGCGCAATCAAATCGCCAATATAACATTGTTTTCATAGAATCAAGCCTCAAACTCATGATTTCTTCTTTTAAACTTCATAAACTATCAAATTTCGAACTCATGGTTCAAAACACATCAAACGACGTTCAAATTCCATCAAACTTTGCAGGAAGTACTTAAATAATATATAAGACTTGTACCGAGCGTCGGAACCAAAATACGAGCCAGATACCGTGGTCTTTTAATCAATTTTCATTTCTATTTTTATTAATAATTTCAACAAAACAATTTAATCTAAAAATTCATATCTTGGCCTCTAGGCCTCAGAATTCGACTCCGGACGCATGCCCGAGTCCCATATTTTCCTACGGACCTTCCGGGACCGTCCGATCTCGGGTCTGGGTCCGTTTACCAAAAATGTTGACCGAAGTCAACTATATCAATATTAATTTCAAATTTCTTCAAATTTTCTATAGAATTCACATATTCTAACACAAAAAAAATTCGGCTACATGCCCGGACTACTCACGTAAATCGAGGCAATATAAAATAAGATTTTCAAGGCCTCGGAAACGTGAAACAAATGAGGAAAACAGGTGATGACCCTTTGTGTCTTCACAGTTTAGTTAGTATTATAACATTGTTTCCCTTTAGTTTTTGAAATAAAGTAACAAAATGAGTTCTGCAATTAGAATCATAATAACTACTTAAAATCAGAACCTGCCATATAGTGTTAGAATTTTTAGTTGATTATTGAAACTAGTAGTGATTGAAATGTAACTAGGAACCTTTAAAATATTATGAGTTTACTGATTTTCTCTGTCATTTGAAAAACATTTTCATAAATAATGCTTTGAAATTGTTAATTTCTTCTTAAATTCATTCAAATATTCTGGGCCTAATCTTGAATATTGGCCCAGGTCCGAGTAATCAGACGATTGTGTTATCAAGTAAGAACAGTAGCGTACGTTGGATTTCAGAAGCCCAAATGTCTTTAATACGGGACTGCTAAAGCGGTCTGAAGTCCAGGCCCACTAATGAATAATGGCCTGGACTCCAAACATTATCGCTTTAAAAAATAACACACAAAAAAAACAAATATGTGTATTAGGAAGGAAAAAAAATAGAAAAACATACTATATAAATAGAATTGAACATTAAAATAAGGGATGAGCCTCGTTTCGAAGATGAAAAATACACAGGGGCCCCAAATGGATTTCATTGTAAAAATGCTAGATTTGGAGGGACCGTTTAGCGAATTTCGCGGTGCTTCCCAAAGATAATAAAGACGTAGACATTATAGGCACGATAAATAAAAATTACGTTCCTAATACGGGTGTACATTTTATGTGACCCAAATCTCAAATCCCGGCGAAGCTGAAATGCATTAAAGTCATAGGTGTACTTGTTGCGGTGTGACTCGAAATGTGTTTCTGTGACATCGCAAATCCTAAAAATAACAAAGCTGAATATTAATAACATTTGAAAAATCGAAGCATATAAGTAAATCAAATAAAAACAAATACGGCAGTTGAGCGACCGTGCTAGAACCACAGAATTCGGGAGTGCCTAACACCTTCTCCCGGGTTAACAGAATTCTTTATCCGAATTTGTAGTTTCGCGGATTGTTGAATAGACTCATAATTTCCTCGGTTCGAGATTAAACCAGTGACTTGGGACACCATTATATTTCCCAAGTGGCGACTCTGAAAATTAATAAAAATCCTGAATGTCCTTAATTCGGAAAACTCCTTCCCTATTATTATTATATCCCTTCCCGGGGTGTAGTAGTAAATAGTGGATGTAAGAAAAAGGAGGTGTCACAGCTCTGGCGACTCTGCTGGGGATAAGAAACCCAGAACTTTAATTTAGGGTTTAAAAACTCGAGCTCATTAAATTATTGTTTTTTATTATATCTGATTTCATTATATGCTTTGATCAATGTGCTATATGTTTACCGCTTTGATATTACGTGAACTGTATGTATAAAATTGTGCCAAAAACCCTTCTCTTCTTACCTCCGGAGATGTACTTACTGGTTGAGACTCCTCTTTCTGTTAAGTCATACCCAATAAGAAATAGAGGCCGAATAAGTTACAAAGCCGGACGTTCACGCGGGTCCTCGGTACGTAGCCCCATCCTCGATTCGAGTTGTCCGCTCGGGTACACAGTCTAGTACCATTGAAAATCTAGATATTGAGCCTCAATTTAGGACAATTATTTGCATCATATCTGACTTAGGGGACTCAACACAAGGGTTGGGTGCGTCTAGGACAGGTGACCCGGATATCAAAGACCGAGCATGATTATATATTTTATTTATTTGTTCTGGATTATTATGCTGACCGGCTAAATACCTGAAAACAAAAGGAGGCAAAAAGAATAGCGATTTTTAGAATAGCTATACTGAAATAGTGGCAAAACGCTGTCGAAATTTTGAGAAAAAGAAAAAAAAGTTTAAAAATTATCGGAATAATTTTTGTTGAAATAGTTGGTCTTAGAACAATTTGTCCAAACTACGCTGGTTTGATTCTCACCACTAGGCAAGATACGTAGGCAACCCGTGACGGGTCCAACCACATTTTTTCAAAAATAACCAAAAAATGTCAAATTTTTAGTTTTTAATAAAATCAAAGTGATGACGTTTTTGAAAATACCCGAATGTTCCGAAAGAATGCCGAAATGATGTTTGTGCAAAAATGGCCGCTTTTGAATTCATTTTCTTCAAATAATAATAGCCTTGAAATTTTCGAATGAAATATGGAAAGGTTGATTCTTTTGAAATAATGAAAATTTTCCTTGAAAAAGATTTTTGTTTTCTTTTTGAGTTAAATAATATGAGTTTAAATCGCCTTTAATAAATGTGCAGGATGAGCACAATACAAAATGAACCCTTTTCACTAATGAACAAGATCCCTATAGAGTTACGATTGTGGTGGAATGATTTAGGCCAAGATGGACAGGATTGGGTCAAGAAATATTTAAAAGATCTTACTGGGCTACTTGACATAGTACCTCGAGGTGATATTATCTGAGCTTTAATTGCCTGCTAGGATCCCACACAACGTGCTTGTCACGGCCCGGATTTTCCCCCATCATTGGGATCGTGATGGCGCCTACTCGTGGTAGCTAGGCAAGCCAATTCATTCAACATTGTCATGTTCATATCATCATTTGTATACTCCTACTGAATAACAAGAAATAATTACTCAATTTGATAAATGCGGAAGTCTTTCTAAATAGAGATGAACGATAATAAGGTAAAACACTAATAAAATCCTCTACCCAAGATATGGAGTCACCAACTCACGAACTAATAAAGAATACTACACAAAATGGTCTGAAAGAAAATAATAAATATTTGTCTGTCTCGGAACAATGAGACCACAACAAATAATATAAATAAGTGGAAGAGACGCCGGGCCTACGGACGCATACAAGCTACCTCGGTCTCGGAATGCTCGACTCCCACAAATATACTCTACTACTGCTGCTGCTACTTGTTATACCCCATTTTTAACTAGTTAAAGTAAGATACAACATATAATTCCACCTTTGATTAAAGTTAAAGAGTCGCCACCTGCGAAGTAGTGACAAGCCTAGGACCAGACACTCATATAAACCTGTGCAGTTCTATATATGTACATACCACAAAACAACAGGATTATCAAGTAACAAAATTAACAAAGAAGTATCATACTGGGGGGAAACACAATCAGCAACATGTATTAAACCAGTAAAGAAAATCAAAGTATAAATAAAACAGCTATCATCAAACAAGAAAATATCAAATAGTTCCACGGCATCATCCTCCGTGCTTTTACTCTCATCCTCACATCCATGGCACGGCATGATCCTTCGTGCATGGTTTAAATAACAATAGCACAGAATGTTCCTTCGTGCATAATCAATATCACAAAGCATGGCATGATCCTTCGTGCATAATCAATAACAAGGCACGGCATTACCCTTCGTGCATAATCAATAAAATAAGGTACAGCATTAGCCTTCGTGCATAATCAATAAACAAGGCACGACATCACCCTTCGTGCATAATCAATAAACAAGGCACGACATCACCCTTAACAATCATAGTAGAGGGCAAAAGAATGAAAACAATTGACATGAACCATCCCAGCAAGGGACACAACAATCCTCACAGTAAAGTCCCGGCAAGGGAAATAATAATTAACTTCACAATAAAGTCCTGGCAAGGGTAAACAATGATCAACTTTACAACCCGGCAAGGGTTCAAGATTATATCTTAAAAACATACCACAATATATGCCAACAAACGACTCACGGTCATGCTAGACGCCAGTGTATGGATGCTCATCACCACAGCCCGTACACCGCACTCGATCACATAGAAAATAGAACATTAACCTTATTCTCTCAATCTAGGATAGATCAAACACTTACCTCTAAGCCTTGAAGTCCAATTATCCTTCAACTATAGCTTTACCTCGAATTTCAGCCTTCAATTTGCTCGAATCTAATCACAATTGGTTCAATTACTTTAATAAGTACTATATAAATTGATTTGGATGCTTAAAAATGGTTTTCTCAAAGTTTAATCCAAAATTTCCCAAAATGCCCCAGGTCCCACGTGGTCGGAACTCGGGGTTCGGACCAAAATTTGGTTACCCATTCCCTCACGAGTTCAATTATATGATTTGTTTCAAAATCGGACCTCAAATCGAGGTCCGATTCCCCAATTCATGAAAAACCTAGGTTCTACCCAAAAACAAGAATTTCTACCATGAAAACCTTTGATTTCTCTTGAAAAACATGTTTAATAATGTTAGGAATTGAAAGAATTAAGTAAAAAGTGACTTACAAGTGTTTTGGACTGATTATGCTCTTGGAGAATCGTGTGTGGTGTGTTGGGTTTTGAAAGAATGAAGAAAAGAGGTGTAAAATTCATTTAAGTATCAGATTGCACAGCTGCGGTTATGAGAATTGCGAACATGGTAGGTTTTGGACTGTTGCCCTCGCATTTCCGAGAAAAAGTTCGTATTTGCGAACTAGGCTGATTTCTGGGACCTTCGCATTTGCGACACTTTAGTCGCATTTGCGAACATGGGTTGTTCACTAAAGGCCTCGCATTTGCGAGGTATAATTTGAATTTTCGAACCCATGCACTCCCCTACCATCTTCGCATTTGCAAAGATTGGTTTGCATTTGCGAACCAAAGCTAATCTGAGTCTTCTCGCAATTGTGAGAAATTCTTCGCAATTGCGAAGCTATCAGCTGGGTGAAAATACCAGCTGTGTTATTTTTCAAAATCTGCTCCAACGGCCTATCAAATCTTTCCCGAGCTGTCGGGCTCCAAACCAAACATGCATACAACTTCAAAAACATATTACAAACTTGCTCGTGCGATCAAATCGCCAATATAACATCGTTTTCATCAAATCAAGCCTCAACTTCATGATTATCTTCATTTAACTTCATAAACTTTCAAATTTGGAACTCAAGGTTCAAAACACATCAAACGACATCCAAATGTCGTCAAACTTTGCAGAAAGCACTCATATAATATTTAAGACTTGTACCGGGCGTCGGAACCAAAATACGAGCCCGATACCATGGTCGTTTAATCCATTTTCATTTAATAATTTTAGCAAAAAAAATTTAACAGAAAAATTCATATCTTGGGCTCTAGGCCTCAGAATTCGACTCCGGACGCATGCCGAGTCCCATATTTTCCTACAGACCTTCCAGGATCGTCCGATCTTGGGTCTGGGTCCATTTACCAAAAATTTTTGACCAAAGTCAACTATGTCAATATTAATATCAATTTTCTTCAAAGTTTTCATAGAATTCCCATATTCTAGCACAAAATCTTTCCGGCTACATGCCCGGAGGGAACATAAAATGAGGTTTTCAAGGCCTCGGAAGCGCGGAACAAGTGAGGAAAACAGGTGATGACCCTTTGGGTCGTCACATCCTCCACCTCTCAAATATCCGTCCGTCCTCAAACGGGCAAGAGAAGGAAGTACCTGAGTCAGGGTACAAATGTGGGTAGCGGCTCTGCATATCAGACTCGAACTCCCAGGTCGATGCCTCAAGAGGCTGACCTCTCCACTGAACACGCACAGAAGGAAAACTCTTCGACCTCAACTGTCAAACCTGTCGGTCTAGAATGGCCACCGGCTCCTCCTCGTAAGATAGATCATTGTCCAACTGGACAGTACTGAAGTCTAACACATGTGTGGGACCGCGTGGTACCTCCAAAGCATAGATATATGAAAAACTGGATGTACGGCTGATAAGCTAGGTGGCAGTGCTAGTCTGTAAGCCACCTCTTCCACTCGGTCCAGAATCTCAAATGGACCAATATACCTAGGGATGAGCTTGCCCTACTTTCCGAACCTCATCACGCCCTTCATAGGCGATACCCGGAGCAATAACCGCATAAGTCTTATGTCTGGACTGAGCTGAACGCAATCTCTCCAGGATAGTCTTGACCTTGTCTAAGGCCTCCTGAACTAAGTCTGTACCTAACGACCAAGCCTCTCCCGGCTCAAACTATCCGACTGGAGACCGACATCGCCTACCATACAACGCCTCATACGGGGCCATCTGAATGCTAGACTGGTAGCTATTGTTGTACACGAACTCCGCTAATGGCAGAAACTGGTCCCAAGAGCCTCCAAAATCAATGACACAGGCTCGGAGCATGTCCTCTAGGATCTGAACAGTCCTCTCGGACTGACTGCCCGTCTGAGGATGAAACGTTGTACTCAACTGGACCTGGGTGCCTAACTCCAACTGGACCGCTCTCTAGAAATGCGAGGTAAACTGCGTACCCCGATCTGAGATAATAGACACCGGCACCCCATGAAAGCGAACAATCTCCCTAATGTAAATCTCTACTTACTGTTCCGATGAGTAAGAGACAGATACTGGAATGAAGTGTGCTGACTTGGTCAGCCTATCAACAATGACCCAAATAGCATCAAATTTCCTCCGAATCAAAGGAAGTCCAGTAATGAAGTCCATTGTGATCCGCTTCCATTTCCACTCGGGAATTTCAATTCTCTAGAATACACCACCAGGCCTCTAGTGCTCAAATTTCACCTGCTAACAATTTAGACACTGAGCAACATATGCAACGATGTCCTTCTTCATCCTGCATCACCAATAGTGCTGCCGTAAATCCCGATACATCTTCGCGGCGCCCGGGTGAATAGAATACCATGAACTGTGGGCCTCCGCTAGGATCAACTCTTGAATCCCCTACACATTGGGCATACAAATGCGCCCATGCAATCTCAATACTCTGTTATCATCTAGAGTTACCTTCGTGGCACCTCCCCGCTATACAGTATCCCTCAGGTCACGCAAATAAGGATCATCAAGCTGCCTCTCACGGATACACTCTAATAGAGAAGAACGAGCGATTGTGCAGGCTAACACCCTACTAGACTCAGAATGTCTAGTCTCACGAACCGATTGGCTAAGGCCTGGACATCTAGGGCAAGTGGTCTCTGACTGACCGGAATATAAGTGAGACTACCCATGCTGGCAGCTTTTTACTCAACGCATCGGCCACAGCATTGGCCTTACCTGGGTAATATAGGATAGTAACATCATATTCCTTCAGCAACTCTAACCATCTCCTTTGTCGCAAATTAAAATCCTTTTGCTTGAATAAGTACTGTAGGTTTTTGTGATCCATGTACACCTCGCACGCCACACCATAAAGATAATGCCTCCGGAATTTTAAGGCATAAACCACTACTGCCAGCTCAAGATCATGAACCAGATAATTCTTTTCATGGATTTAAACTGTCTCAAAGCATAAGCAATAACCTTACCATCCTGCATCAATACCGCTCCAAGCCCCGCACAGGATGCATCACAGTAAACTGTATAAGGCCCTGCATCCGTAGGTAGAATCAACACTGGTGCCGTAGTCAAAGCTGTCTTGAGCTTCTGAAAGCTCACCTCACACTCATCTGACCACTTGAATTGGGCACCCTTTAGGGTCAACCTAGTCATCGGGGCTGTAATAGAAGAGAACCCCTTTACGAATCGACGGTAGTAACCTGCTAACCCCAAGAACTCCGGATCTCGGTCACTGAAGCTGGTCAAGGCCAATTCTAGACTACCTCAATCTTCTTTGGGTCCACCTGAATACCTTCCACTGATACAATATGACCCATAAATGCCACCGAACTCAACCAGAACTCACATTTCAAAGTCTGAAAAACCACTCTGAGGTGCTGCTCGTGCTCTTCCTGGCTCCAGGAGTATACCAGGATGTCATCTATAAAGACTATCACGAATAGATCTAAATAAGGTCTGAAGACCCAATTCATCAACTCCATGAATGTTGCTAGAGCATTGTTCAACCCGAAAGACATGACCAAGAATTCATAGTGCCTGCATCTAATACGAAAGGTTGTCTTAGGAATGTCAGCCACCCTAATCTTCAACTGATGGTA
Source organism: Nicotiana noctiflora (assembly GCA_032618575.1). Taxonomy (NCBI): domain Eukaryota; kingdom Viridiplantae; phylum Streptophyta; class Magnoliopsida; order Solanales; family Solanaceae; genus Nicotiana; species Nicotiana noctiflora. The sequence continues at coordinate 126,558 of JASVEL010000090.1, forward strand.
GCCCGACCTCCGATCTATTTTTGAGAACACCCTCGCTCCTTGGAGCCGGTCAAACAAATCATCAATCCTCGACAGTGGATACTTGTTCTTTATCGTCACTTTATTTAATTGCCGATAATCAATACACATCCATATCGTTCCATCTTTCTTCTTCACAAATAACACAGGTGCATCCCAGGGAGAAATATTGGGCCTGATAAAGCCCTCTTCTAGAAGGTCTTGCAACTGATCTTTTAACTCCTTTAACTCCGGCGGGGCCATACGATAGGGTGGAATAAAGATAGGCTGAGTGCGGTGCTAGATTGATACAGAAATTAATATCCACGTCGGGTGGCATGCCCGGCATGTCTGAAGGGAAAACCTCGGGAAACTCCCATATAATAGGAACTGAATCAATAGAAGGAATTTCCGCGTTGGAATCACGAACATATGCCAAATAAGCTAGACATCCCTTTTCGACCATGCGTCGAGCCTTAACATAGGAAATAACAGTGCGAACGGAGTGGCCTGAGGTCCCTCTCCACTCTAGTCGGGGTGATTCTGGCAAGGCCAAGCTCACTGTCTTGGCATGACAGTCTAAGATAGCATGATACGGGGACAACCAGTCCATCCCCAATATGACATTGAAATCCACCATGTCTAATAGCAATAAATCAACATAGGTTTCAAGACCCCCGAATATAATGACGTACGAATGATGCACCCGGTCGACTACTATAGAGTCACCCACTAGTGTAGACACATAAACTGGAATATCCAAGGCATAGCTAGGCACGGCCAGATATGGTGCAAAGTAGGAAGACACATATGAATATATAGACCCAGGGTTAAATAATGCTGAAGCACCTCCGTCACAAACAAGAATGGTACCTATGATCACAGCATCTGATGTATCTGCCTCTGGCCTAACTGGTAAGCCATAAAATCGGGGATCAGCACCACCCCTCTGAGCTACATCTCTGGGATGGTCATCCACTGGCTGACCTCTACCCCTGGTGGGACGGTGTCCACCTCTACGGTCTTGACCTCCACCTCTACGATCTCTACCCCCGCCTCTGGCTGGCTGGGCAGACTGTGGGTCAGCTGTGGCCTGAATCATGGGAAGAGGACCCCGTTGCTGAGTGTTGCCCATTGCTCAAGGGAAAAAACTGACAAGATGACCTGGGTCACCACAATCGTAACAACATTTAGGTTGATGAGGCTGCTGGGGCTGCTAGGGCTGCTGGCCCTGACAACCTGAATCGCCCCCACGAACACTTTGAAGAGGCTGAGCACTGATGGGATCTGAATACTACTCACAAACCCCACGATCACCTGGACCACCCTGCAAAGCCTGAAGGGCTGACTGGAAAGGTCTAGAAGACTGGCCCCTATCGTAAGAATCCCTGCCTCTAGAAGAAGAACCATTATATCTGCCGGAATGACGAGGCCTCTTGTCTGAAGGATAACCACCTCCCCGAGCAAGAGCTATCTTAACTCTACGAGCTGCATTAGCTGCCTCCTGAAAAGATATATCACTCCCATAGCCATCTGAAGTTTAATCGGCTGATTTAGCCCATCTATAAACATACGGACCCCCTCCCAATCTGTGGGGAGTATCACAACCGCATGACATGTCAGATCAACAAACCTCATCTCATACTAGGTAACAGTCATAGTACCCTGCTGGAGGTGATTAAACTGCCTTTGAAGTGCCTTACACTGGGTAACAGGGAGAAACTTCTCCAGAAATAACTCTGCAAACTGGTCCCATGTTAAAGCTGGGGACGCTGCTGGTCGAGTCAAATAGTAATCTCTCCACCAAGTCTTGGCGGATCCTGAAAGCCTGAATGTGCAGAAGTCAACTCCATTGGATTCCATATCTTCAAAAGAAGATCCAACATCTTCAAAAGAAGAGCCACCAAACCTTGGATGCTCGTGCTGAACAGATTGAGATGTTGCTTCAAGAGAAAGGGATCATCAGGGAAAGAATTGTCAATATTGCTCACTACATTACGTGGAAATACCAACTGTGTGAGGATATGACCCACTCTACATTTATTGCAAAAGCAATGATCTTTGTGAAACAAGTGATGACCAACCTTGACAAACTCCAAAAGGGATTAGCATATAGGCCCGCGGTAAGACCGAACGATGTCTCACAGGCACTAGGGGCCTTTAATGTATTCATAGGGCATGTTTTTTTGTATTTTTCTGCATCTAGAAGGTTGTAGTACAACATTATCCTTTGTAATCAATGTTTGAATATCAATGAAATTGAACATCCAAAAAGTTGTCATTATCTTTTCCTTACATGCAATTGCTTGAGCGATAGGCAAACATATATGATCAAAAAATGAAAAAAAAAAGAAGAAAAAATGAAAAAAAAAAGAAGAGAGAGAAAAAGAAAAGAAAAGAGAAACAATGAAAACAATGGAAAAGATGGGTGGAACAAAGAAAAAGAAAAGAAAAAGAGAATTGGCAAGTCAAAAGAAAAACAATAATGTCGGGATGACACATAATTGCCAGGCGAACGTTGTCTTTTTAAAACTTGTGATGTTTATCTATTATGATCTAACTATTAACAAGTTTTTGTCGTTGATGAGTATCAGATAAAATAGTTAGCAACTGGCATTCTGGCACACCACAACTACAACACTCGTTCTAAAAGCATGACAAAAGTAGTGACCCAAGAAATTGAGATGACAATCATGGATCCCGTGCAGGAGGAGGAAGTAATAGATGTGAATAGCATGAAAGAAGAAGGGTATAAGCTGAAACAGAAGATGTCGGAAATGTATTAGGCTTGGTCAAGGGGGCAACCCTTACCTAATTACCCAGCTAACCCCACATATATTCCTCCCTCAAACCCAAACCAAGATCCACCCGCCAAGAACTCATCTTCTACATATCCTACTTACCCACACTATTATGCCACTACATCACAAGTACCACCCTCACTGCCTAAACAAGCTCTACCACCACCACCCCAGGCCTCTCCCGTGTATGTGGCGCCACCACCAGCCACTTTACATAAATCCTCGAGTGAGCCCGTATTTCATATCCAGGATAATCATTACTACCCTCTAAAACCCACCTTCTGACAACATGATTCTTACACCGCACTTATCGACATGACGGAAGAGGAGAAACCTGCTAGAAACCCTGAACAAGAGGAGATAACCAGGAAAATAAAGAGCCTTGAGCAGTTGTTTCGCAATATGCAGGGTCTGGGAAGCCAAGTTAGTGTGGCGTACAAGGACTTATGTTTGTTCCCCGAGGTACAGCTACTCGTTGGGTTTAAATTGCCAAAATTTGACATGTACGATGGCCATGGTGATCCAGTGGCCCATCTGAGAAGATATTGCAGCAAAATGCATGGAGCTGGGGGAAAGGATGAACTACTTATGGCCTACTTCAGTCAAAGCCTCAGTGGCCCAGCAATAGAATGGTACACCCGTCAAGATAATACCCGATGGTTCATTTGGGACGATTTGGCTCAATAATTCGTGAACCATTTTCAATATAATCTGGAAATCATCCCTGATAGATTGTCATTGATTAAAATGGAAAAGAAGCCTGGAGAGAGCTTTCGGGAGTATGGTTTCAGGTGGAGGGAACGGACGGCCCATGTGGATCCACCAATGAAAGAAGGAGAAATGGTAGATTGTTTCTTACAAGCTTAGGAGCCGACATACTACGGGCATATAGTGTTTGCGATTTGAAAGACCTTTAATGAGGTAGTGAAGATGGGGAGTTTGTGGAAGAATGTTTGAAAACGAACAAGATTATGAGTTACTCAGCCATCAAGGCTACAAAACAAGCAATTCAGACGGGGACGGGAGGATCAATTGTAAAGAAGAAGAAAGAAGAAGTGGCGGTTATAGAGGGAAGATCTTGGTCCCGGAGCCCCAACCCATGTCATCACCAACCTCGCCCATACCAACCATACCCACCAACACCGTATAACTCACCTCCACATTATTATCCTCTAAATTGTCCTCAATTTGGTCCTCAATTTTCTGTCTAGCATGCCCAGTCTTACCCGTCGCCTCCTCTTTCATGGCGAGCCCCAGCTCTTCAGAATGTCTACCATGCCCAAAATGCCTACCCACCACCAAAAACCTACAAAAATCCTAACCGAACCAGTTTTCGTCCCAACCGTGAAGTGAAAAGTGATAGGGGTCAGAGAAAGAAAACATTCACTCCTCTGGGAGAATCATATACTAGCATCTTCCACCGACTGAGACAATTGGGGATGCTGAGTCCCATTGAGCCTAAAGTTCCCAACCCTTCACCGTGAAACTTAGATCAATCCATCCATTGTGAACACTATTCTGGGGTACCGGGACATGATACGGAGAAATGTTGGCACCTAATGTCTGCCATACCATAACTCATTAACTCTAGAAGAATTGAGGTGCAAGCACCCGAGACTCCCAACATAATGCAAAATCCTTTACTGGTGCATCATGAAACATATACGATAGAGCTAGTATAGGGAGAAAGCTCCAAATAACCTTCTCAGACTGTGATGACAATCAAAGTAAACAGCAAGACGGAGGAGAAAGTCGGGAAGGAGGAAGTGTCAGTTGAGCCACCTACAAAATAGCCATCAATGATGATTGAGCCTGAGTCGATAAAAGTGATAGTATCAGGGGTGAAGCGCATATTGACTGTGAAAGGGGCGCATATAGAACCAGTGGTTATCAAGCCAGTTGTTTAGATGCCAACGGTGAATATCAAAGCTGTACCTTGGAATTATGACAAGGAAACTATCATGTACAAAGGGAAAGAAGTCAAGGGGGAAATCTGTGAAACTCATGGTTTGACTCGGTCTGGGCGATGTTTTGCTCCTGATGATTTGAGAAAGACGAAAATTGTGAAAGAAAATTCAGCTTATGTGAAGAAAGCAGTCACCGAAGAAGAAGTTGAGGAGTTCTTAAAGAAAATGAAAGCTCAAGATTACTCTATAGTTGAGCAATTGAGGAAGACACCAGCTCAAATATCTTTGCTATCTCTGCTGATTCATTCTAATGAACACCAAAGGGCGTTAATGAAGATCCTGAATGAAGCTCATGTACCAGAAAAGATCACGGTGTGTCATTTTGATAAGATTACAAATAAAATAGTTTAGGAAAATTGGATAACATTTTCAGACGATGAGCTACCACTAGAAGGGACGGAGCACAACAATGCATTATACCTCACAGTGAAGTGTGAGGAATCAGTGGTGACTCGTGTTTTGGTCGATAACTAGTTGAGTGCTAATATTTGTCCTTTTTCTACTCTGGGAAAACTGAAAGTTGATCACGAGAGGATTCACAGAAACAGTGTATGTGTGAGGGGGTTCGACGGAGGTGGAAAGAACATCGTAGGAGATATCATACTAGAACTCACCATCGGATTGATGGAGTTCACCATGGATTTTCAAGTGTTGGACATTGCTGTGTCCTATAACCTCCTATTAGGGCGACCATGGATCCACGCTGCAAAAGAGGTACCATCTTCACTACATCAAATGGTGAAGTTTGAATGGGATCTGCAAAAGATAGTAGTGCATGGTGAGGATAATGTTTGTAATGCCATCACGCCATTCAAAGAGGTTGAAGGAGACAAAGGTCCTTGGGTGTACCAAGTGATGGACAACGTGACTGTGAACAAAATATCAGAAGGAGAAAACATCCCAGTACCCAAAGTGACCCCTGCAGCGGTCATGGTTGCCAACGAAATGATAAAGAATGGGTTCCCTCTGGGAAAAGGTCTAGGAGTTGCCTTGCGGGGTATATCACAACCAGTTCATCTTCATGGTAGCACTAATACTTTCGGCTTGGGTTTCAAGCCAACCATCGTCGATATACAGAGAGCCAAAAGATTGAAAAAGAAAGGGTGGAACCTCCCCAAACCTATCCCAAAACTGTCCTACTCCTTTGTCAGGCCTGGTAAACAAAGACGTCCGGCAACCCGTCATGCCGGACCATGCTGAGATAAGTCCAGATGAAGAGCTATTAGCAAGGATTGAAAGGTTGTTTGAAGGTGTGAATATGATTGAAGCAGCCAAGGAACAAGCAATATGGATGTTCAATTTGTTGGACCCCAGATCAGGCTAAATAACTGGGAAGCTACTCCTCTTCCAATCATGAAGGAGTTGTGGTAGTTAGCTTTTAATATTCCATTCCCAAAACTGTCTTGTTTCAAAAAAATGTAATCCTCTGTTCCGTCTAGTCAAATGTATGCAAACCTCGTTACCTTTCAAAGTTTAATGAAATGCAATTTCTTTCTTCCTCTATTTTTGGCCTTATTTTATTTTCTTTTCTTTTCCTATACAGTACAATATTTGCTGATGTCAATTGTGTCATGCATGAAGGATTCCCGATCTAGTCTTGATAATTGGATAGTTATAAAAGAAATTGAAAATGAATATGAAGTGGTATACGAGGATGAGGAAGTTTTGGAGGAAATTAGTAAGTATTTGAGCCATTATGAAGAGAAACCCAAACCAAACTTAAATGAGACGGAGTCTATTAATTTGGGAAATAAGGAGAATATTCGAGAAACAAAGATTAGTGTGCACTTAGAGGCTTCACTCAGAGAAGATTTGATCAGGTTATTACATTAGTATAGGGACATATTTGCTTGGTCTTATGATGACATGCTCGGGCTCAGTACTGACTTGGTGGTACATAAGTTGCACATTTATCCAGAATGTCAGTCCGTTAAGCAAAAGTTAAGAAAGTTCAAAACGGATATCAGTTTGAAAATAAAAGAATAGGTTAATAAGCAGTTTGAGGCAAAGGTCATACGGGTCACCAAGTATCCCACCTGGTTAGCCAATGTTGTGCATGTTCCAAAGAAAGACAAAAAATCTAGAGTGTGTGTTGATTATCGAAACCTTAATAAAGCCAGTCCGAATGATGATTTTCCATTGCGAAACATCCACATATTGATTGACAATTGCTCCATACATGAGATTGGTTCTTTTGTGGATTGTTATGCGGGTTATCATCAGATCTTGTTGGACAAAGAAGATGTAGAAAAGACGACCTTTATCACACCTTGGGGGACATATTACTACAGAGTAATGCCATTTGGGTTGAAGAATGCTGGAGCTACATATATGAGGGCAATGACCATTATGTTCCACGACATGATACATCGAGAGATTGAGGTTTATATGGATGATGTTATTATCAAATCCAAAAAGCAGTGTGATCATGTCAAAGACTTGAGGAAGTTTTTCCAGAGGCTTCGAAGATACAATCTCAAGCTCAATCCAGTAAAGTGTGCTTTTGGAGTACCATCATGAAAGTTATTGAGATTCGTGGTAAGCCAGTGTGGTATTGAACTAGACCCGTCAAAGATAAAAGCAATTCAGAACTTGCCTCCACCAAAGAATAAGAAAGAGATGATGAGTTTGTTGGGCAAGTTGAATTATATTCGCAGATTTATTGCTCAGCTGACATCGACATGTGAGCCCATTTTCAAATTGTTAAAGAAAGATGTTGCGGTGAATTGGACTAAGGAATGTCAAGATGCATTTGACAAAATCAAGGAATATCTAGCCAATACTCCTGTGTTGGTTCCTTCAGAACCTAGAAGGCCCTTGATCCTTTATCTATCTGTGTTGGATAATTCTTTTGGCTGTGTACTGGGGCAGCATGATGAAATAGGGAAGAAAGAGCAAGCAATATACTATCTCAGTAAGAAATTTACATCTTACGAGGTAAAATACACTCAGCTGGAAAGAACGTGTTGTGCTCTAACATGGGTTGCACAGAAGTTGAAACATTATTTGTCAGCTTATACCACTTATCTTATATTTGGATCCACTGAAGTACATCCTCCAAAAGCCTATGCCCATAGGAAGGCTCGCTAAATGGAAAATTCTACTTACAGAGTTTGATATTGTTTATGTAACCCGCACTACAATGAAGGCACAAGCAGTCGCTGATCATTTGGTAGAAAATCTAGTTGATGATGAGTATGAACCATTAAAGACATGTTTTCCTGATGAGGAGACAATAAATATTCAGGAATTGGAACAAGAAGACAAGTCGGACTGGAAACTATACGACTTGGAAACTATACTTTGATGGGGCCGTCAATAGTAAAAGGGTCGGAATTGGAGCAGTGCTCATTTCAGAAATGGGTCGGCATTATCCTGTTACCGCTCAGCTCCGATTGTTTTGTACTAATAACATAGTCGAGTATGAAGCATGAATACTAGGATTAAGAATGGAAATAGACATTTGTGTTCAAAATATTTTGATCATAGGTGACTCGGATCTCTTGATACATCAAATTCAAGGTGAATGGGAGATAAGGGATTTGAATATTATACCATATCGACAGTGTCTACAAGAACTATCCCAAAGATTTCAGTCCATAGAGTTCAAGCATATCCCAAGAATGCACAATGAAGTTGCAGATGCCCTGGCCACAATGTCGTCCATGTTGCACCATCCGGATAAAGCTTATATAGATCCACTACAAATACAAGTTCGTGATCAAAATGCTTATTGTTTCACAGTAGAAGATGAACTTGATGGTGATCCATGGTTCCATGATATTAAAGAATATTTGAGGATAAGGGTGTACCCAGCACAAGCCACGGGAGATCAGAAAAGGGCTATAAGGCGACTAGCGAGTGGATTTTTCTTCATCGGAGGAATTGTATATAAGGAACCCCAGATTTGGGTTTACTGAGATGTATAGATGCACAACAGGCCACTACAATCATGGCTAAAATACATGCAGGAGCTTGTGGACCTCATATGAGTGGATATGTTTTGGCCAAGAGAATATTAAGGGCTGCATACTATTGGCTCACAATGGAGCGAGATTGCATTAGGTATGTGCAGAAATGCCATCAATGATAGATACACGGGGACTTGATTCATTCCCCACCCTATGAGTTGCATACAATGTCAGCACCATGTCCTTTTATCGCCTGGGGCATGGATGTCATCGATCCGATAGAAACCGCAGCATCTAACGGGCACAGGTTTATCCTGGTAGCTATTGATTATTTCACTAAATGGGTGGAGGCAAAGACAGTTAAAGCAGTAACAAAGAAGGCGGTAGTGGATTTCGTACATACAAATATCATTTGCCGCTTCCGAATTCCCAAAGTGATTATCACGGACAACGGAGCAAATCTTAATAGTCACCTCATGGCAGAGGCGTGTCAAAAGTTCAAAATCCTGCACCGCAATTCTACACCTTATCGTCCTAAAGCAAATGGAGCAGTTGAAGATGCAAATAAGAACATTAAGAAAATTCTCCGGAAAATGGTGGAAGAGTCGAGGCAGTGGCATGAAAAATTACCATTTTCTCTAATGGGTTAACGTATTACGGGCGTACTTCAATTGGTGCAACCCCTTAGTCATTGGTGTACAGGACAGAAGCAGTGAGACCTGCAGAGATTGAAATACCTTCTCTCCGGATTATAGCTGAGGCTGAAATTGATGATGATGAATGGGTAAAATCCCGGTTAGAGCAATTGAGCTTGATCAATGAAAAAAGGTTAGCAACAGTATGTCACGGACAGCTGTACCAATGAAGGATGGCCAGAGCATATAACAAGAAAGTACGTCTACGGAAATTCAAAGTTGGACAATTGGTGCTAAGACATATTTTACCACACTGGGCCGAAGCAAAAGGAAAATTTTCACCTAATTGGCAAGGGTCATTCATGGTGTCTCGGGTATTGTCCAACTGAGCTTTATATCTAACAGATGTGGAAGGAAAAAGTGTAGAGACTGCTATCAACTCTGATGTAGTCAAGAGATACTATGTATGATTCCTTTTTCATGTATACAATTGTATTTGTAATAATTTTGAAATTGAAATGATGACGGCATTTTATTCCTCTATCCAAACACTTTACCCATTGCTACCCCTTTTGAGCCTTATTGCATTATTCCTTCATAAACTTCTTTCGAAATCAATTATGAAGTTGAAATGAACAATGAAATGAAAAGAAAAGAAAAAGAGAAAAATGAAAAAAATGATATATGAAAAAATATACTAAAGAAAAAAATCGAGAAAAAGTCAAATGACGAAGAAACCTTAGGGTATGAACTATGTTTGACTTGATCCCCAAAGGGTGCGTAGGCAGCCTCAATGAGGTTCAGTCACGACAGAAATAAGATCCAAGACTCCCCAAATATTGAAACTGGGGCAGAAAGTTATGTTTTTGTGATTCCGAGAGTTGTAATTATTTTATAACCCACGTTTAAATTTTGAGCCTTTATACCTTTCTTTCTAAACCCATCCAAAAGCCACATTACGGTCCAAGGAAAGACCTTCAGATTGATTTCAAGAAAATGACAATGCAACAGGAAGAAAGAGAAACACATCAGAGACAATACCCAGGAGTTTGGAGACAGAAAAAATAAAGATAAATAAATAAGAGAGTCTTATTGGTGAAAACCCTCACGGGCACTATAAGGCGAATGTGAGTTGAGAGATAAATAAATGAGAGAGTCTGATTGGTGAAAATCCTCACGGGCACCATAAGGCAATTATGAGTTGAGAGATAAATAAATGAGAAGTCTTATTGGTGAAAACCCTCACGGGCACCATAATGCAAAAGTGAGGAATGACCTGATGAAAGGAAGATGGCAAGATAAGAAAGGTTTGAGTTGATGAAAGGAGAAACTAAGTCAGCAACAATTTTATTGGACAGACTGTGTCGGATTCAAATGCATGGCATGGTCAAAGGAATTAGCCTTCATACCCAGATAAGTTCTGTCTTTACGCTCCCCTAAAATTCAGGTCATTGCATTTCATTCTATTTTTTCAAAACTAGTTGCCAGTTGAAAGCTAACTACCAGCTTCTCATGTTGGATGGCATAATAATACTGAGTACTTCAAAGGAAAAGAGAAAATAAAAACACATGGCGATCACATAGCCAAAGGGAATAAAAGAGAAAAGAAACAGAAAAAGAGAAAAACAAAAGAGGATCACAAGGAAGAATTGGGAAGGCCATCAGGAATAAGTTGCAAGCAGTATGAAGCAAGATGAGGCAGACGGCGGAAGCAAGGCCAGCAAGAATGCCAGTTGCTAACCATCATTTTATAACTAATAAATTGTTCACCGATTAAGACAGGGACAAAAGATTCAAATTCTTACTAATCACTTTAAAGTAAATGTGACCAATGTGGGAGAAAACAATCAAAAAGAAGCAGCAATAAAGGAGAGAATCCACCAAGGAGAACTCAATAATCAGGAACCTACCAGAACAACGAATGAGGTATCATCTTTTATTTTTCAAAATTACACCCAATTATCAAACTGAGGGAATATTTTTCTGCATTTTCATTTCTGTATCAGGCGCCCACCTGGATAACAAGGGAATATTTTCTGCATTTTAATTTCTGCATCAGGCGCCCACCTGGATAACAAGGGAATATTTTTCAGCATTTTTATTTTTGCATCAGGCATCCACCTGGATAACAAGGGAATATTTTTAGGCATTTTCATTTTTGCATCAAGCGCCCACCTAGATAACAAGGGAATATTTTTTGCATTTTCATTTTTGTTCTGGTGCCCACCTGGATAACAAGGGAATATCTTTCAGCATTTTCAATTTCTATTCAGGCACCCGCCTGTATAACAAGGGAATATTTTTCAGCATTTTCAATTTCTGTTCAGGCGCCTACCTGGATAACAAGGGAATACTTTTCAGCATTTTCAATTTCTGTTCAGGCGCCCACCTGTATAACAAGGGAATATTTTTAGCATTTTCAATTTCTGTTCAGGCGCCCACCTGGATAACAAGGGAATATTTTTTAGCATATTCATTTCTGCATCAGGCGCCCACCTGAATAACAAGGGAATATTTTCTCCATTTTCATTTATGTTCAAGCTCCCTCCTGTATAAAAAGAGAATATTTTTTAGCATTTTTAATTTCTGTTCAGGCGCCCACCTATATAATAAGGGAATATTTTTCAACATTTTCAATTTCTGTTCAGGCGCCCACCTGTATAACAAGGGAATATTTTTCAGCATTTTCAGTTTCTGTTCAGGCGCCCACCTGTATAACAAGGGAATACATTTTAGCATTTTCAGTTTCTGTTCAGGCGCCCACCTGTATAACAAGGGAATATATTTTAGCATTTTCAATTTCTGTTCGGGCGGAGGGAATAGTTTTCAGAATTTTTAATTTCGGTTCAGGCGCCCACCTGTATAATAAGGAAATACTTTTCAGCATTTTCAATTTCTGTTCAGGCGCCCACCTGTATAACAAGGGAATATTTTTCAGCATGTATAACAAGGGAATACATTTCAGCATTTTCAATTTCTATTCAAGCGCCCACCTGTATAACAAGGGAATATTTTTCAGCATTTTCAATTTCTTTTCCGGCACCCACCTGTATAACAAGGAAATATTTTCAGTATTTTCAATATTTGTTCAAGCGCCCACCTGTATAACAAGGGAATACTTTCTGCAAAATAAAAGTTTTTCTTTTCTAACAAATAACATCATGATATATCAAAAGCCCCAGACTGGGGCAGAGGAAAAAGTTTTCTTTGTTTTTGCAATAAGCAGGTACCAACCTGGAGAACGAAGAAACGCATTTTGAAGTCATACAAGTGGAGGGAAGCAATATGTTGGAAGCAAGTCACAAGCAAAAGATTTACCAAAAAATGGAAGATTCAAATAAAGAGCAACATGCAAGATGAATGATCGAGACAACACAAGATGCAAGACATAGATAGGACTTCTTGCAATTCATAGACCACAGCTTAGGCTAGCTTCTTTATTTTTATCCCAGTGTAATAAGGAGTCAGTCAGCAGTAACAACAATAACAATAGCAACAGTAATGAAATCACAGTTTTCCTGGTAGTTTCAAACTACCAGACCTTCCCGAGCTACACTAACCTGATTCATGTTAAGCCCAGGATATGTAGACAACCTCTGAAGCAGGGTGCAGTCAAAAGCTTTTCAAAAGTGCTTCATACGGAATATGCGAGTGGGAAAAAATCTCTTGTTACTGCCCACTTGTCTTTGCACTGAAACTCTTCGTGTTCCCGAGCAAAGAGAGGCAGCAGTGAGCACGTAATTTTTGCCCCAAGTAATTGAATTCCAAAAATATATAAAAATAGTACAAAAATAATTTTTGTTTGCAAATTGTTTTGAAATTGTGTGTGAAATTCCAGTGGTTGTCAATTGTTTGAAATAAAATATAAAAAAGGAATTAATTAGAAAATGTCATAAATTGTAAAGCAAGTAGGAAAATTAAGCAAAAATACAAAATATTGGAAAATTAAGAAAAAATATAGATATACAAACAATAAAGGAAATATATCAATTGTAAAATGAATACAAAGGAAAAAATACAAAATACAAAAAAAATAAAATAAAGAAAATTACATAAAATACAAGTCAAAATAATAAAATACAATAAAATACAATACATAATATTAGTTTGGGCCAAATATATAAGAAATACACATATGTACATAAGCCCAAAACAAAATACAGACCATGCCCAGTAATTTTGACCGGTCTATCTAGTTTGCTAACCAAACAACGTCGTATGAGCAAATAAATCTGGGCCATTGATATAACTGATTAACGGACCTCGTGAGGTGGAACCCTCACAAATAAAACGACGTCGCATATGAAATCAATCTCAACCGTCCAGTGCAATTGATCAAATGGACGAGGCCAAGGTACCATTTAAACTAAACGACGTAGCTTAGGGCATTCAATCTCAACCATCCAGTGTTATAATCTAACGGACCAAAGTAAACCTCTCATTAAAAGACACGACACCGTTTAAGATCCAAATGATCCTGGCAATTCATTTGATCAAATTCAACGGCCAGGAATCAACGATGCTATTTTGATATATATCTAACCTCCCTCGTCTGTCTCTTCATTAGACACACACATACATTTTATACCAAAACCCTAGCTGCCCAAATCTTCTTCTTCTCTCCCTCTCTCTCTCATGGAAACCACCGGAGGTCAACCCCAGACCTCCGTCTCTGACTCCTACCAAACACAAAACACCATTCTCACCTTCAAAACAACCTTAAACCCCATTAGTCCCGACGAAAAATCAACAGTCTCCCTAATCTTGAAAATCCTATCGCCAGAACCTTAGCCGGCGACCACCCAAGGTATAAACCAGAGTCCCAAAATAACACCACTTGACCACCTTGAGACAATCAACCACCCTATCTAGGTGGTTTCCCTCGAATATGTCCCCAGCCCGTCAAATATTCAAAAAACCCTCGCCAGAACCCTACTCCAACGAGTACCCAAAAACAACCCCACCCTCAAAACCTTCCCCCAGGTCTCCAGACCCCTTGAACACACTCAAATCAAACCCCCAAGGCCCCGTTTGGAAGATCTAACACTCAGAAGATTAACAGTCTTCGAAACTTTGGAAATCAAGAAAAATGAAAAGAACGAAGAAGAAAGAAAGAAGAAAAGAAAGAAAGAAAGAAAAGGAAAAGGGCTTAAAAAATCTAAGTACCCCCACCCTTGTTTTCGTGTTCACTTGTTCTAAAACTTGCTTCTTTACATATCTATCATGCTTGTCTGAATATGTTCCTATGCATGTCTAGAACATGAATCTATCTTTGTTTTTGTATATAATTTGTACGTGTTAATGCGAGCCCTGAGTAACATACATGCTTGAAATTATCTAAGTGTTCTTAGGATTCTAATATTAGCTACTCATGAATCATGCGCTAATTAGCCAGTTTTATGTGATCGTTCAGTATATTCTGTCTTGATTGGGTTTTAATTAGTTGGAAATCAACCATTATCAAATTTTTCCTCTGAGTTCTGATTAAGTGGAAGCTAAGTCGTGATTAAGGTTATTTGTGCAAAACAACATGAATCTGCTTATATTTGTAATTTGATTTGTATGTTATTTTATTCTGAACCTTTGAATGCTTATGTATACTTAGGTCATATGTGTAAATGTTTTGTGGCTATATTTGTGAACCAAGTATAAGTTCTGATTAGTGGCTATTTGTGAAAAAATGGTCAAAATTGAAAAGGGCTTTAGTCTGAAATTGATTAAGTCTTAAAGACATGTCTTAGGGTGGCTATTTGTTAAATACGTGCTACCCTATCCTTGCCAGACTTAAGGTAGGTCGGGTAATAATAATTAAACACAAGGGGTAAAAGGGGAAGGGTAAATGGTATTTTTGTGGATTAAATAGAGCCTATGGGAACAAAAATGACTTTAGTGCTTGGTATTTCTGAAATTACTTGGATAATAAAGGGTATATTAGGTAGAGTTAAAAGGGATTTGTGTAATAAACCATAGCAAGTGAGGGTAATTGGGTAAAACCTGCATAATAGAACCCAAAAGAACAGCCAGAACCTTCTAGCAGGGGTTCAAGGGCATTTTGATAGACTTTAATGTAATTAAGTCAAATCAATAGGGGAGGAAAATATAATTAACTTATTTGAAATCTCCCCCCCCCCAAAAAATAACTCTATAAATAGGCTTTTACAAAAGTTGAAAAGGGGGGCGGGTTCCATTTTTTCGGGGTTCGATTTTTGGGGTTCCATTTTTTATAATTGAAAGAGATTCCGGAAAATTTTGAAAGGCTCTAGTTCTAAATTTTTGCAATTAAAAGGGTCTGAAATATATTTGAGAGATTCAGCTTATATTATTTGTCTACTTAATCTTCAATTCGAGAATTATTGCTTTGGGATCTTTGGCTGGTGTTTCTCTGTTGTGTTGTCCTCACTAGCTTGAATTTCGATTTTTCTCGAAGTTGATTGCTGTTTGTTTATCAAGCTTGGGGATTGTTGTGTTGTTACTCTATTGTTTGCTGGTGTCTCTCTGTTGTTACCATTGCTGACTGCTTCTGCTCTTCATCCCCTTATAACTCACTGATTCATTTTCGTTCGATCAGGTAAACATCTGTTTTCCTGGAGATGTAATTGAGATTTATGAATGAAGAAATCAAGTTTAGCTAGTTTATGATGGAGTTGTTTCCATTTCTTCTTTCTAGCTGTAGTTGTAGAAATCATTGCAGTTCGCTAGGTATTGGTTGTAATAATTAATAGCCATATGATTTGAACTAGATTAGAGTAGAAGTAGTTAACGTTGTAGTTAGAGGTAAATCAGTAGTTAGATATAGTTTATCACTTAATTCAAAACTAAAACATGATAATATAAAGTTAATACACCTAGGTAAATAAATGTGATTCTGAAATTGGACATATAAAATGGTAATTAGCTACTCTTGTTAGTTAAACTCTGAATCTGGATCAATTTAATCTAAAAGGGAATAAGTGATTCAAGTTTAAAATTGTATCATCGCCTAGCCTCACTCAGAAATGATTTAAATACAGATTTGTTTTAGATTTCGGTAATTGATAATAATTCAAGCATGTTTAGTTAGTATTATAACATTGTTTCCTTTTAGTTTTTGAAATAAAGTGACAAAATGAGTTCTGCAATTAGAATCACAATAACTACTTAAAATCAGAACCTGCCATATAGTTTTAGAATTTTTAGTTGATTATTGAAACTTGTAGTGATTGAAATGTAACTTGGTACCTTTGAAATAATATGAGTTTAATGATTTTCTCTGTCATTTGAAAAATATTTTCTTAAATACTGCTGTGAAATTGTTAATTAGTTCTTAAATTCGTTCATATATTCTAGGCCTAATCAAGAATATAGGCCTAGGTCCGAGTAATCAGACGATTGTGTTATCAAGTAAGAACAGTAGCGTACGTTGGGATTCAAAAGCTCAAATGTCTTTAATAAGGGATTGCTAAAGCAGTCTGAAGTCCAGGCCCACTAATGAATAATGGTCTCGATTCCAAACATTATAGCTTTTAAAAATAACACCAAAAAAAAATATGTGTATTAGGAAGAAAAACCAAAAATAGAAAATATAGTATATAAATAGGATTGAACCTTAAAATAAGGGATGAGCCTCGTTTCGAAGATGACAAATACACGGGGGCCCCTAATGGATTTTAATGTAAAAAAGCTAGATTCGCAGGGTCCGTTTAGCGAATTTCGTGGTCCTTCCCAAAGATAATAAAGACGTAGACATTATAGGCACGATAAATAAAAATTACGTTCCGAATACGGGTGTACATTTTATGTGAACCAAATCTCAAATTTCGACGAAGTTGAAATGCATTAAAGTCACAGGCATACTGGCTGCGGTGTGACTCGAAATGCAATTTTGTGACGTCGAAAATCCTAAAAATAACAAAGCGGAACATTAATAACATTTGAAAAATCGAAGCATATAAGTAAATCAGATAAAAACTAATACGGCAGTTGAGCGACCGTGCTAGAACTACGGAATTCGGGAGTGCCTAACAACTTCTCCCGGGTTAACAGAATTCCTTATCTGAATTTCTAGTTTCGTGGACTATTAAATAGAGTCATAATTTCCTGGGTTCAGTATTAAACTGGTGACTTGGGACACCATTATTTTTCCAAGTGGCCACTCTGAAAATTAAAATCCCGTTCCGAATTTACTTTAATTGGAAAAACTCCATCCCTATTATTATTATATCCCTTCTCGGGGTGTAGCAGTAAATAGTGGATGTAAGAAAAAGAAGGTGTGACAATTGTCACCACATATTTTACAATAAATTGACATTTGTTGAACATGCTGCATTTGTTGTGTTTGTCCCATTGTCATTATAGCCATTTGATTTTCCAATTTTGCTGTATCTGCTCTCATTGCGAAAATGTCATCAAGTTCAAGTACTCCTGTTTTCTGTTTCATTGCTCTCCATGGTTCTCCCTCACCTTGCCAACTATGATCATTAGTAGTAAAGTTATTCAGCAGAAGTTGTATTTAACTATATGGTCTCGCCATGAAACTACCTCCACAAGCTGAATCAAGATTCATCTTTAAAGTCTCATCTAATCCATCAAAAAAAGTATGGCCCAATACCTCATCAGTCTGACAATGATGTGGACAGTCTCGGAGTAGTTTCTTGTATCTTCCCCAAGCTTGACGAAGAGTCTCACCATCGCGTTGATGAGACCCAAGAATCTGACTCCGCAAAAACTTTATCTTTTTAGTGGAGAAAAACTTGATTAAGAATTTCTTTTCCAAATCATCCCAAGTATGGATTGAATTAGCAGGCTCTTTCTACAACCATTCTCTAGCATCCCCCAACAATGAAAAAGGAAACAAGGTCATCCTGACATAATCTTTGGAAACATTTGGATAGTTGTAAGTATCTGTTATTTCTTAAAAATTTGAATGTGCCTCTGTGGGTCTTCATGAGATAGACCTACATATTGCCCAATCGACTATATCAACTGCACCATGTATTGCTTAAGCTCAAGGTGACCAGTGATCTCAGGCTTCACAATAGCCTGAGTCATATTAGCAAGGTTTGGCCTTGCTGCTTCTATCACCGAACGTTCTTGGTTACCTGCCATCACTGTTGGATGTGGTTGAACTATAATGTCCAACTCTCTTTCTGTTTTGTTTTTGGCTTCCAACTCCTTCCTCGTTCTATGAAGTGTTCTTTCAATTTCAGGATCAACAAGGAAGAGATTGTTTGTGCTTCTACTCCTCCGCATTCAAGAGAAGAGCCTGCGCAACACAAACAAGCAGATTGAAAGTTTAGGTTTAAACAAATAGCTAATAAAATCTTAAATCATCCAAGTAGCTAATTTCTAAGTCTCCGGCAACGGTGCCAAAAACTTGTTGCGACCAAAACACTCACGCAAGTATACGCGATCGACAAGTAATATAGTAGTAAGTAAAGTATCGTTCCCACAAGGAATTGTGATCAACTTACCGACTGATGTACACTCAAACAATTATCAATTCAAGCTAAATTATCACCAAATACATAAAGAATCAATTTAGAATTTACTTAGTAACTAAACAATAATTCAACATAAAATTACTACAACAATTATACAATTTTCTTTTAACAATTTATATAAAAGATATTCCACGGTCATGGGCTTGCTAGAGATCATGCTACTTCTTAACTTAAGATTGATTTGTTGAATTATCCGGGTTGTTGATTATAGGGGTAATAAGAATCTGTCGAGTTCTTATGTGCATATTCAAATTAAACTAATACCTATATGTCTATGGTATTAATATTAACTTGAATGCATTTACAAATCCTATTTTTCAACCAAACAATGCAATTAAGTATATGTATATCTTAATCGCGATCGTGCACCTGATGCCTAGGATTCAGATCTTATTCTATTTGATTCTATTTCAATCAAGAATTTTCTTTTTCAAGTTTAACCCAAGATCTATAAATAATATTTCACTGTTAGCTACGCAATAAAATAATTAAAAGCAAAATCAAATAAATAACCCTTAACAATAAATTCAAGATCTTCAATCTAAGCATCAAATACCAAGATAATCTATCACCCATGACCCCAGAATATTTGGGTTTTTAGCTTTTTATATTCATACAAAAATCAACAATAAAAGTCTTAAACATAATATAAGTAAATACTAGGAGAAGATTTAGAAAAACTCTTTCAATCCTTGCCCCAAGTTGATGTTCCTGTTGATTTTCTTCTCCAAGATGAGTTTTCTCCTCCTTCTCTTTCTAAAATCAGACCATCCCCTCAATAATGGAGGTTTATACCTTTTTAAGATGTGTGTAGGGGCTTTTTGAAAATTATACCCTTTTGGTCCGAAATAGAACACTTTTGTGATTCA
Source organism: Nicotiana noctiflora (assembly GCA_032618575.1). NCBI lineage: Eukaryota > Viridiplantae > Streptophyta > Magnoliopsida > Solanales > Solanaceae > Nicotiana > Nicotiana noctiflora. The sequence goes on from JASVEL010000090.1 coordinate 146,217, forward strand.
AGTGTCCAAGAGAGCATGGGGCGCTAGCCCTGACACTCAAAATAATTAACTACTGGAAATTGGGCCACAGCGAGCGCCCCACGCTGGTTGTGGCCCTCAAAATTGTCTTTTTGCATTTTTGCTCCCATTTCGCTCTAATTAGCGCCCTATCATCCCAAATTGCATCTGAATGATTTCTACACATTGAAATAGTATAATTTAGCACAAATCATCATATTTAACATCTCAAATCATTGAAATAATAGCAAAATGCAAGGCGATATATATCAAAATATACATACTTTATACCGATTATTAGAGTCTTGTGATTAGAGGAAGAACACGACAAAAGAAATTTATCGGGAAAAAGTCAAACGCCATATCAAAGTCTAGAACAAGGAAGCAAAGATGTTATGAGTGTAGGGAGCAAGGTCACTACAAGAGATATTGTCCTAAGCTAAAGAAGAAAAGAGGTAAGTAGAAAATAGATAATTCGGCAAATATTGTTGAAATTGGCAGTGATTATGTAGAGGAAGTCTGTGCTATGAGTTCTAGTCATAGGCAGAATTCTGGCGGTTCTTGATTCTAATGCTACTTTCGACATATGTCCATACAAGAATTGTTTTGTAATTTACAAGAAAATGTGTGGGACTATCTACATGGGAGATGATAATCTATTACTAGTAGAGGGGATTGGTAACATCAAACTCATAATGTTCAATGGTATTATCAGAAATATTGAGTGTTGGCATGATCCTCGGATAAAAGGAAATTTGATTTCTCTTTCGACATTGGATGATCAAGGGTATAATTTTCACTTTGAGAATTGAATTATGTAAAGACTCTATGGTACTCATGAAGAGTAAACTCCATTCTAAACGGTATCATCTTCAAGCCAGTATAGTTGAAAGGGAAGTTGTTATAGCTTCTGGGGAAAGTGTTCTCAATCAGTCTAATTTGTGGCACTTGTGGCTTGGCCATATATGAGTGATAACAGATTCTCTTTGTTGAGTAAGCACAAGTAGTTTAATAGATGGAAAAATCGAGTTTTGAATTTTTGTGAGCATTGTGTATTGGTAAAAACATAAGGGTAAAGTTCAGCAAGAAGGTCAAACACAAAACTAGAGACAAGTTAAATTATATACATTTAAACTTGTGGGGTCTAGATAGAGTTTCCTCCAAGAGTGGTGCCAAGTATTTTATGACTTTGATTGATGATTACTCAAGGACGGTGTACATTTGTTAAATGGAAGACGATGGTTAAGAGGCAGACAGAAAGAAAAGTTAAGCGCCTTCGAACTAATAATAGGTTAGAGTTTTGCAATTTTGAATTCGATTATTTCTACAGTAGAGAAGGCATAGTGAGACACCACACTTGTATTTGAACCCCACAATAAAATGGTGTTGTAGAATGTATGAATCGAACGCTATAAGATATGGCACAAAGCATGCTTTCACACTCATGTGTTAGCAAGGATTTTAGGTTGAGGCGATCAATACAACTTGTTGTTTGGTCAATAGATCTTCATCCACAGCTATTGTGTTCAAAACTTCTTTTGAGGTGTGGTCTGATTTGCGTGTTGATTATTCAAATTTAACTTGGTTGTCCTGCTTATGCTCATTTGAGGGGTGGAAAACTTGAGCCAAGTGCACATTTCTAGGGTATGCAACTGGAGTGAAAAGTTATAGTTTGTTGTGCATTGATCAAAAGACTCCAGGGCTAATTATCAGCAGGGATGTAACATTCAATGAATTTGCCTCACTAAACAGTAAGAGGGAGAAAGCAAAAGCAAAAATAGATCGTGGTGCCAGTATCCTCATAGAGCTAGAAATTGAATCTCTACGAGCTCAGCCCAGTAGTTCTAAAGGAGAGGAAATGGATGAGGTGGAAAATATTGATCAAGATGATAATATCAATGCACATGTGCAACAACAACCATAGCACTACAATAGGCAGACAAAAAAGAGTGATCAACTTACCATAAAATTTTGCAAATGTAGTTGATGGGAATCTTCTTGGATATACAAATCCTATGGAATTTGCTTTGGCAATTGCACTGACCGTTGATGCGTTTGAGTGTTATAGCTATTTAGAATATAGAACCAAATAGGTGGACTATTGATATGGCTAGAGATATTGAGCCTCTTAACCAGTTTAGGTATTGCCTACACTTGGTTGATGTATGGGTAGAGCCCATGCGAGGGCTGAGAGCAAGGTAGAGAGACGTTGTTCCTGTTGATGAAGAGAATTCAAGCCAGGGAGAAGATTTATTATTTTGTGGCTTGAATTATTTCTTTGTATTTTTAGAAAACCCACAGCCCATATAGGCTTTTGAAATCTCATTGTCCTAATAGATTTGGGAATGGAAAACCTATAATCCTTATTAAATTAGGAAACCTTTATCTTATAGGCGATATTTAGCTTAAAGTGTATATATTTATATGTATAATGCCTCATGTGTCACTTTTGCTTCATGGATTTAGGATGTAAAATGTGTTGATTTATATTAATTTGAGGTGTTTTAAGTGTAGGAATGATCTGAGAGAAACTGGGCGAAAGGTGCAAGATTAGAGCCAAACACACAAAAAAAAGGGAAGGTGGCATTTTCAGTGCCACGGGCAGCACCCCATGCTCCTGTGGCGCCCCACACAGAAGGTGCAATTTACCAGCGCCAAGGATGGTGCCTAGTGCTGTGAAGGACACTAGTGGCGTGTTTTCTGTCCAACTTTGCCTGGGACAAGGTTATTTAGGCCCAAGACCTACCTAAATCTAATTTGGAGAATATCTAACATACATTGAAGGGGAATTCACAAGGAGGAACATACATCACATTGGGAGGAGGCTTCTAACAAGTTTTTCTTCTCTTCTCTTCCTTTAATTTCATAGTTCATTAGTTCTAGAGTTATGTGTGCTACATGAACGTTGTAGTTTGAAGCTTGAATTGCTCTTATTAATTTTTCATATTGGTTTAATTATTCAATATTACACTTACTTATTTGATTGCTTGATCACCAATTGAATACTATCTACGAATCTAGGATTGAACTCGGGAGAGAAAATTCTAGATTGCATATAATATTACGTAGAGGAAGATCTTAAACTTGAGTATCGAGAAAAGACTTGCGGATAGGATAGGAATATACCTAATCGCATTGCTTGGTTATTATACAGAAATTATAAATGTGTTCTTGTTAATCCTAATTTCATAAGAATATATGTGTTAGGTTAGCTTGAATATGCTAGTTGTATTTTGGGAGAAGTCTACAAGCAATATTAACCCCATTAAACAATAAACTAGATAAATTAAATAATTTAGGTAGAAAACTCAATGGGATTGTTAGCTAACCCATAGCTCTAGAATATTCACTCACGGTGAATTCGTCTCTATTATTCGCCAACTTGTTTTTTTAATCTCTTAATTTTTTTACTCTAGATTAGTTTTAGTCATACGTTAGGATTCACTTGAGTAGATTAATTATTTGGTTTAATTTAGTTAATAGTTAATCACAAGTCCCTGTGGGTATGATACCTGGACGTACATTCGTATATTATTTGTATGATCGTGTATACTTGCGTGTGCTTTTGGGAGAAATAATAGGTTTGAGACTATTTGGGATCTACATATGGGGGTTGCAGTTGAGGATTCTATAAATTGCACTGTGATTTTCTCACTACTAGAAATCTGGTAAAAACCTACCAAATTTTTTTACCAAAGTTGGTGGTTGTAGAAATCTAAAACATTGTGTTGTTGTTGTTGTTGGTGGTGGTGGTGGTGGTGGTGGTGTATTGGTATGTTGGCAGGTGGTGTAGCTACCAAAACAGACATTTATGCCAAAATTTAACACAGATTATATATTACCGACAAAAGTTGGTCTGTGTTTAATTAAAAACATTAATTGAATATTACCGACCTACGTTGGTCGGTTAATGAACAATGAATTCCTAGAATTCAACATTACCAACCAACTTTGGTCGGTATGTTGCTTGCACTATTGAGGTTACTGACCAACATTGATCGGTAAAGTTAAATTTTAATTATTTAAAAATATATATTTTCTATTACTGACCAAATTTGGCCGGTAGATTAAAACAACCATCAAAATATCGTCCAAGCGTATATGGTCACGTTTTGGTCGGTAATTGGCCATAACCGATCAAAGTTGGTCGATTTTTCTAGTTGGTATTTAGCGGATTTCTAGTAGTGTCTTCTCATTCATATTAGAAAACTCTCTATGCTTTTGCCCCGAGGACTAGGCTTAGGCGAACCTCGTTAAATCCTTATGTTGATTTTTCTTCTCTATTTGTTTTATGTGTGATTGTGTGCTAGTTAATGTATTGGGGAAAAAGTTTTTTTTCTGACGTGGCAAGACACTTGGAAAGGTCAAAAGGTTATCTTTCTGAATGAGGGTAAATAAAAGATATTAGAAGACAAATTACACACTGGACGAAATTTAGCTTCGAGTCTCGTATCTATTTAGAGTGGGTTGTAACGTAATTCTAAAGACAAAGGATACCAAGAGCAAACAGATATGAGTTCTGTATCTATTCAAGACATTCAAAGGCAACAGGTCAAAAAGCATTTAAAGCATGTATCTGGAGGCAGAAAGAAGTCCAAATTAAATCATTAAATACCTGATACGTTGAAGAATTAGCTTTTAATAAGAAAGATTGTGTAACGACCCATTTAATGTCATTTATTACTCATAATTATGTCACTAAAATCTAGGTTTCATTCTCCTACCTATAGTCAGCTATAAAAGGAGGAAGTACTACCAATTGTAGACACGATCAACTGTTGAAAGCCTACTGAAATACAATTTTACTTTACTGTTCATTCTGATTATTGAAAGCCTATCATATTTTCGGTCTCTTGATTATCAGTAACCCAATTTTTTTATTATTTTCTAGTTTAAATCAAAGTTCTATATTTTGGTTAAAAAAATTGGTTCTGTTATCGGGAATCTGATAATCAATTCTTTCTAGAGCTTACACGCTTTACTTGTGGTTAATATCATGTCGAACACCACCAACAACAACAACAACAATGTTGCGGAAAACCAGATCCCTCACGTTCAAGGGGATTTGAACAATGATAATATAATTTCCTCCCCTCAAGCCTCTCCACGCCAGTCTCGTGAAGGTACTCCTGCGCCTCCGTCTGATGAACAAGAGCAGTCAGAACACCTTGAAGGGACAGAACAAGCTCTTCAGAGGATAATCGATGCACGAGTCAATCAAGCTCTCCAAACTTTAGTCAGTCGGTTGCCTTGTTCGCCACATACTCCTACTCCTAATAACAATACAATGGAGAATCCTCGTTCTGGTCTGGATAACAAAAATGAGGGATCCCCTAGTGAACTACAAGAAATGGATACAGGTAATGCAAATAACTCTTCTTTACAAAATATGATACTATAAACAACTCAAGGAGCAAAGCGATCGGATCGAGCAAATACCGGGAGTTCCTCTAGTAATTAGAGGGATTGATGCGGATAAATATTCTCAACAACCTTGGAAGCCATGTGCAGCTCCTCTTCCTATTCCAAAGAAATTTTAAAATGCCTGATATTTCAAAATATGACGGTACAACCGATCCACAAGATCGCGTGACTGCATTCACTACGGGCTTTAAGGGGAATGACTTAACCAAGCAGGAAATCGAATCCGTATTGGTCAAAAAATTTGGAGAGACACTTACAAAGGGATCATTAACCTGGTACTCTCTCTTACCTGAAAATCAATTAATTCTTTTGCTGAGCTTGCAGATTCTTTTATAAAAGCGCACTTAGGAGCACAAAAAGGTAGAAAAATGATGTAGGACATTTTCAAAATTAAGCAATCAGACACGGAGTTACTCCGAGACTTCGTTAATAGGTTTCAACGAGAACGAATGACTTTACCTCGGGTACCAGATAATTGGGCTGCAATATCTTTCACGAGTAATTTGAATGACAAAAGCTCTGAGGCTACAAGAAAGCTTAAGAAAAGCCTTCGCGAATTTCCTGCAACTACATGGAATGATGTGTATAATAGGTATAGCACAAAACTCAGAATTGAAGAAGATATTGTACTTCAACATTCCCATGATGAAAGAAGCAGGTCCCGGAGGTCTGAAACTGAAAAGAGATCAAGTAAGAATAGATACGATCCCTATCTGGGCCCTTCAGGAAAAGATTCAAGAACGAAACAAGAAAATTATCGATATGATGAAAAATCGAGGGGAAGGGAATCCGGTTCTTCCTCAAGATTTAGAAATGATAGAAACAGGCAAGAGCCGTTTGATAAAGATGGAAGTTTGAAGGCAAGGTTTGGTGGATACAATTTTAATGTTACCAACTCCGAGCTCATAGTTGTTTTGCGAGGCATGGGGGATAAGGTACGATGGCCGAGGGAGATGCGTTCAAACTCAAACAAGCGCAATCTAGATCATTGGTGTGAATTCATAATGATCACGGGCATAAGATATCAGAATGCTGATTTTTACAGAGTGAAGTGGATTATATATTAAAACAAGGTTATCTTACTGAGTTATTCAGTGAGAAAGGAAAGTAGGCTTACATGAAAAATAGACAAGAACCGCCAAAACCCCCGTCACCCAAGAGAACCATGAATGTTATAAGCGGGGGAGAAGGTATATATGAGGTGGTGCATCCCACTTCCAACAAAGTTTCTAAACTCCCAGTTATGCCCGGGAAACGTACACGTCAGAGGCTGGAAGGTAAAGTTATCGCTTATGATGATGCAGACATGGAAAGAGTGGTCGCCCCCCCATAACGATGCACTGGTAATATCATTACTCATACATGATATTAAAATAAAAAGAGTTTTGATTGATCTAGGAAGTTCAGCAAATATCATCCTACTAAGGGTGTTAAGGGTGATGCAAATGGAGGATAAGATGATTCCAAAGGCGCATACTTTATCAGGATTCAATAACTCCAGCATAGTAACTAAAGGAGAGGTAAGCTTAACAACTTTTGCAGCGGGTATTGATAAAGATACCAAATTTCAGGTAGTAGACGTGGAAATGGCGTATAATATAATCATGGGAAGACCATGGATTCATGAAATGGCCATTGTCCCATCAACTCTTCATCAAGTCATGAAATTCCCAACACCATGGGGAATCCGCCAAATTCATGGGGAGCAATATATATCCCGTAGCGTCAATATAGTATCTGGCACGGGCAGCGTATATAGCATCGAAGGAAATCCGGATCAACACCCAACTAGTCAAGAGGAAGGAGAAAGTATCGAAAGATCAACTAAGAAGTTCGAGCCTATGAAATTACTTGAACAATGGCCTGAACGAATAATCTAAGTAGGAGCCATTTTAAATCCAGACACGAGAGGTAAGTTAATTGAGTTATTACAAACCAATGAAGACTGTTTTGTTTGGTCCCATGTTAAAATCAGAGGAAAAACATCGGACGTCCATCTTGCATAAACCATAAAAAGTAAGAATGGCAGGCAAGAGAAAAGTTCAAAAATTGGGTCGACTTGGAAAGACCAAAGGTACGTGGAAAGCTATCTATTTATTATTATCGAAAGCTACAATAAGCATTCTTTAAGTTCAAATAAACAATCTCCTATGTTTGATATACGTGATATTTTATCCACAATCATAAAAAGTTTTTTTTCACTATTCATATATATAAACAATATATATATTTGGAACGGTAACTTGAAAGATCATGGCTAAAAGTAACTCCCAAAGTTTGACATATAATTATGGGGATTGTACTGGCGAGGAAAGAACAAAAGCAATAAAGTCCCAGGTTCTTCAAAACTGGGGACTTTATGTTCAAAAAATATTGCTTTAAAAGGAAGCGGACATGTTCAGGTATATTTATGCTGAATTATTTTTCTTTTAATTTCTTAAGATTTTACTAACAATTTTAGATGTTAGTCAAAATCCATAACCCGTGCCAAATGATGAAACACAATCAGCATGGCGAAATAGAATACTCTTAAATTTTAAGCCTAGGGTTATATCAATCTGATGGAAGTATATACGGGTAGGGAGTCTTCATCTAAAATTGTATCTTCGAGTCCCGTATATTTTCTGTTTCAGGAAAAGGACCAACATAAGAGCAATAGCCAAGTGTTCAAGGTTTCATTTCTTCAATGCTCAAACACTTGGGGGACTATAGAGTATATATAGCCTCATGCAGAAAAATAGACGCTGGTCCATAAAGGAAAAGAGATACGGGAGCGGATCAAATTCAGCTATAAAGTGCCATATATCAAGATTCAGCTATGAATAGCTACGTTACTTTACAAAAAATATTTTTCAATGTTGTAAACATTTTTCAAACCCTTTCAAAATATATAAAGATAGGGCTATGGCTATGTGCTAAGATAGTTTGTAAAAGAAAACCTTGTGTATTTTATATTAAGGAACCTGTTACACGAAAAATAGTTACGAGGGAGTTATAGACGTACCGCAACACATGTATTATTCAAAAATTTGCTCAAGTTCATTAATATAAACTTGTTCAAGTTATTTTATACAAGAAACATGTGCTTCCTATTTTCTTTCATCGTATTATAACACCATTATGAAGTTGCGACGTCTTCTTCATTAAGTGTTGATACACATAAAAGGGCCCTCTCTTTTTTAAACCTCATGTTGATATTCCATGGGATGAATCATAAAGCATTTTCAAAAATAATTATTCTATAAGTCCTAAACAAGAAAATAGGCAAGAATAATATAAACAATACAAATGCTAAATTATTCTATAAGTCCTAAATAAGAAAATAGGCAAGAATAATATTCAAAGAAGTACTTATATAACTTCTTATCTTAAAAAATATTCAACAATAAATCTTTATAAAGTAGAAAATCTTTACAAACCCCCATTAATGTAAACTGGGGACTAGTTGGAAAGATAATTCTCAACTCGCATTTAAAGGAGTTGGTTCTTCCGAAGTTGTTGGGATAACCTCCTTATCTGAAGAAATTAAAGGCACTGAGTTAACTTCTAGGGGAATAGCAATAGTTGGGATATTAGGACTGTTAAAAGAAGCAGGAGCCACGGGAGCCTCGATTTCTGCTGGCTGATCCTCTAGGGCTTGGTTAACAATATTGTCAACTTCAATAGAAGCAGCTCCATCATTGAGGGATCATCAGCTATGGTGGTATCATTTGGGGGAGAAGGAAAGTCAAGTGGTTGTTCAGTCATCTCAATGGTCTATAAGACCTTGTCCACCTCTGATTGCAAATCAAAGCCTTCTTGACTAGACTCTGTTAAAGCATCACGGCGAGAATTCAGGAAAGCCCATCTCACCTCCGCATCAAAACTTTCCTCGAGGAGAGCATAGTCTTTTTTCCACAAGGTAAGATCATTTTTCAATGATTGATTTTCATTCAAAGTAGAACTAAGGGTGGCTTCAAGGGAGGCACGAGAGTCTTCTAAGGCACATGCCTTATCAGCAGAAGCTTGCAAATCAGCCTGAGCCTGAGATAAGCTTTGTAATAACTCTCCTGCATATTCTTCCTTCTTGCTTAACAGCACTTTAAGTTCTCTGATCTCCTCACTTGATTTAGATAACTGCTCAAAAAAAGTACATTCCTAGTGTTCTTTTTCCTTCTCCACCTTACTGAAAGAAGCCTTGACCCTCTCTAATTCAGAATATAAAACTTGTTTTTGTTGCTCCAAGTTATGATTGCTCTCTTGTAAATCCCTAATCTTCTTCTGAGCATCCTTAAGTTGCTCTTGCCAATTGTTTGCTTTATTGTCGGCTTCCCTAGCCTTCTTTTCAGCTTCAATAATCGCTCGGTCAGCTTCACAAGCTTTCTTTACCAGAAGAGGAATTCTTCCCATAAGTTCCGTGCCTATAAGATTAGCATGTGAAAAAGGGGGTGAATATAAGAAGAAATTAAAAAGAAAATTTTATTAAAAAAAGGTGGAAAGAAACATACCTTAAGGGTACTATGAACTATGTCGTTCATTAAAGTTAAACAGCTGTGACTTTCCATTTTCCTCTTCTCTACTTCCCCGATTAAGGGTTCAAGCCAAACATCAGCCCCACCTGATTTCTTCAAAAGGCTTCTGTTAGCCGAAACTTCAAGCATAACAATCCTCATAGCCATGCTTCTATTATTGGAGCCTTCTTCTACATGACTAACAAGAGAAGAGGGAATTACAGAAGGAGGTACGGTAGAAGAGGTGAAATTAACAATGTTAATAGAAGTTGAAATAGGTACGGGGGCATAGGTTGGTAAGGAAATAAGAATGGAAATGGTAGCTGGATTAATGCTTGAAGTGATTGGAGAAACAGGAGAAACAGAAATAAAAGTTGGAAGAGAGGTTTCCTCCAAAATTGGATTAAAATTTCCACCCTCAAAGCCTTCAATGAAAAGGCGTTCAGTGGACTCAGGAGTATCATTCGAGATAATTTCTTCATCAGATATAATATTAACAGGCTCGGAGGTACGAGCAGGAGAAGCTTCAATATCATCCTCAGAAACTATCACACGCCTCCTAGACCTAGGATGAGCTGCCAAAGGGTTATCATCATCTTCCTCAATATCAGAATCTTCTTCAAATGATTTCCTCTTTATTAGAATATCCCGTGTCCTCCTTAGAGGTAAGGAAGCATTAGAAGAAGCTCTATAGGCAGTAGCTACTTCAGGTGACATCCCTCGATTGGCAAATCCTGATAAAAAGAAGGATATAAGAGGGGATATACAAAAAGAGAGAATTTACTCTATACAAAAGAAATACTAAAAGTATACCATGAGTTTTGACTCTCGAGCAGTGCTTAATAGAAATTGATTTCCAAGTACGCGCTTCCATAGGTGCGGCCTTCAGAATAGCACCTACCCAAGCACGGAAGCCAGGGACGAGTTCAACATCTCACATGGTAGCTATCAAAAAGCGTAACAAAAATGCTTTAAAGATAAAAGATTAAAATATTAAAAATAGACACGGTAAGAAATAAAATACTTACGTGTTATGTTCCACTTCTCTAGGAAAGGCATGTTTGATCCACCCACCAAATCAATTGTAAGAACACTAACAAACCGTGTGTACCAACTACGGTCATTGATATCCTCAGAGTTTATCAAAACCCTTTTTACCTCTAGAAGACAATGAAAAAACTCCATTACGAAAGAGTTTGGGATGGTAGAGGTGAATCGGATGAGGAAAAGTAAAATCTACATCTGCTTTGGTTAATAAGAACCTTAAGCATGCCACTACTCTCCACACCAGGGGACCAATTTGAACCAAGCAGATCTTAAAGAAATGACAAAATTCGAGAATTACTGGGTCAATAGCAGGGGTAAAACCTATAGTGAAAGGGTAAGTATAAACGCAAGAAAAACTGGGCCTATAAGAAGAAATTCTCTGGTTAGGGTTGAGAATAACTATGTGAGTACTATTTTTCCAACGAAAATCTTTTCGGACGATGGGGATCAATGGTTCAGTAACTAAAGAGGGGTATTGGTCAACTTTTTCCAATTTGAGCATTTGCTCACAAAGGGATTCTTTATCATATTCAAAAGATAGATCAGATGGTACAATTTCTTCTACCGTTGGTTCCTTAAGGGGTTCAGTGGGTTCTTTTCCCTTAGAAGAAGATTTGGCAGATGAAGATCCTTTAGAAAAAGTACTGAAAATAGAAGGGATGTTAGAACCAGATGTACCACCTCGCGTTGATCTTGCACCACGAGGGACATTTGCTCCACCTCTTCTATGTCTTGCAGGAGCGTTGGGAAATTGGTCGAGAATTGGAACTTCTAGGGTTAGGATGTGAAGATGCCATTGTTTAACAAATTGTTACAAAAGAAAAACAAAAGTAAAAACTGAGGGGTCACTTGCTGAAAAGGATGACTAAAGAAGAAGAAATCGAAGGAGTATATGGAAAGCAACTGGTGGACTAGGAAAAGTAATGATGAAATGCCTATAATAAAAGTAACCATCACTTCGCAAATAGTAAAGAAAATGATGCAGAACTGCATAACTAGTAAATAGGTGACACGTATGTGATGCATTAAATGGAAGGGACAATTGAAGCGTCAACACTAACATAATATTTATTGTGACAAAAATTCCCTTTTTAATGAGAATCCACTTCCCATGTATTTAAATGATAGATAAATGCAAAGTGGGGGGACTATCTGTATTGGGGAAAAGGTTTTTTTCCTGACGTGGCAAGACACTTGGAAAGGTCAAAAGGTTATCCTTCCGAAAGAGGGTAAATAAAAGATATTAGAAGAGAAATTAGACACGGGACGAAATTCAGCTACGAGTCCTGTATCTGTTTAGAGTGGCTTGTAACGTAATTCTAAAGACAAACGATACCAAGAGCAAACTGATATGAGTTCCGTATCTATTCAAGACATTCAAAGGCAACAGGTCAAAAAGCATTTAAAGCATGGATCTGAAGGCAGAAAAAGGTCCAAATGCAATCATTAAATACCTGATACGTTGAAGAATTAGCATTTAATAAGAATGATTGTGTAACGACCCACTTAATGTCATTTATTACTCACAATTATGTCATTAAAACCTAGGTTTCATTCTCCTACCTAGAGTCAGCTATAAAAGGAGGAAATACTACCAATTGTAGACACGATCAAATGTTGAAAGCCTACTGAAATATAATTTTACTTTACTATTCATTCTGATTATTGAAAGCCTGACATATTATTCGATCTCTTGATTATCAGTAACCCGATTTATCTATTATTTTATGGTTTTAGTCAAAGTTCTATATTTTGGTTAACAGTTAATGCACGATATTCTGCAATAATTGTGTTATACGCGCCTTTAGCATTATGCAGTAGATCTCCATGGAATCAACTCCTCAAGGGTTACTCCCAGAGGCGAAGGTACATAGTCCGAAGGTTGGTCGAAAAATTTTACTATATGTATAGGTCAAAAATTAGTAGATTTTAATGTATAGAACATATGTTGAACATTATTTTTTTTCTACTTATTTCAAATTTGAGCACCCTAAATAAAAATTTTCGTTTCGCCACAGATTACTCCTAATTAAATGATGCTGATGCTGATGCCTATGGGCTGCGAAATTGGTTGCCAAGTGTTCTTTGTGTAGCTATACAGTTAGCAGACTGATGTAGTCCATCTGAGTTAGTGGGAGAATCAAATGTAAAGGCCATTCATTAATTAAAAGGATAGTAGAATTCATATCAAAGCAAACAGTACATATATACTACAACTAATCAACATATTAAATCAAGGTTTTAATTTAAGTTTCTAAACATAGCTAGCATTGGGATCATAAAAAGCTAAAGACATTGCTGGTATCCCAAGCTTAATGAGGATTTACAAAGTTAATTAAGATATATTACCGAGCTTCCCACGAGCTCTCTTCTGACATTAAGTTGGGTGCATGCATTCATGTGAAGTTTCATAGATTCCACATATTTATATATAGTATTCTATTTGTGAGGGGATGCAACTGATTTTTTCTTTTTCCTATTGTCTGTTGGGATGAGCTTTTTTAAACTCAGACGAGATATTCTGTTTAAAGAGTATTATATTCTAGTTTCCTTTTCATAAAACGCCAACTAGCTAGAGAATATAGAAAACACCCAATTACAGATATGGGGTTTGGCATTGTACGTACAAATATTAAAATATGCAGAAGTCGATTTTTATATTATGTCATAATATATGTTCTATCTTATTCATTGTTGTTGTTATTGTCCTCTATTATAATATATCACTATAACCGCTAAAATAATATAAAAATAAATGAGATTGTTATAAAAAATTTGATCCTATGGTACAGAAAATCCATGCATGTACGTTTTAACAACGAGTTAGAGAATCATTTTAAATTTTCTCTAGATTTAAGAGTTGGCCTGTGCTCTGTCAAAAGAATTACTACTAGTATTTTTAATTTGAATCACCAATTCCATCTATGGCCCTAATCCATCACCCTTCTATATTACACAGACGAGGACATGCAACCTGCCCCAGAAGGATTTTTGCCACTTTAATTTTCTTTTTGTTGGGGGAAGTGGAATTAATTATTAACATGGGTTATAATTATAATAATTAAAAAGTATCTCATGTTATTTAATTATGATTAAGTGATATAAAAATTTATTAACTTGATGTAAACACAAAATTTATTAATTTTGTATTTTTTTTTTTTTTGAAATTAATGTTGAGAAGTGGAGGATTTGGAGCAACTTGCAAGTTTTGGCCATTTGGAGCAACGCCACCGAAGGAGATTCCTTAAGAAGCCCACACGATGACGCATGATTATTAAGCTATAGAAAGGACTTAAAATAGTATAGTATTGACGTGTCTTCTTCTTTCTCACTCCTTTCGTTATATTGGTGACTCTAACATGTTTCACACACTAAAGCTGAAAATAAACATGAAAATTTGGGAAGGAAACATTATTAATTAAAAGGTAACACAGTACATTAAGTTTTCGTTATTCGTGATATATGTCCGAGAAAAGATTGGAAATCAGGAGTGATCCGAGTTTTGTGACCTAAAGACAAACTTTATACGGGACCTTAAATTTTTATTATTTCAAAAATATATTATTTACTTATTTGAATTTTTCAAGTATTTGTTAGATACAAAGTTATTAATAATTTTCTTATAATCAATAACTTCTAATAAGTATTTAATTTCTTAATTAACAATATAGCTAATCCATTTAATTTTTATTAAGATATTATTGATCTTAGGTGAAATCTTATCAATTTTAATTTTGAAAATTACTTCCCTCCGAAACAACGGAAAAAGGATCTATTAATATTATTGCATAAGTAATATAGGCACTGAAAAAAGAAATTTTTTTTATTTGATCGAATGTATCAATTGAACTGTTATCTTCTAATTGTACTATTTTCATAATATTTTAATTTTGAAACATAAATCTAAACCATCAATATCGAAATTGATTACTATGTTTTAAGGAACATTCAAGATCAAGGCAATATTTTTTCAAATTTTCATCATGTTGTGATCTTGATTTTTAATGCTAAATAGAAACCACAAATATTTTCATATGTTTCGAATTGTTCAATTGTAATTTGAAGTGAAAAAAATAGGTTTGTCTACTATATATAAAGTAATCAACTCCAAAGAACTATTCGAAAGATTTTGAGATTTTATTATCAATATTCTCATCAAATTATTATTACCTATATATTATATATTTTTACGAAATTCGTGTTCGATATTCATTTCAAGTGTAATTTTATTGGTAGAAATCATAGTAGTTGCAAATCCGTCTTCTCTATACTTGTTTTAAAAAAAATCAAACTTTCTTCGAAACTTTTTATAAAACTTATACATAGCCAATTAGTTGTAACAAAGAATGGGCCTCCCATAAATGTGGAGCCTATAGAAATTATTTTACTTGCTTTATGGAAAGGCTGCCCATAGTCGAATCACAACGATCTATTATACGTAATTTTATTTTATATTTTTGCAAGAAACTATTTTCTTAACTTAAACCCGTAATTTTTTTATTATATAGCAGCAATTTTATGAGTTGCACCGACAAAACATTATTGTAGTCAACGAAACTAAAAGAGAGGTAAAGAAATGGGGAAATTATTAGACTGATGAAAATAAAACAAATAAGTTCGGCCCCCTTCAAACCCTGAAAAACTATCTTATAGGGCTCAAGATTGTCTTATTCCTATATATCTTAAGCCATTTATCTCTACATTCACCTCCACCTAATTATTTATGTTACTATATCATCTATTGATTGTTAAACAACTTCCCAAGTATCTTTTAAGTTATTGGACTTATTTTTTTAATACTTAACTAGTTATTGGGATTGATAAAATAACTCCAGTTTCTCCGTGCCCATGAGTAGAGGCGGCAAATGCATGGTTAAGAGATAATAATTATCCACTATATTTTTTATTGGAAATGAGTTGGATAATAAACCATTTAAAATGGAATGAATATGGATAAAGAATTATATTATCTATTTAAAAAATGGTTAATCAAATGGATAACTAATAGATAATTAAAGTGTTTAATGTTTACGTTTGTAAAGTCTCAAATTGGAGTTCCTAAAGTTTGGAAGGCACGAAATTTTTTCATAAGTGATTATATTTAAAATACCATGGATAATATGGATTTCATATTAGCTACCGCATAAACCCATTTTATCCGTCTCAAATACGGGTCGGATCAAATAATTTATCTGTTTTTAAATTATCCATTTTAACCCGCTTATATCCGATCTGATCCGCCCGTTTGTCACCTTTATCCATGATCGTACGCATTCTAGATTATTTTTTACGGTAACCAACTTGAGCCATGTTCAAAACTTTATCTTTCACATTTTAAAGATACATACTTCAATATAGTGGTGAAGTTAGAAATTTTATAAAAGATGTTTAAGGTTTTATATATATTTGATCACGCCCAACTATGACTTAAAAACGAAAATGCGATCGCTACAAATATAATCCGATTTATAAGTCCGGAGTCGAATCCCACAGAGAGTTAACCTATCAATTACAACATTCAAAACCCAACAATACTTCCGAATCAGCTTCCCAAACTTTCAAATATCTTTGTGAGTGGTTTCTACTAACTACTTTTGCAATAAACTAAAGAATTGAAGAAAATAACTGAATGTGTTGTAATGAATAATGAGAAAGACTAAGGTGATGATTTTCCCTATTTGATGGAATCCCTTCTGTTTATGCTCATACAAATTGTCAATATTTCTCTATCAATCATGAACTCTAATTCTACCGTAATTCTCTCCCGAGCAATCATAATAATTTACTATTGCACTCTTCCGAGCTACCCTAGCTAGCTTTAATTAGCACAGTTCACTTTAGATTGCACCCATGGTTTCGTTATTTCTAATCCCACCTTTACACACGCAATTATAGATTCCTCCAATAATCTAGGTGTGATGTTGTTCAACAATAACCTAAATATGCACTGTTTTCCAAGTTATGCACACTAGATAGGCACAGCTAATAGAGAATCCTATCAATTAACTACAACAAGAATGAAGTTGAACAAATAGAAATGTAGCTAACAATTTGTATTCACATAACCCAAAAGTTCATCAATCAATAGGTTCCATCAAAATCATTGATAAGAATTTAGCTACTCATATTTAAGAAAGCAAAAGAGATAATGGATTTCATAATCAAAAAGTCAAAGTAAAAGAAAGATAGATGTTGAGAGAGTTCTATCTTACTAGTTTTCTTGCAAAAGTAGTCAATAGTACAAAACATGCCTCCTTTGGGCGAATCCTAACAATATATATAGGGTTTAGGTTTTACAATTTCCGTTTTTACACTTCAGCCCCTAAATTTTTCGCTTTCCACGGCAGTTTCACCGCGGTCGCGGTGGAACCGCGGTGAGTGATGCCTTCTAATTCTTCAAAACTTCCGCAGGCCTGTTCTACCGCGGTTCTACCGTGATCGCGGTGGAACCGCGGTCAAACAGTGCCTCGGATTCTTCCAGGCTGTTCCAGCACAATTTCTTGATTTATTTCACACATGGCCCTTTTCACCTTCTTTTGACTCCAAAATTGCTCTTTTAGCCTTCATCAACTCTTGTGAACCTATAACACACTAGAAACACTAATAAGAGCCTTTTGTCATCATATATATTATCAAAACAACATTAAAGTGTGATTATTTAGGGTATAAAGATAGTCAAATTCATATATTATCAACACCCCACACCTAAACCTTTGCTCGTCCTCGAGCAACTTTAATCACACTTTTAGGTCTGTTTTATCAATGTCTCCTCCAAAATATGTCACATAAGCTTTCATTCATGATTAACCTAAGTAATGCACTATCATTAATCAACTGTAAACTCAAATGCCGACACATCATTGCTTAATCCAATTATTACCACAGACTTGCAAACTTACCCTTTTCTTCCTGAGTCACATGCCCTCACACAATCATACTGAGAGAATTTCCCACACATATGCAATTTATAACATGGAACTTATATATATGAAAAAAATTCACTCACTCTCAGCAAAGAGCATTTATATGTACACAGATACACCCTAGGGTTGCCCCTAGTGTAATACTCTACTAATCGAGTCATTCAATCAAAGATCAAGAGGTGTTTAAGGATTGTAATGTAGGTTAGGGGACGGGTAGGATACTTTTGGTTATAGTGGCTAACCTCCCTAAGCACTTCTTTTACACAACTTCCCTTTAAGCTTTTCATTATGCTCACCCTAATCATTTTTTCACCTTTTATTTACTTTTAATCCCCCTTTTTATTTGGTGCATTGGCTTTCTTATTTACATATATACAACTCTCTCTTTTTGTTTGTAAGCATTTGCTATATATTGCCAGTTTACCATTTTCTACCATTCATTCTTGATTTCCCTTTTTCAATTTTCCCTCACCCCGCACTTTCACTTTTGCATATTCATTACAACTCAAGTGCTTCTAGGAAGTAAGGTACAACAATGTATGATATAGATTTTGTGAACATTATAGGGTTATCAAAGAACAGGCTTAAGGCTCAAAAGGGTTAACTAATATTATGTACAAGTGAATTCACAATTTTTGATTTATGGGATTACATAAAGAAATGCCTCTATCATCTCTATAACTAAACAACTTCTATTTCGCTTTGCACACAGACAAGACAAGTTCTAGGTATCATGTATAAACATATAATGCAGGTAAAAACTCACACACACTTAGCATGTAACTCATTCAGAATCAGGTTCATCTACAGAGTCATATCAATGTTCAAGAAAGTTGTATTGTGTAATTTAAGGCATATCCTAGAATCTATAGTCAAGCTCAGATAATACACTCTCAAGTTCATTTTAGTTTTGCTAGTGTGCATACTTAGGATTACTTATTAACCTTTACCCACTAATCCTAAAAAGCGAAATCTACCTAACCCGGTACAATGAAAACCCTTGGAAAAGAATCGTGGCCAAAAGAAAAACCAAGGGGGAAGTGATACACTACCTAAAAAAAAAGAAAAAAAAGATAAAACAATTCCTACAAGGACTACTTCCCTCAAGAGTACTGTCCAAGTAGTCCATCATCAAGAAGAGTCCTCTACTCAGATTTTTGGATTTTTAAAAATTTTGATTTTTTTGATTTTTTTTGTTCCGACTTTGACCCTTAAGAAACCCGTCACCAAGTGTCTATCATCGGGCCAAGCCAGCTAATATACTATACAACTAAATCTACTATGTACAATATACAATACATTACATCGTAAGTCTCTCACCCCACACTTAAAATTATGGCATGTCCTCGTGTCATAAAAATCAATGTAAAGCACATAAAGGTTAGAAGACTTACCTGGGACTCAATCTGAGTCGGTGATGGTGGCGGGGTCGATATTGCATGCTCGACCCAATGCTCTGAACCATGCCATGAAATGGCTCTCAGACCTAGAATGCCTCTGTGACATCGCGTGCAGGCCGTCCACATAAGTGCGTAAATCCACAACTTCTTCCTATAAAGACCTATGCATAGGTCTGGTAGACTGGGACCGGGATAGGCCAGCTCCATAGTGAGCTTGCCTAGTTATACCTGCAGAGTCAGTGGACCTCCGGGACAGGGTCATCATCGTCATTAATGTCAATGGGGTCGTTGCCTCTACCCACTCGAATAATAGAAGCTTTAAACTGAGATTTTTGTGGAAGCTCACCATCAGTAGGTAATACGGGTGTTTGGTGAGAGAGGCAAAGAGTAGTTACCAAAGAAGGGAAATAGAATCCCTTGGACTTGAGGGGTCCCCTCAGCATCATCTCATCACAAATCAGTCGGGCACCGTCAAACTCCCGCTGGGTGACAAAGCACCAAGTCAATACTGCCCTATTAAAGTTAACATCAGTGGTGCTGCTGGAGGGGAGAAAACGGTTATAGACAACCGTAAACCAGCACTTAGCAAGATGCGTAAAATAGGTGGAATTAAGAGTAATTTGGTCCTTAATCCAGAAAGGACGTCCACCTACGCATAGGGCCTCTATCATGATGTCCCAAGTGACACCAGGCCTGTCGTGGTAGTAATCCATGTCATTGTTGTAGGCAGGCAGTCTCAACGCTTGCCTAACACTAGGCACCTTGGCCCAAACACGCTTACCTCACACGAAGACCTCCCTAGCCATGCCGTAGGTTGCATTTGCGTAGAACTCCCTAACAAGCATCTTGTTGACGAGAGCATGTTCTTGGAATAATAATTCCATGTCCCTGCGTCGAATTTCCTCATACATGTCAGATTTTCTGCCCGAAGAGCCATCTTGTCAATAGAGATCTCCTACAGCCATGCCTTGGTAGCCTTGGCGTGAAAGTCGTTTTCCGCCTCTTCGCACTCAAAATGAGACTCATCGTAGTCAGGATGCCTAGACGAGCTCGCAGCATGCCTTGATCACTTTGGTGCCATAATCCTGCACATAAGAAGCATACAAAAAATTTCATTACATTAGTGCGTCGAATGGTTACTCAGACTTCACCATCCGCTGACTACAAACGTACTTCTTTTAGTGCCATCATCCATGACCCCTAATTTGACCATAAATTCCCAACAATTTCACCAACTCTAACCTAATGCGCCCCACACTTACTTCTTTTATCATACAAACATCATCCCACACATAATTACACCATCTCCAAATTTTTACAACAACAACCAACCAAACATAAGCATCGCATCCCCTAAAATATTGCAACACCATACATTACAACATATCTGGCCAAACCATGGCCCAAAACCAAACTAATCAATCAACAACTAATTTGGGTCTCCAACCCATTATAACAAATCACAATTACATAATAATGGAGACCCAACCAAGTTAATTATAAAAAATTCCAAAACTCAACTATACAACAATGGTGCTACACTAACGGGGCATATTTACATATTTTACATCAAGCCTAGGTGGGGTTTTAGCAAAAACTACAAATTAAATATAATACATTACTTTAAACTAGCAAAAATTAAGAAAGAGAAAAAGAAAAAGAAAAATTTACTTGCAAGTAGAAGGAGAAGAAGGGGAATAGCAATGGAGGAGTAGGAAGGAGTGGTAGAGGAAGAGGAAGATATTGTGGGGGGGGGGGGGGGGGGTTTGTAGAGAGAAGGAGGAGAATTTGATTTTTTAGAGAGAGAGTGAAGGGGGGAGTGTCGGCTGGTTATGAGAGAAGAGGGGGAAATGTTTTAGGGTAGGGTTATTAAAAGAGGGGGGAAATTAAAAAAAATTAAAAATTTTGCAGTAACCTAGACAGCCCGCGTTCCATCGCGGTCGCGGTGGAACCGCGAGGCATGAGAATCTGAAGGGGTAACCGTGGGCCAACCGCGGTGGGTCAGGTTCTGAGGAGCCTTCTCACCGCGGTCGCGGTGGAATCGCGGTGGAAGGCGACCTCTGAAACTTACGCCTGGCAGCACATTTTTTTTATATAGCCTAACTATAATGTTTTACAATTACAATAATTTCATGGGTTGCCTCCCACGTAGCGCCTGGTTTAACGTCGCGGCGCGACTCAACTTAGCGCATTTTAAGGCTCGCTCAACCTTTGAGGTTCATCCAAACGCAATTCAACCG
The DNA here is from genome assembly GCA_032618575.1 of Nicotiana noctiflora. Taxonomy (NCBI): domain Eukaryota; kingdom Viridiplantae; phylum Streptophyta; class Magnoliopsida; order Solanales; family Solanaceae; genus Nicotiana; species Nicotiana noctiflora. Next base: position 167,738 of record JASVEL010000090.1, read on the forward strand.
TCTCTTTGGCTTCATCCATGCCAACGTACAATTTCAACCGCTGTCTATTGACTCTAAAAGTGCGAGATCCATCTTCGGATTGTATTTCCACAGCGCCAGACGGTAACACTTCAACCACCCGGAATGGGCCAGACCATCTTAATTTCAATTTTCCCGAGAACAACCGTAATCTTGAGTTATAGAGTAGTACCTTGTCCCCGATTTTGAAGTTGCGCTCTATGATATTTTGGTCATGCAGCCGATTCATCCTCTCCTTATATAATCTTGTGCTCTCAAAAGCCATATACCGGAACTCTTCTAGCTCATGTAATTCTGTGACTCTCGTTTTGCCTGCTTCATCCCAGCTGAGATTTAATTGCTTGAGTGCCCACCATGCTTTATGCTCCAGTTCAATGGGTAGGTGACAAGCTTTCCCAAACACCAATTTGTATGGTGACATGCCGATTGGTGTCTTAAAAGCTGTCCTCTACGCCCATAATGCATTATCGAGCTTTCTTGACCAGTCGGTCCTTGTGGCGTTCACTGTTTTTGTCAATACACTCTTTATTTCCCTGTTGGATACCTCAACTTGCCCACTGGTCTGCGGGTGATATGGAGTAGCCACCTTGTGCTTCACATCATATTTTGCCAACAATTTCTCAAATGCCCGATTACAGAAGTGAGTGCCCCCGTCGCTGATAATTGCCCTCGGTGTCCCAAAGCGAATGAAAATGTTTTTCTTGAGAAATCCCACCACCCCCTTAGCATCATTGGTGGGTAATGCTACAGTTTCCACTTATTTGGACATGTAGTCTACAGCAACAAGAATGTACTTATTGCCATAGGAGCTGATGAAGGGACCCATGAAATCTATCCCCTAGACGCCAAATACTTCCACCTGTTGGATTGGGTTCATGGGCATCTCGTGATGCCGGGAGATATATTCCCGGTTTGTTGACATTCATTACAACCTTTCACCCACAAATGTGCATCTTTAAATACCATTGGCCAGTAGAATCCAGCCTCAAGTATCTTGGCACTGTTTGAACTCCTCCAAAATGGCCACCATATGCTGAAGCATCACAAGCCTGCAAGATAGAATATTGTTCGATCACAAGCCTGCAAGATATGAAATCTATCCCCTAGACGCCAAATACTTCCACCTGTTGGATTGGGTTCATGGGCATCTCGTGATGCCGGGAGATATATTCCCGGTTTGTTGACATTCATTACAACCTTTCACCCACAAATGTGCATCTTTAAATACCATTGGCCAGTAGAATCCAGCCTCAAGTATCTTGGCACTGTTTGAACTCCTCCAAAATGGCCACCATATGCTGAAGCATCACAAGCCTGCAAGATAGAATATTGTTCGATCCGGATCATGTTATCAAGGCATATTCTAAACAAATAGGGCTCATTCTAAGTACAGTTGGCTTTCACGAAAGAATCTTTTCCTTTGGACCGATGACATGTCGTGAGGAACAATACCACTGGCCAGGTAGTTTGCATAGTCTGCATACCATGGCGCTTCAAGGAGAGTGGTAGCGAGCAGATGCTCATCTGGAAAGGTTTCCAAAATTTCTCCACTTTCTTTAACAGTTTCAGCTCCTTCAAGCCGTGACAAATAATCAGCGACTTGATTCTTAGTGCCCTTACGGTCACAAATTTCAAGATCGAACTCTTGCAGAAGCAGCACCCAACAAATTAGGCATGGCTTAGAGTCCTTCTTTTCAATTAGATACCTTAGTGTTGCATGGTCAGTGTATACTATTACCTTGGATCCTATGAGATAGGACCTGAACTTGTCGAACGCAAACACTACCATCAGCATTTCCTTCTCCATCACAGTGTAATTTAGTTGTGTTCCACTCAGTATTCTACTAGCATAGTAGATTGGATGCATCAGCTTGTCCTTCCGCTGGCCCAGCACTGCCCCCACTGCATAGTCACTTGCATCGCACATAAGCTCAAATGGTTGCTCCCAGTTGGGGGCAATAATGATTGGTGTTGTGATCAGCCTCTTTTTTAGCTCCTCAAATGCAGTCCTGTAATCATCAGAAAATACAAAAGGGTGATCTTTTTCAAGTAACTTACAGAGGGGATTGGAAATTTTGGAGAAGTCTTTAATGAACCTCCGGTAAAAACCAGCATGTCCAAGAAAGCTTCTAATGGCTTTGATAGACGTTGGTGGAGGCAACTTTGCAATGACGTCAACTTTGGCTCGGTCCACCTCAATACCCTTGCTCGAAACCCGGTGCTACAAGACTATTCCTTCTTGTACCATGAAATGGCACTTTTCCCAATTTATCACCAAGTTGGTCTCAATGCACCATTTCAGCACTCTAGTCAGATTGACAAGGCATTCATCAAACGAATTCCCTACCACTGAGATATCATCCATGAACACCTCCATGATATCTTCCACCATGTTAGTGAATATGGCCATCATGCACCTTTGGAATGTGGCAGGTGCATTGCATAGGCCGAATGGCATCCTCCTGAAGGCAAAAATGCCATATGGGCATGTGAAGGAGGTCTTCTCTCTATCCTCGGGGCAATTGAGATCTGATTGTACCCCGAGTACCCATCCAAGAAGCAAAAATATGACCTCCCTACCAAACCTGTCAGGCATCTGGTCAATGAATGGAAATGGGAGGTGGTCCTTACGGGTGGCTAGATTCAGTTTCCGGTAGTCCATGCATATTCTTCATCCGGTGACGGTTCTTGTTGAATTAATTCATTGTTTTTGTTTTGAGCAACCATCATGCCACCCTTCTTTGGCACACATTGAACTAGGCTAACCCAGCTACTATCAGAGATTGGGAAAATAATACCCGCATCTAGCCACTTTATCACTTCCTTCTTCACCACTTCCTTCATATTCGGGTTCAGCCTTCTTTGGTGTTCCCTAGAAGGTTTGTGTCCCTCTTCCAGGAGAATCTTATGCATGCAGTAAGCGGGGTTGATCCCCTTTATATCTGCCATGGTCCAACCGATGGCAATTTTACATTCCTTGAGTACCTGTATAAGATGTTGAGCCTAAACATCTTGCAAACCATATGAGATAATAACAGGTAAAGTGGAGTTAGGGCCCAGAAATTCATACCTGAGATGAGCTGGTAATGGCTTAAGTTCCAGATTTGGTGGTTCCTTAATGGATGGTTTTGCTGGAGGGGTCACTCTCTTTTCTAAATGTAGAGGTTCAAACTCCAACTCACTATCCCAAAACCCCTTGCCTTCCAGTGCTAACACCCACTCTTCCAGACTATTACTATTTACCTTCTCTAAGTTTATTAGGCATGCCTGAAGTGAATCTTCAGCTGTTAAAGCTACATCATATGTCTCCACTATCACATCTACTGCATCAATGAGAGAGCAATTTGCGAACTCACTAGGGTGCCTCATAGATTTTTGTACATTGAATATGATATCCTCATCATTTAGCCTCATCTTGAGCTCCCCAGTCTCACAGTCTATCAAGGCTCTCCCCATGGCTAGGAATGGTCTTCCTGAGATTATAGGAATCTCCTCATCCACCTTGCAGTCTAGAATCACAAAATTGTCGGGAAACACAAACTTCCCCACCTGAATAAGGACATCATCTAAAATCCTGAATGGACGCTTTACTGTCCTGTCAACAAGCTGTAATAACATAGAAGTAAGCCTGGCTCTCTCGATGCCCAGCCTCTTATAGATCACCAAGGGCATAAGATTTATGCTAGCCCCCAAATCACACAATGCCTTAGAAAAGGCAAAGTTTCCTATAGTACACGGAATAGTGAAGCTACCTGGGTCAGATAGCTTCTCAGCTATGGGTCTAGATACCACTACACTAGATGTCTGCGTAAGAGTCATGGTGGCCAAGTCTTACAAATCAAATTTTCACGACATCAAGTCTTTCATCATTTTAGCATACCTAGACGTCTCTTTCAAAGCTTCAATTAAGGGGATTTTACCTGGATTTGCTTGAGCATTTCGAAGAACTTCTTGTATTGCTCCTCTTTCTGGTGCTTGGCCAACCTTTGAGGAAATGGGGCTGGAGATCTCTTCTTCCCAATCACTTGGGATATTTCTTTCTCTACTACCTGTTCCACAACCGGCTATTCTACCGGTTCAGCTGCTTTCTCCGTTTCCTGCTGCACATCGTCATTTTCAACTGCTGGCATGACTGTAACTTCTGTCAACCTTGTGGACTCATCTAGTTCAATGGGGACTGGAATGAGTGTCTCAGCCTTCAAGTTGCCTCTATTTCTCTCCTTCTCAGCATCAAGATCTCTATTGTTTCTCAGACTAACTGTCATCAGTTGCTTTGGGACTTGATCTTTTGGGTTTGTTTGAGTGTCTGCAGGTAATGTCCCTTGAAGACGATTGTTCAGTGTCATAGAAATCTGGCCCATTTGCACTTCTATATTCTTAATAGTTGTATCATGTGCATCTATCCTCTCATTGGTTTTGGCATGTGACCCAATTACTTGTTGCATCATAGCTTCTAACCTTGCGAACCCATCGTCATGTCTACCCCTATGTTGTGGTGGAGGTGGATGATACCCCTGCTGCTGATTGTTGAAGGTCTGAGGTCTAGGATATGGAGCCATATTGTTGGGTGGCCTCATACCTTCTGCATTGTATTGTGGCTGATGGGGCATGTACTGTTGTGGAGCCTGCTGACCCCAATTTTGGTTTCCCTATCGCTACCCTCCATAATTTGCCACGTAGTTCATGTATTCATGTTGGTGATGATGTTCCTGGTCTGCAGCCCATGGATTAACTATGGGTTGGCTAATGCAAGATGTGCATAAACCCCCATTAGTAGTATCTACAATATGAACCTGCTGCTTCACCCCAGATTCTTCCACTTTTTTCGTCAAGATGCTCATCTGTGTCAAAAGAGTAGCCATGTTTTCCTCCATAGTGTTGGAAGGATTCAGAGGTATAGAGCGTACCACTGGAGTGATAGGAGCATTCTTAGTTGTCCACCCGGAGTTCTAAGCCATCTTGTCAAGCAAATTCTGGCCTTCTCTCCAGGTCTTGCTCAGAAAAGCCCCACCTGCTGAGGCATCTACTATATTCTTCATGCTATCTGAGAGCCCCATGTAGAACATTTAACCCAACATCTGTTCGGTAACCCCATGGTGAGGACACATGACTAGCATACCTTTAAATCTGCCCCAAGTCTCATGCAATGTCTCCATCGATTTTTGCTTGAAGCTCACAATCTCATCAATTTGCTTAGCTGTTTTGTTAGGTGGATGAAACTTGTTGTGGAATTGTTTGACTAACTCATCCCAAGTTGCTATAGAGTTAATGGGAAGTGAGTTGAGCCATATCTGTGCAGCCCCTGTAACTGAGAATGGAAATAATAATAGCCTGATTGCTTTTGGTGTCACATTTGGTTGCCTCTGTGTCTTGCATATAGAAAAAAATTCTTCAGGTGCTGCTGTGGATCTTCAACCTGAGTCCCATAAAATATTCCCTTATTTTGCAACTAGTGCAGCATGTTATTAGTGATCTGGAATGATTCAGCTTGAATGGTTGGCACAATAATAGTAGTTGCCAAATTATCAGCAGTTGGTTGTGCCCAGTCAAACAGAGCACCCTCATGCGCCTCTTGCGCCTCTTCTTGTACATTCAACCCAGCTTGCTGGTTTGGATCGTTTACGTCTCCCATGTCAAAGTCTAGTTTCAGTGGTTGCTGAGATTTTTGAAGTTTTCTGTTTACCTTGTTTCGTGCCCGGAATGTTTGCTCTGGGTCTGAGAGTCCTTCAAGTAGTTCTCCAGTCCTTGCAGATTTCCTAGGCATGCACCTGAGCACCCAATTCAACAATCGTCAAAATTTTTAATTTAAAGTGTGTAGAGAATCTGACTACACAAGAATCTTACAGTTCTGTCAATGGCAATTGATAATTCCGTTAACTCCCCGGCAACGGCGCTAAAATTTGATCACGCCCAACTATGCCTTAAAAAGGACAATGTGGTCGCTACAAATATAATCTGATTTATAAGTCCAGAGTCGAATCCCACAGAGATTTAACCTATCAATTACAACCTTCAAAACTCAACAATACTTCCGAATCAGCTTCCCAAACTTTCAAATATCTTTGTGAGTGGTTTTTACTAACTACTTTTGCAATAAACTAAAGAATCGAAGAAAATAACTGAATGTGTTGTAATGAATAATAAGAAAGACTAAGGTGATGATTTCCCATATTGATGGAATCCCTTCAGTTTATGCTCATACAAATTATCAATATTTCTCTACCAATCATGAACTCTAATTCTACCGTAATTCTCTCCCGAGCAATCACAATAATTTATTATTGCACCCTTTCGAACTACCCTAGCTAGCTTTAATTAGCACGGTTCACTTTAGATTGCACCCAAGGTTTTGTTATTCCTAATCCCACCTTAACACCAGCAATTATAGATTCCTCCAATAACCTAGGTGTGATGTTGATCAACAATTACCTAAATATGCAATCTCTTTCAAGTTATGCACACTAAATAGGCACAGCTAATTGAGGATCCTATCAATTAACTACAATAAGAACGAAGTTGAACAAATAGAAATTTAGCTAACAATTTGTATTCACATAACCCAGAAGTTCATCAATCAATAGGTTCCATCAAAACCATTGATAAGAATTTAGCTACTCACAATTAAGAAAGCAAAAGAGATAATGGATTTCATAATCAAAAATTCAAAGTAAAAGAAAGATAGATGTTGTGTAACGACCCGGCCGGTCGTTTTAGAAAATTACGCCCCAATCCCTAATTTAACTGTTTCCCTAAGTACATTTCTGCTATTGTGGTTTGCCGGGAGAGTCGGCCCTGAAATTTGAAGTATTTTGGGACACTTAGTCCCTAAATGAGAGCTTTAAAGATAGAAAATGGTCCGTAATCGGAACAGTGTTAAGACAGTCTCGGAACGGAAATCCGATGGTTCCATTAGCTCTGTTGGGTGATTTCGGGGTTGGGAGCGCGTTCGGAATGTATTTTGGAGGTCCTTAGCTCATTAGGCTTGAAATAACGAAGGTTGAAATTTTGGCGAATCCGAACGATAGGTGAGATTTTGATCCGGGGGTCAGAATGGAATTCCGACAATTTATGTAGCTTCGTTATGTGAATTTGGATATGTCCGTAAAGTTTCAGGTCATTCGGACGTCGTTTGGTTGGGTTTTAGATCGAATGTGCAATTCGGAAAGTTTTAAGAAATTTAGGCTTGAATTCGATGTGAATTATGGGTTTTGATGTTGTTAGACGTGTTTTTATGATTTGAATGAGTTCGTATCATGTTTTGGAGTATGTTGGTGGTTTTCGTTGGGGTCCCGGGACCCTCGGGATGAATTCGGGGGTCCAAACGGACCAATTTGTGCCAAAAGGCACTGTTGTTTCTGCTGCAATAATTGCAGAGCAATTTTGCTCTCCGCGATCACGAAGATGGCCACGCGATCGCGTAAAGTGTGGTGGTAATGCATCGCGATCGCGATGCCTAGGATGCGATCGCGTAAGGAAAAAGCCCGGAGTTTTGCGATCACAAGGTGGAAGGTGCGATCGCGTAAGTCTGGGAGAGTAAGCATCGCGATCGCGTGAGGGAGTATGCGATCGTGTAGGGTAGTTTGGGGAGCCGGACGAGTTTGTTCTTCGCGATCGCGTTCGTGTCGTTTGCGATCGCGTAGGGTCGCTGAGTTGTTCACTGCGATCGCGTCCAGGATCACGCGATCGCGTAGAGGAAAATAAGGCCGCCCATATTTTGTGCATCGCGATCGCAAGCCCAGTGCTGCGATCGCGTAGAGTAAAATGGCCTGGCAGTGACTTTAAGTCCAGAACATTTCAGGTCGCGGCCTAACACACCAAAACCGCCATTGTTGAGCTCCAAGAGAGAATTTTGAAGGGGGGACGCTGGGATATCATCGGGAAATCATCGGGGGTAAGTTTCTTGACCTTAATTCGTTGGTTTATCATGAAATCCGTTACTATTTCACTGAAATTGGAAGATTTAAGGTGGGTTTGAGCCCTAGGCCTAAATGTTAGAAAATCTTTGATTTGAATGGGCAAACGAAGTCCGATTTCGATAAATTTTATATGCGCGGACTCGTATTGAGATAAGGAACCCAAAAATACAATTTTTGTAATTTTTCGATAAGTGTACCAAAAGTCGGGTTTTGGCAACTTGTGGGTTTTGGTGCATTTTGAGTTATTTTGATTGGGTAATGCCCAATTGGCCTATTTTGATGTGATTCTATTGATTTTTATCAGATACTACACTTGTGGTGGCCGACATTCGCGGCAAGAGGGTTATTTCTTAGCGGTTTTGTACCGGAATTGAGGTAAATGGCTTGTCTAACCTCGTGTGGGGGACTTTCACCCCTAGGATATTATGTGATACTTTAAATGCCTTGTACGCGAGGTGACGGGCGTGTACATGCTCTGGTTGTTGAACACATACTTTACTTAAAATGTTCAATGAGTGATATTCCTATTTTTAGTTGTTAAATTCGATATTCCTACCCGGTAGCAGTTAGAAAAGCATGATTAGATAGTATTTAACTGTCTAGTTGCCTAATTGTCTTACTTGAGTTTTCTTGGTAATCGTTGGCGTTGTTTATCGGTGAAGTTATAGTTAAGCATATTATACTTCTCTCTGTGTATTCCTTTACTTGCTGTGTTTGTGGACTGCGGGTTCAATTCCCGTAGATCCCAGGGATGTGGGTTCGATTCCCAGAGACCCGGAGTGGTATTGTTGTGGACTGCGGGTTCGATTCCCGGAGATCCTGAGTTTTATTGAAATGTGGACTGCGGGTTCGATTCCCGGAGATCCTGAGATTTATTGAAATGTGGACTGCGGGTTCGATTCCCGGAGATCCAGAGATTTATTGAAATGTGGATTGCGGGTTCGATTCCCAAAGATCCTGAGATCTATTGAGACATGGGATGCGGGTTCAATTCCCGGAGACCCAGGGGTACTGAAAATGGGACTGTGGGTTCAATTCCCACAGGTCCTGGACTTGTTTTATTGAGTTGGTCATTTGTTGTTAGCTTAATTGTAGGCAGTTGCGGTAATCATCTTATTGTTGTTATTTTGGAAATTATTATCATTTAAACTGTTTATTTTTGTTATCATCATTATATTATTGTTTCTCGGTAGGGCCATGACCTTCCTCGTTACTACTCCATCGAGGTTAGGCTTGGCACTTACTGAGTATCGCCGTGGTGTACTCATGCTACTCTTCTGCACACTTTTGTTGTGCAGATCCAGGTACATCAGAGCAGGCTCGTGCTAGGTGATTTCCGCAGCTTTTTGGAGACCTCGAGGTATGATCAGCTACTTCTGCAGATCCGGAGGCTTTCCTTCTATTCTAATAGTACTAGTTGACATTTTTCTTCATTTCGTTGTTAGATACTCTTTACACATAGAGCCACAGTTGTATATTCTCTTTTAGTCTGTGTTACCGTGGGATTCCGGATCTTGGTAACGTTTTATTCAGTGTGTTGACGGATGTATGTGCCAAGCGGCACGGATTACATATCTTTTTATGCTATTTTCCCGCTGTTTCTTATTTAAGTGTTTATAGCTTGTATATTCCGCAACGTGTTAGGCTTACCTAGTCGTGGGGATTGGGTGCCATCACGACATGTTCACGATTGGTGAACTAGGGTCGTGACAAGTTGGTATCAGAGCTCTAGGTTCATAGGAGTCACGGGACACAGACCGGTTACTTAGAGTCTCGTTGATCGATACGGAGACGTCTGTATTTATCTACGAGGGGCTACGTAACTGTTTAGGAAACTCTTCATTTCTTTTGGATTCCTTGTCGTGCGACATTTTTGACATCAAAAATCTAAACTACTGCTTTCTATTCTCTCACAGATGGTGAGGACACGAGCTACTCGCGACGATCAGGTACCCGCGCCCCCTGTTGCCGCCGTCAGAGGCCGGGGCCGAGGTAGAGGACGAGGACGCGCCCGAGGTGCAGCCACAACACCCGCGCACGCCGCCGCTGAGGTGCCACAGGTAGACCAGGTTGGAGCGCAGGCACCTGGTACACCGACTACAACTGCTACTACTCCAGCACTACAGGAGACCCTGGCCAAGTTCATGAGTATGTATACCACTTTAGCTCAGGCAGGACTGTTTCCTCTCATCGCAGCTACATCTCAGGCCGGGGGACGGGCCCAGACTCCCGCAGCCGTTACACCGGAGCAGTGTGTGCTAGTGGGACAGGTTCTAGATGTTTTGGTTATGCCTCCTGCCGCCCCAGCACGGCCCGGAGGTGGACCAACTGCCTCTGAGGACGAGCAGCGTAGATTGGAGAGGTTCAAGAAATATGACCCTCCAGTGTTTAGTGGTTTGGCTTCAGATGATGCATTGGGTTTTCTAGAGGAGTGTCATCGTATTCTTCTACCATGGGGATTGTGGAGACCAGCGGGGTTTCCTTCACTACGTTTCAGTTTCGTGGGACCGCTTATGATTGGTGGCGCACGTATGAGTTGGATAGTCCGGAGGAGTCCGCTTCGTTGACCTGGACGCAGTTTTCAAATCTGTTTTTGACGGAGTTTGTTCCCCAGAGCCTTAGGGATTCTTGGCGCTCGGAGTTTGAGCGGTTGTGACAGGGCTCCATGTCAGTATCGGAGTATGCTATCAGTTTCACCCGTCTAGCCAGGCATGCACCGGCTTTGGTATCCACGGTTCGGGAGAGAGTGCGGAGATTTATTGAGGGCCTTGTTTCGCCTATCCGATCCAGCATGGCCAGAGAGTTGGAGACAGATATATCTTATCAGCAGGCGGTTAGCATTGCCAAGAGGATCGAGAGTATGCTCCCTAGAGAGCGGAGAGAGAGAGAGAGGCCAAGAGGTCTCGTGAGTCGCGCCATTTCTCTGGTGCCCGCACTTCATCAGCCGGTCGTTTTGGCAGGGGTTATTCCGGCCGACCAGTTCATTCAGCATTGCCCGCAGCCGGTAGCACTCCAGGTCTTCCAGCACCTCAGGAGCCTTATTATGCTCCCCCAGTTTCCAGTGCACCTCCTACGCGGGGTCCTTCCAGGGGTCAGACTAGCGGGGGTGAGGCCGGTTAGTCACAGCCACCGCGTCCTCCCAGAGCTTGTTTTGAGTGCGGGGATACTCTCCACCTGGTTAGGGAGTGCCCCAGGCGCAGGAGAGGAGCCCTTCATCAGTCATCACAGCATCCGCGTGGTTCTCAGGGCCAGCAGGCTATCATTCCAGCCCCAGCTGCCACTCCACCTGCCCAGCCAGCCAGGGGCGGGGGTCAGGGTTCCAGAGGCCGCCCTCGAGAGGGGGGACATGCCAGATTCTATGCTATTCCTGATCGCGCTGCGGCTGTTGCATCTGACTCTGTTATCACAAGTATTATTCTGGTTAGTCACAGGGAGGCATCGGTTCTATTCGACCCTGGTTCCACTTTTTCATATGTGTCTTCTTACTTTGCTTCTCATCCGGGTGTGCCTCGGGATTCTTTGAGTGCCCCCATTTATGTTTCCACTCCGGTGGGTGATTCTTTGGTCGTGGACCGTGTATATCGGTCGTGTTTGGTTACCATTTGTGATTTTGAGACCAGAGCGGATCTATTGTTGCTCGGGATGGTCGATTTTGATATTATTCTGGGCATGGACTGGTTGTCGCCCCATTATGCTATTCTTGATTGTCACGCCAAGACCGTGACGCTGGCTATGCCAGGCATTCCACGTATTGAGTGGAGTGGTACTCTAGATCACACCCCTAGTCGTGTTATTTCTTTTCTCAGAGCTCAGCGTATGGTTGAGAAGGGGTGTGCTGCTTATCTAGCCTATGTGCGGGACATCAGTATTGACACCCCCTCTATTGATTCTGTTCATGTGGTACGTGACTTTGCTAATGTATTTCCAGCTGATCTCCCGGGCATGCCGCCCGACGGAGATATTGACTTTGCTATTGACTTGTTGCCGGGCACTCAGCCCATTTCTATTCCACCGTACCGTATGGCTCCTCCTGAGTTGAAGGAGTTGAAGGATCAGTTACAGGAGTTATTGGGCAAGGGTTTTATTCGACCCAGTGTTTCGCCTTGGGGTGCTCCCGTATTGTTTGTGAAGAAAAAGGACGGTTCTATGCGTATGTGTATTGACTATCGTCAGTTGAACAAGGTTACAGTGAAGAATCGGTATCCTTTGCCTCGTATTGATGATTTATTTGACCAGCTACAGGGCGCACAAGTGTTTTCTAAGATTGATTTGCGCTCTGGGTATCACCAGCTGAAGATTCGGGAGCCAGATATCTCGAAGACTGCCTTCAGGACCCGGTATGGTCACTATGAGTTCCTCGTGATGTCTTTTGGGCTGACTAATGCCCCAGCAGCCTTTATGCATTTGATGCACAGTGTGTTCAGGCCTTATCTGTGCTCGTTCGTGATTGTCTTCATTGATGATATTCTAGTATATTCCGGAGCCGGGAAGAGCACGAGCAGCATTTGAGGATAGTGCTTCAGATTCTGAGGGAGAAGCAGCTTTATGCCAAGTTCTCTAAATGTGAATTCTGGTTGAGTTCGGTGGCATTTTTGGGCCACGTGGTGTCGAGTGATGGTATTCGAGTAGATCCGAGGAAGGTGGAGGCCGTGCAGAGTTGGCCCAGACCCTCCTCCGCTACTGAGATTCGCGGTTTCCTTGGTTTGGCGGGCTATTACCGTCGTTTCGTAGAGGGGTTCTCTTCGATTGCAGCACCTATGACTAGATTGACCCAAAAGGGTGCCCCTTTTCAGTGGACAGACGAGTGTGAGGCGAGCTTTCAGAAGCTCAAGAGAGCTTTGACTTCGGCCCCTATATTGATGTTGCCTACAGGTTCGGGGTCCTATACTGTATATTGTGATGCCTCACGAGTTGGACTCAGCGCGGTATTGATGCATGACGGTAGGGTGATTGCCTACGCATCGAGACAGCTAAAGGTGCATGAGAAGAATTACCATGTTCATGATTTGGAGCTAGCTGCCATTGTTCACGCCTTGAAGATTTGGCATCATTACTTATATGGGGTCCCTTGTGAGATCTACACTGATCACCGGAGCTTGCAGCACTTGCTTAAGCAGAAGGACCTGAATATGCGTCAGAGGAGATGGTTGGATCTACTAAATGACTATGATATTACTATTCTCTATCATCCGGGCAAGGCTAATGTGGTTGTCGATGCCTTGAGTCGTCGGGCAGAGAGTTTGGGGAGTTTGGCATATCTACCAGCTTCGGAGAGGCCTATGGCGATGGATGTTCAGGCTTTAGCCAGACAGTTTGTTAGACTGGATCTTTCAGAGCCCAGTCGGGTTCCGGCTTGTGTGATTTCTCGGTCTTCTCTATTTGACCGCATCAGGGAGCGTCAGTTCGACGACCCTCATTTGCTTGTCCTCCAGGATAGAGTTCGGCGTGGTGATGCTCGAGATGTTACCATCGGAGATGATGGATTTATGAGGATGCAGGGGCGCATCTGTGTGCCCAATGTAGATGATCTTCGAGAGCTGATTCTAGCAGAGGCCCATAGCGCGCGGTATTCCATCCATCCGGGAGCCACGAAGATGTATCAGGACTTGAAACAGCATTACTGGTGGAGGCGGATGAAGAGGGATATAGTTGATTATGTTTCTAGATGCCTCAGCTGCCAGCAGGTGAAGTATGAGCATCAGCGTCCGGGTGGATTGATGCAGCGGATTGAGATTCCAGAGTGGAAATGGGAGCATTACCATGGACTTTGTATCCGGACTTCCACGGACGGTTAGGAAGTTTGATTCCATTTGGGTCATTGTGGATCGGCTGACCAAGTCCGCCCATTTTATACCGGTGAGCACTACATATTCATCGGAGCGACTGGCGGAGATCTATATCAGGGAGGTAGTTCGGCTGCATGGTATTCCAGTTTCCATCATTTCAGATAGAGGCACCCAGTTCACTTCACGGTTCTGGAGAGCTGTACAGCAGGAGTTAGGTACTCGGGTGGAGCTGAGCACAGCATTTCACCCCCAGACTGATGGGCAGTCCGAGCGCACTATTCGGATTTTGGAGGATATGCTCCGTGCGTGCGTGATTGAGTTTGGAGGTTCATGGGATCACTTCTTGCCACTGGCGGAGTTTGCTTATAACAACATCTACCAGTCTAGTATTCATATGGCACCGTACGAGGCCCTATATGGTAGGAGGTGCAGGTCTCCCGTGGGTTGGTTTGAGCCGGGCGAGGCCAGGTTGCTAGGTACTGATATGGTTCAAGAGGCTATGGACAAGGTCAAGGTGATTCAGGACAGACTTCGTGCAGCCCAGTCTAGACAGAAGAGTTATGCGGACAAGAAGGTTCGCGATGTGGCTTTATGGTTGGTGAGCGGGTTCTGCTTCGAGTCTCGCCCATGAAGGGCGTTATGAGGTTTGGGAAGAAAGGGAAGCTGAGTCCCAGATTTATTGGCCCTTTTGAGATTTTGAGGTGTATTGGGGAGGTTGCCTATGAGTTAGCCTTACCTCCTAGTCTAGCCGGAGTTCACCCCGTATTTCATGTCTCCATGCTCCGGAGGTACCATGGTGACCCGTCGCATGTGTTGGATTTCACTTCTATTCGGCTAGACAAGGATCTGTCTTATGTTGAGGAGCCAGTAGCCATTCTAGACAAGCATGTCAGAAAGCTAAGGTCAAAGAACATCGCTTCGGTAAAGGTTCAGTGGTGTGGCCAGCCGGTCGAGAAGGCGACTTGGGAGACTGAGTAGGATATGCGCAGCCAGTGCCCTCATCTTTTCACTACTCCAGGTATGTTTTCTATGCTCGTTCGAGGACGAACGAATCTTTTAAGGGTGGGAAGATGTAACGACCCAGCCGGTCGTTTTAGAAAATTACGCCCTAATCCCTAATTTAACTGTTTCCCTAAGTACATTTCTGCTATTGTGGTTTGCCGGGAGAGTCGGCCCTGAAATTTGAAGTATTTTGGGACACTTAGTCCCTAAATGAGAGCTTTAAAGATAGAAAGTGGTCCGTAACCGGAACACTGTTAAGACGATCTCGGAATGGAAATCTGATGGTTCCATTAGCTCCGTTGGGTGATTTCGGGGTTGGGAGCGCGTTCGGAATGTATTTTGGAGGTCCTTAGCTCAATTAGGCTTGAAATGCCGAAGGTTGAAATTTTGGCGAATCCGAATGATAGGTGGGATTTTGATCCGGGGGTCGGAATGGAATTCGACAATTTCTGTAGCTTCGTTATGTGAATTTGGATATGTCCGCAAAGTTTCAGGTCATTCGGACGTCGTTTGGTTGGGTTTTAGATCGAATGTGCAATTCGGAAAGTTTTAAGAAATTTAGGCTTGAATTCGATGTGAATTATGGGTTTTGATGTTGTTAGACGTGTTTTTATGATTTGAATGAGTTTGTATCGTGTTTTGGAGTATGTTGGTGGTTTTCGTTGGGGTCCCGGGAGCCTCGGGATGAATTCGGGGGTCCAAACGGACCAATTTGTGCCAAAAGGCATTGCTGTTTCTGCTGTAATAATTGCAGAGCAATTTTGCTCTCCGCGATCGCGGAGATGGCCACGCGATCGCGTAAGGTGTGGTGGTAATGCATCGCGATCGCGATGCCTAGGATGCGATCGCATAAGGGAAAAGCCCGGAGTTCTGCGATCGCAAGGTGGAGGGTGCGATCGCGTAAGTCTGGGAGAGTAAGCATCGCGATCGCGTGAGGGAGTATGCGATCGCGTAGGGTAGTTTGGGGAGCCGGACGAGTTTGTTCTTCGCGATCGCGTTCGTGTCGTTTGCGATCGCGTAGGGTCGCTGAGTTGTTCACTGCGATCGCGTCCAGGATCACGCGATCGCGTAGAGGAAAATAAGGCCGCCCATATTTTGTGCATCGCGATCGCAAGCCCAGTGCTGCGATCGCGTAGAGTAAAATGGCCTGGCAGTGACTTTAAGTCCAGAACATTTCAGTCGTGGCCTAACACACCAAAACCGCCATTGTTGAGCTCCAAGAGAGGATTTTGAAGGGGAAACGCTGGGATATCATCGGGAAATCATCGGGGGTAAGTTTCTTGACCTTAATTCGTTGGTTTATCATGAAATCCATGACTATTTCACTTAAATTGGAAGATTTAAGGTGGGTTTGAGCCCTAGGCCTAAATGTTAGAAAAGCTTTGATTTGAATGGGCAAACGGAGTCCGATTTCGATAAATTTTATATGCACGGACTCGTATTGAGATAAGGAACCCGAAAATATAATTTTCGTGATTTTTTGATAAGCGTACCGAAAGTCGGGTTTTGGCAACTTGTGGGTTTTGGTGCATTTTGAGTTATTTTGATTGGGTAATGCCCAATTGGCCTATTTTGATGTGATTCTATTGATTTTTATCAGATACTACACTTGTGGAGGTCGACATTCGCGGCAAGAGGGTTATTTCTTAGCGGTTTTGTACCGGAATTGAGGTAAGTGGCTTGTCTAACCTCGTGTGGGGGACTTTCACACCTAGGATATTATGTGATACTTTAAATGCCTTGTACGCGAGGTGACGGGCGTGTACATGCGCTGGTTGTTGAACACATACTTTACTTAAAATGTTCAATGAGTGATATTCCTATTTTTAGCTGTTAAATTCGATATTCCTACCCGGTAGCAGTTAGAAAAGCATGATTAGATAGTATTTAACTGTCTAGTTGCCTAATTGTCTTACTTGAGTTTTCTTGGTAATTGCTGGCGCTGTTTATCGGCGAAGTTATAGTTAAGCATATTATACACTCTCTGTGTATTCCTTTACTTGCTGTGTTTGTGGATTGCGGGTTCAATTCCCGGAGATCCCGGGGCTGTGGGTTCGATTCCCATAGACCCAGAGTGATATTGTTGTGGATTGCGGGTTCGATTCTCTCGGAGATCCTGAGATTTATTGAAATGTGGACTGCGGGTTCGATTCCCGGAGATCCCGAGATTTATTGAAATGTGGACTGCGGGTTCGATTCCCGGAGATCCTGAGTTATTGATATATTATTGAGATATGGACTGCAGGTTCGATTCTCGGAGATCCTGTGATCATTGAGAAACATCTTGAGGTATTGAGACATGGGCTGCGGGTTCGATTCCGGAGACCCAGAGATGTTGATAATGGGACTGCGGGTTAAATTCCCGTAGCTCCTGGATTGTTGATCATAGAGTGGAACTGTGGGTTCAATTCCCACAGGTCCTGGACTTACTGATCGAGTTTTGTTGAGTTGATTACTTGTTGTTAGCTTAATCGTAGACGGTTGCAGAAATCACTTTATTATTGTTATTTCAGATTCATTATCTTCCTCATCACTACTCCATCGAGGTTAGGCTTGGCACTTACTAAGTACCGCCGTGGTGTACTCATGCTACTCTTCCGTACACTTTTGTTGTGCAGATCCAGGTACATCAGAGCAGGCTCGTGCTAGGTGATTTCCGCAACTTTCTGGAGACCTCGAGGTATGATCTGCTACGTCCGCAGATCCGGAGGCTTTCCTTCTATTCTAATAGTACTAGTTGACATTTTTCTTCATTTCGTTGTTAGATACTCTTTACACATAGAGCCACAATTGTATATTCTCTTTTAGTCTGTGTTACCGTGGGATTACGGATCTTGGTAACGTTTTATTCAGTGTGTTGACGGATGTATATGCCAAGCGGCACGAATTACATACCTTTTTTTATGCTATTTTTTTGTTGTTTCTTATTTAAGTGTTCATAGCTTGTGTATTCCACAACGTGTTAGGCTTAACTAGTCGTGGGGACTGGGTGCCATCACAACATGTTCACGATTGGTGAACTAGGGTCGTGACATGTTGAGAGAGTTCTCTATTACTAGTTTTCTTACAAAAATAGTCAATAGTACAAAACTTGCCTCCTTTGGGCGAATCCTAACAATATATATAGGGTTTAGGTTTTACAATTTCCGTTTTTATACTTCAGCCCCTAAATTTTTCGCATTCCACTGCGGTCGCAGTGGAACCCCCGGTGAGTGATGCCTTTTGATTCTTCAAAACTTCCGCAGGCCTGTTCTACCGTAGTTCTACCGCGATCGCGGTGGAACCGCGGTCAAACAGTCAAACTGTGCCTCGGATTCTTCCGAACTGTTCCAGCACAATTTCTTGATTTATTTCACACATGGCCTTTTTCACCTTCTTTTGACTCCAAAATTGCTCGTTTAGCCTTCCTCAACTCTTGTGTACCTATAACACACTAGAAACACTAATAAAAGCATTTTGTCATCATATATATTATCAAAATAACATTAAAGTGTGATTATTTAGGGTATAAATTTTGTCAAATTCACCTATTATCAATATTAATAAAAGTAATTTTAAATTTATATACATAATATAATATTTTATATACGTATGTAATTTCCCGATAATGGGTGTTCATATCATATTATGTGGCTACACAGTTGCTTCAGTATAAATCACATGCGATGACATTAGACGTGTCGTACATGCATCACGTACAAGAAGCTCCATTATACTAGTAAGTAGAAGTGTTCGTAAAAATCTGAAAAATCGAACCAAGTCAAAACCAAAATCAAACCGACCAAAAAAATTGATACAAAGCTTCAAAAATTTTATGGTGAATGTTAATCATTTGCACTTTTAGTACAGTTATTTACCTTTATATTATAATTTGATTGGTAGTTTTCTTTTGTTAAGTAGAAGAATCCATTTTATGTTAAAAAATATAATTTTTATTGAGTCCTTAAATTATTCATCACTATTTGATTCAATTATCAGCAATATATGTTAGTAAATAATAGATTTCTCAAAGGACAATTGATTTGATAGTGTTACGTTAAAAATGTGATTGCCGGTATTTGTATGTGGTAGTGTATGTCTTATGGAGTATTTAAGAAAAAATTAATAAATAACCGAAAAATCGACAAAGACTGACATAAACCGAATCGAGAAAAAAATAACTTAATAGGTTTGATTTGTTTCTAATATTTAAAAAAATTGACTTACCTGGTTTTGGATTTTTTTTTATAGGGAAAACCCGATTTAAATCAAACCATAAACATTCATACTAGTAAACAACAATAAAATATTTAATTTTATAAGTGAGGTTCGGAAAGAGTAAGTGTATGCAGATCTTTCGTGTTACCACCAAAGGATGTGGTGCAATTGATGGGACTGCTCTTCCCTTAATCAGAGGTCTCGGGTTCGAGCCCTGGGTATGGAAAAATCCTTGGTAGGGAGCGCTTCCCTCCGAAAGGGGCCTTACGCGGCGCAAATCCGGATATAGTCGGATTCCAATGTAGATACCGGACACCGGATGAGAAAAAAAAATCTTTCGTGGTACTATCAGTGAGAAATTAAATCTTTATAACATTTTCAAATCTACAAGACTTATTGGGGCTCCTAATGATTCATATTGTGGAGTGGTATTTTGACTTGTCTATGCCAACAATAATGCATATAATAGCACCAAGTTCTTTGTATTGTACAGTTATTATATATATATTCTCTCTCTAACCCTTTTTTTCCTTTTGCTGGGTGGGTTCAACTTCCCTCTTCAAAGGCCCGTGCTTTGTTTAATGCATTATTGGTAGAAGGTGGAATTATTAAAATACGAAAATAGAAGTTGTCAGTGCGTCACAGGCGGTTACGATCACCGATGAACATGTTATCTCCTTTTTTTTCTACGATAAGTTATTACCGTACGAGAATAACTCCTCTTGCGGGTAGGAGATTAAGATCTTGTGGGCTTGTTGTAAGAGGCTTTTAAGTTAAAATCTATAAGTTAAAGAATTTTAGTTTTTGATTTTTAGCTTATTTTTGGTTAAAATAGTACGGGTTAATTAGTTTTTAGATTGATCATTCAAAAATAGTATGTATTTGCAAAGTTGTTGAAAAATAGTCATTATTTTGCTGCAACAAGGATCAGTCCAGTAAAATATACTGGAGATCGGTATATCTGTGTATAAACTTGAAGCATATTATGCAGGAACTCCAACACGTAGGAAGTTCCAGCATAATATTCCGGAAATTGGAGTACATGTGTATGAATTTCCAGCATATTATATTGGAACTCTAGTATATTATGCAGGAGTTTTAGTATATTATAATATGTTGGAGTTCCAGTATACTTATGTTGGAACTCCATTATAATATGGTTGAGTTCCAGTTAGGGGTGTTCATGGTTCGGTTCGGATCGATTTTTCCCTAAAAAGAAATCAAACCAAGTAAGTCGATTTTCAAATATTAGAACCAAACAAAGCCAATTAAGTCATTTTTTTCTCGAATTGGTTTATGTCGGTTTTTTTTTTTGCCAGTTTTTTCTTAAATATAAGACATAATACTATAAAATATATATATTCCGGTGACCACATTTTCAACCTAATACTATCAAATTAATTGTCCTTTGAGAAATCTATTATTTACTAAAATATATTGATAAAAATTGAATCAAATAGTCATGAATAATTTAAGGATAATTAAAAATATTTTTAACATAAAATGGATTCTTATACTTAATAAATGAAAACTACCAATCAAACTAGAGTATAAAGGTAAAAAAATATACTAAAAGTGCAAACGATTAATATTCACCATAAAATTTTAAAACTTTGTATAAAAATATACATACATATAGGTGTAATAATAAATTTGAAATAGCTACTCCTATAGTCGGTTTGGTTCGATTTTTTCGGTTATTTTTTATTAAAACCAAAATCAAATCAAATTTGATCGGTTTTTAAAATTCAAAACAAAACCAAACCAAACCAAAAAGTATCAGTTTTTTTGGTCGGTTTGGTTGTGTTTGGTTTTAGGTTTTTCAGAATTTTATGAACACCCCTAGTTCTAGTATGTTTATGCTGGAACTTCTATATAACATACTGGAGTTCCAGTATACTTATGCTGGAACTCCATTATATTATGCTGGAATATTTTTTGGATTTTGAACAGTATTTTTGTTCTGGTTTATCTTTACATGAAAGTGGCTAAATTTCTATTACTTTTGAATTTGTGGCTATTTTTGAATGACCACTTGTAAATCTGAATTTTTGAATTACTCTCTTATTTTGTCATTTTACCTTAAAAATAAGTGTTTTAAAGTACTTTTTCTGTATTCAAACACTACAAAATGATATAAAAGCTATTTTGGCTTAAAAGTACTTAAAATAAGCCAATCCAAATAAGTTGTAGTATGGTATGATGGATAAACATAAATAATTTTGAGATAAAAATTAAGTTTTACCTATTAGAGGGTGGAATATTAATCACGGGATATGTTATTCCAGGATACACAGTAAAATTGACGATTTCAAGATTATTATTATTGCGTAAGATGCCTAATCCTTGTCCTATCCTTGTGTTGATTTTATCCTTCTCTATTTGTTTTGTGTGTAATTGTGTGCTAACTAATCCGCGATCTTCCACAACAAATACAATATATCAAACGGTCAACAACAACAACAACAACAATTAATCTAGTATGATCCCAACATGTGGGGTTTGGAGAGGGTAGTCTGTACGCAGATCTTACCCCTACATAATGC
Source organism: Nicotiana noctiflora (assembly GCA_032618575.1). Lineage (NCBI taxonomy): Eukaryota > Viridiplantae > Streptophyta > Magnoliopsida > Solanales > Solanaceae > Nicotiana > Nicotiana noctiflora. Next base: position 189,203 of record JASVEL010000090.1, read on the forward strand.
AGATAGAGAAGTTATTTTTAATAAACCCTCATCTCACGACAATATAACAAACGACCAATAAAATATTACCTCAGTATAACTTATGCGAGCAAAACTTATCTTCAAACTAAATGACCCCTAACCGTTTGTACACGTTATCTCTGTCTGACTCGAAAGTTAATGAATACTTAGTAAGCAAATACAATCAAAAATAGATCAAAGGTGAATCGTAATCGAATATAATGAGACCTGGAAATGTATATAATATCCTTTATTGCTTTTGATGTATTGAGTGTTCCAGAGAGTAATAATGTAGAGAGAGATGGAGAGGGAGATAGAGAGAGAGCTTGTATTAGAAAAAGATCTGCCCTTTACAACATTGAGATCCTCCTTTATATAATCGGAGAACCTCCTCGAGATAATAAAATAATATAAAAATACTACGGCAAGACTTGTGAGCGTGCTTTCGCTCCGACATTCTGGGGGCGTACCCTCACTACTATCATTATTTAGTCTTGGGTCGTGGTCACAGTAAGGGGGCAGAATTTGACCCTATACAGTTAGTCCTTCCGTTTGTTGGTGACGTAACGACGTGCGCCGCTGATGGACGGATACTCGAACCACATGCTAGGAAAATTTTGATCGCGTCCGGCGATGACGACGTAAAGGGGCGACCATTTCAATTTGTTGATATATTGGCACGTAAACCCTTTTCTGAAATGATGTCACCTTATGCAGGCATCATCATTACGCGTGTTCCCTAAAAAATACAAAAGGTATTATGATGCTTGGTTTCCCGCACCTGTTAGGGTTTTGCCTCTTTGATTTCAACGCAACTCAACCCTATAAATAGGGAATGGGTTCTATTTTAACCTAACTTTAGATCATTTGGGAAAAGTTTTCTGACTATTTAAAGAAAGTGCTTCCTCTTCACAAGAACTCATTACATTCGTGGTTGTGTAATACATTATTCCTAAATCGAAAATCATGACGAAATCCAAACGTGGTAACACTTCAGGAGATCGTAGTAATAAATCAACCGACGCACCGCCTCCATTCGGCAGTAATAAAGGGGAGAAGGGGAAGGATCTCACCCCTCTCACCGTAGATAATGTACTCCCAAAACAACTCTTTGCTAGGAGGGATTTTCAAAGAGATTCTCCCGAACAGCCTTGGGAAAAGTCTGAATTAAAACAAGCCGATTTGGACCTCCTTCGTACCTCATATGGTATACCCTCTCATCTAGAGACAGTTCTGGTGGGGGGGAGGGGGGAGATGCGAATACCCATAGGCCAGGTTATTGTACATTCTACAAATACCCTTTTCTGATCGGTTATGCGCTCCCCTTTCTTCCCTTGGCAGAAAAACTCTATCAATTCTATAATATATGTCCTACCCAACTTACTCTGTATACCCTAAAGGCGTGTAGGGTAGTGTCTATGTATGAGGAGTTAGCGGGGTTGGAGGTCTCTGTTCGCCACTTTTTGCAGCTATTCAACGCCAGCTACCTGAGGGGCACCATGCTGCAGTTAAAAAATTGTGGTTCAAAAGGGCTGATGTGGAAACCGATGAACGACCCCACCGAGGAGGCTATTGGGGCAAATATTTCTTCATTAGAATAGAACACCTGGTGTCCAATCAGGTCGGATTCCCTGAAAGGTGGAATTCCAGACGTAAGTATTCGTTCATGTTAAATTGCTTATCATTTTGGACTTTAGCGGTTCCAATTACACCACCCTTATAATTTTTTTGTGACTTTGTAGCGATAACTCACACAATTCTGTTCATAACCGATATAAGGAAGTGGGTATCCGATCTGTTGCCTTTAGCGAAGGGGACCTATAAGTGGGCGGAGTTCATTGAACGCTACGGCCCTGTGAGCCCTTCAGGTATTTTTCTCGACTTTAGTCAATCATTTTCGTAAGCCTCGTCGGCTAAATCACTGTTGTTGACAGGTCGAAGTGTTCCAAAGAGGAGGGCAACAACACCCACCTCCTCCCAACCATATGTCGGTCCAGCAGCGCAGGAAATACTTTACACATCTGTTAGGGAAGGGGTGACTGTAGCCTCTTTGGAAGAGGGAGCGCCTGCGGAGATAGCCGCAAGTGAGGAGTGGCCATCGACTTTGTCTCCGCACCCTGCGGACAAGCCTTCTGAGGGAGAGGAGCCCGAGTAAAGGAATAGAAGGAGGCTCATGGTGGGTAAGGCGGTGGCGACAAAAGATGAAGAGAGGAGCGTGCCTCGCCAGCCATTTAGGCTCGTCCTTATAGCATCATCCTTATGGCCGACGCCGTTCATTCTGGGAGGCTGACCTCCCATATACGTACTGATATTAGTACCAACACGACTTGCGTTGCTGAGGGCATTTCACTGCTCCTTTTTGTTGGTGAATCTGGGGGGGACAGTTATTGAGGTCGCCCATGGGAACACGGGTGAGATGCTGGAAGGCCCTGCACAGGTGGAGATGATGACAGATGGATCTGGCAGTCGTATTGTGATTCCAAAGGCTTATAACTTACTGCAGCACATCGAGCGGGCTGCATTGGAAATGGCCCTACTTTGTGCGGCCTTGAGCGTATGATGTTGAGTGCTATCAGCGACGCGGAGCTATCTCAACGGGTTGCGAGTATGGTGTTGCAGGTAACTTCTCCGTTCTTCTGCATGTTATGTATTTTATTCTATATGCGTACTAACTCACGTATATGTACATGCACTCTTCTCTCTTTTTCTTTTTAGTCCATGGTTCTGGATGTAGATAGATGGCGCCACGAGAAGAATAAAGCGACCGTTTTTGATAAGATGGTCAAGAAATATAAACGGTGTCGCTCTAAACACCAAGCGGCGGTGGCTCTTTTCCAGTAGGATCCACAATTCCAGATTTTTTGGGAGGGCTTCGAACAGAGGGAGGCTCAATTAAACCACTGAGCGGCGTACCTGGGAAAAGTGGATGAAGAGTTAATGAGGGCGGTGGCTCGCAATAGTGAGCTGGAGTCACTCCTCAAGTTAAGGGAGGAAGAGTTGGAGCTTAGCCGCAAATTGGCGGCGGAGGTAGCTGACCTTCATGGTAGGGTGGCGGCTTTGACAGCCGAGCTTGCAACTAGGGCTTCTGAGATTGACGTCCTCAAGCATGCTACCCTGCCACAGTTTGGAGATGAGGACCGACATGCATATGAGATATGTATATACGCGGAAGCTAAGTTGGACGTGTATAAAAGACTTCTTGTTGCAGGACGTGCCTCTGAGGAGGATGTCCAGGAGCGTTTGCGTGAGGCTCGTGCCGCTCGTGCGGCCTGTAGGTACAACTTCGAATCTCTCGACCGAGAAGGTTATACTTCTAAGGACATCAATCGGCTTGAGTCTAGCTCATGGTTTAATGAGGCTTACCAAGAAGGGGGCGAGCGGATGGCAAGGACAAACCTGGTGAGGCCCCTTAGGACTTGTATAGATTTTGCATTTTTTCTTCTTCTTCTTCTTCTTCTTCTTCTTTTTTGGAATGTAATGGGAGCCCTTCGTGGGACTAAGTGTACATAATTTTTGTTATAGTAAAAGAGTTACACTTCTGTCGCTTTTCCTTTCACATTGTTCTTTGTTTATACATTATTTGTTATTGTTGGATAGGATCGACGATCCTTAGTGATGGCTTTTGGCCCACAGGATGTAACTTCAACTGTCGTTGAAGTTTTTATCTATCATCGTCGAGTGGGGTCGACGATTTATTGGCGATGGCCTTTGGCCCAAAAGGATGTAACTTCAACTGTTATTGAAGTAGGGTCGACAATTATTGGCGATGGACTTTGGCCCAAAAGGATGTAACTTCAACTGTCGTTGAAGTGTTTATCCATCATTGTCGAGCAGGGTCGACAATTATTGGTGATGGCTTTTGGCCAAAAAGGAAGTAACTTCAATTGTCATTGAAGCGTTTATCCGTTATCGTCGAGCGGGGTGGACGATTATTGGTGATGGCCCTTGGCCCAAAAGGATGTGAATTCAACTGTCATTGAAGTGTTTATCCGTCATCGTTGAGCGGGTTCGACAATTATTAGCGATGGCTTTTGTCTCAAAAGGATGTAACTTCAACTGTCATTGAAGTGTTTATCTCGTCGTCGAGCGGGGTCGACAATTATTGATGACAGCTTTTGGCCTAAAAGGATATAACTTCAATTGTCATTGAAGTGTTTATCCGTTGTCGTTGAGCGGGGTCGACGATTATTGGCGATGGCCCTTGGCCCAAAAGGATGTAACTTCAACTGTCGTTGAAGTGTTTATCTATCGTCATCGAGCGGGGTGGACAATTATTGGTGATGCCATGACCGCTTGCATAATGGAGAAGGTGGCTGTAGTCGCTTAAATAATATAGAAGGTGGTCATAGCTGCTTACATAATAGAGAAGGTGGTCGTAGCCGCATACATAAATGGAGAAGGTGGTCATAGCGGCATATATAATGGAGAAGATGGCTGTAGCGGCTTACATAATGGAGAAGGTGGCCGTAACCTCTTTCATAATGGAGAAGGTAACTAGGCTAGTCTCTTTATTATATTGGTCCTGAGAGACGTGACGATTGGCCGGTATGATAAACCTGTTTCTATGTGCCCTTGGGTATCTTCGTCGTCGCCTTGTTAGAAACCTCCTCGAGAAGATCCAGTTCGGACAAAACTCAGGTGAGGGAAAAGGAGTACGACTCGGGAGAATCCTTTCAAAAGTGGAAGTATTTGAGGTGGGCGACGTTCCGGTTATTCTAGAGTGTTTTTCCTTCCATTGTTTCCAATTGGTGCCCAGTTTTCCTTTGCTCGGGTCTTTTGACGCCAAAGTTTTGGTTTTGAGGACGTAGTCTCCAACTTTGAGTGGTCGTATTTGTTACACCCCAAGTTTTCATACGTGAGAGAATGTCGTAAGTCAATTGATGTAAGCTCATAAATGAGATTATATTTGAAAGCAAATAAAGTAAGTTAATCATGTTACTTTGGAGGTTACAAATACTTAAGATCATGAATGACAAGTACCAAAAGGGTTGGAAAGCTTAGTCGCTAAACAAATTGAAGAAAATAAGTTCCGTCGAAAATTGACAAGTTTTGAATGTTATAACATATTCTTTTGGTGTGAGACTAGGGTGATTAACATGATAAGGAGGTTAAGTTATGAGTTATTGTAGTCGTATGATAGTCGTGTGTTATTTCTTTTAAGTCAAACGAGTTATGGAACAAAAGTTAGCAAAGGCCATCACAAGTTGCATTCCTAATATGCTGAAATTTAGGCCAAATGTAGATGCACTTTTCTCCAAATATACTTTGAATAAATGGATGATCTACATATCAAATTGAAGATCTACGAGTCTAGTTTTTAATTCATTAAACCGTTCGCCAATACGACATCGGAGTAGAAAGATATTCATGTTTTCGCGAGACCGCGCAAGCAGCTCCCAATAGGACCCACTTAGGCGGTGGTTGACCTACTTCAATTATTAAACGATTTGGACGCCTATTTTTCACTTATTTTCAACTCAACTTCGTCTCCAACCTTCTCCTAACCTTTATAAACAGATTCCACAAGGGTTTGAAGTGATTCCAAAGTGATTACACCATATTTCAACATCAAAACATAGTTCTAGTGAAGAACAACACCTCTTTGAGGTTATGTTGTCATTGAGGATTGTTATGGGCTGTATTTGGATGAAATTCCAAGTTGTTGCTGCTGTATAAGGTGAGTATATTAGCCTACTAATTGTGCTTAAGCTTTCTTGTATGTTGGTTAAGTTTTTAGGATGTTAAATTACAAGATAATACTTGGATTAGCTTAAGTCATTTCTATGGTGTTGTATTGCCATTGAGGGTTGTTGTAAGTTGTTTATATTGGATTTCGACTTGAAGTTACTTTAGCAAGTATGTGTATTGTGTTCTTTCATGTGCTTTAGGTTATCTTGATGTTGATTAAGTTAAATGGATAGAGTAGACATGAACTAGTGAATAAAGCTACTAATTGAAGATAGTTGGAGTTGAGGATTGTTTCCTTTGTTATAAATATTTGGTATAAGGATGGAATCATTGATGAATGACTTCATAATCGCGTTAATGATAGTTTTAAATTAATGTAAGAAGTCTATAAGGGGTGATATGGGTTATACGGATTCCAACCGGAGCTTGCCGCTCGTCGTGAAGTAGTTGTGACTTGTTGTTGTTATATGGTGTCTTGTTATTGATATTTATAGGTTGCTGGACTTCCATGGCTGTTGTTGTTGTTGGTATATGGTATTGGAGGAGGCCCTTGTTACAAGGGATATGCTTCCCGGATTTACGTAGACGAGCTACTAGCTTAAGTTTCAGACTTAGCCTTTGCTCAACACTGATTTTGAATCTCTTTATGCCATGGTAGATTGAGTTGAGTTGTTTGAAGAGTTGCTTGAGAGGTATTAAGGACTCACCATGGTTAAGGTATGTTAAGGCATTTCCTTCTTTCTTTTGGCATGATCTAATATGAAATAAATATGCTATTTCATAATGAATCTACTCCTAGCAACTAAGGTCGTCCATGTTGTTCTTTCCATACAAAGTTATTCTAAGAAAGTATGTATGATCCATAAGTCCTAGTGAAGTTCATATTGTATGTCCATAATGTTCTTACATCACTCGGAAAGGTTTAGAACGTGATTCTATGAGTCGAGCATGCATTCTGTATATGTATCTATTTTACTCTACCGAGCCGCGCTATAGTCGGCCGGGTACGGTACCTATTGTGCAACCACTGATCAGTTGGGTTTACCGAGCTCCACGTGACCGGGTACGTTTTTACTGAGTCCTCTTTGAGGCCGGGTACGATATGATGATGATGATGGACCCAGAGGCAAATATTTTTAAAGGTATATGTATTTATATGTATTATGTATTTAATGTCAGTAGCCCCCAGAGGCACTCAGATGTTCCAGGTTGTATTTCCTCCATCTCTCTTTACATTACTCTTCTTGTTTATGCTTTCTTGCCTTACATACTCGGTACATTATTCGTACAGATGTCCCTTTTGCCTGGGGATGCTGTGTTTTATGCCCGCAGGTCCCGATTGATAGGTTGATTGTCCTCCTATTAGGCTATCAGCTCAGCGAAGGTGTTGGTGCACTCCACTTGCTCCGGAGTTGCCTATTTGGTCAGTATGCTTAAGATATGTATTGGTTGGTATAGTGGGGCCCTGCCCCGACCTTTATGATTTTATGTACTCTTAGAGGCTTGTAGACAGATGTCATGTGTATGGATACTTGTATGGCCTTGTCGGCCTATATTTTGAGTTTACAAATGGTCATGTCGGCCTTATAGGCCCGTGTGTCATATGTATAAGTTTGTATATTATGTTGGGTCATCATATGTTGAGTATTCCCTTATGTTTTATTCTTGTTATCTCATGGCGGGTTTTCTGGCTTATTTACTCATAATAGTATAATAAGAAATATATATTACGTTGGTACTCGGTTAAGTAAGGTACCGGGTGCCCGTCGCGGCCTATCGGTTTGGGTCGTGAAAAAAGTGGTATCAGAGCAGTTCTGTCCTAGGGGGTCCACAAGCCGTGTCTAATAGAGTCTTGTTTATGGGTGTGTCGTGCACCACACTTATAAGCAGGAGGCTACAGGGCATTTAGGATTGTCACTCTTTCTTCTTACTCTAGATCGTTTGGTAGAGCCCACTTATAAGAATTCAAATCCGAATTTTTTTTGTTATTCGTAATAAGACGATACGTACATCCTGAAAGAAGGATTGGAAAGAAATATAGTTGTGGAAGAGTTGAATCAAAGGAACTGGATTTTGTATAATGCCTGCGATAAGTAAATTTGAGGTCTTCAGCAGATCATGGGTGTAGTGAAAGGTGTAAGCCTCTTGATAAGGAGCCTTAATCCAAGAATGCCTACACACCTTTATGGTGAAAGACAATGAGAGATTAAAAACTACAAGTTTTAACAAGCAAAAGAAGCAAGATAAAGAAGGGTACGAGGCGCACAATTAATGATGGTTAACAGTGTTTATAATTGAGGCAGAGGAACAAAAGCTTTTTGAGTTATATTCAATAGTAGCAGAGGTATATACAATTGCTCGCACCCATTCAAGATATGCCCTATGGGGGTTAATATAAGTAGTATAAGAAGATAGGATGGCGGAATTGTTTGTGTCAGTTGACATTTGTGAAGGATATTGCAAATGTGCTAACAGATCTCCTTGTGAGACACCCAGATGGTACACTTTAAAATAGTGTAGCCAGATTTGAGTACGACAAAGACATGCACCATAAGTCTTGAATTGATACATATTACCTTAGTGTGGCTCATGTTCCTATTAAAGCGAGAGCATTAAGCAACCTGAAGAGCCACTGGATGGAGCAAATGGAAGCTAAAGGCAAAAGAATGTTTTGTTCGAGTGTTCAAAATAAAGTGATTGACAGAAATGTTAGCAAAAAAATAAGAAGAGAGTTAATGAAGCATTATGAGTAAGAGCTAATACATGAATGACAACAGTAGAAAAAAAATGACAATATTATAGAGTTTATAGTCAAGTGAAAGGAAATACAAGAGGTGACAAGCCTTGAGACAACAAAAGAGTATAGGCAATAAGGTTATATCCTCATTTTGAGAAATAAGTTCGTGACGCCAATGCGACTACCAGAGGGGAGAGTTAATCCCTAGAGTAACAAAAATTAGTATGGACTATTAAATACGATAATCAAAATATGAATTAGGGACTGAATGATTGGAAAGTACTCGACATCATGGGAATTTCAGATTTCATTCCAGCGGTAATAAAATGGACCACAGAAGAAGATTCACGATGAATGCAGAGAATAGTCATTATGGAGATGCTTCCCTAGAATAAGCAATGTGAGCAAAGTTAACCTTAAGAGACTGTATGTTCCAGTTACGCTAAGTGGCACCCTCACGAGTAGGGAATTTTTCATCCTTGGTATAGCAGAATTGCCGCAAGGCAAGTAAGGATCATTGATGAGAAACAACGCCAAAGATGAAGAGGTAAAACATCTATAGGTAGATCCTCGTGGCTTCAGCTTTTAGTACACCCATAAAGGGGGGAATATGGAGTGATATGGCATTAAGTCAGATTTAAATGGTTCTAGTAACTATGAAATGGTAAAGGAAGAATGAGATAAATAAAAGTGGAATGAGATGGCACTTATCCAAATCATATAGATACGCTACCATTCAAGAATATTCTGCAAGCACGACATCAAGGAGAGGAAGTAAAGGTTCCTGCTCGAGTTGTTATTAATAAATAAGGAGCCAGTGCGAGACATAAGTTAAAACAACGTAATTAACCTAAGAAAGATTACGAGGAATATTGATATGAGAATGGGCTAACGAGTAGTTAGTAATTGGTCAAGAAGATCTCAGTTATGGCAAAATAGGAGGTTATAGACGAATCATCAGATCGTGTAAGATAAACATAGTAGAACCCAACATGGAGAATTCAGTTTCGGAGAATATCATTTTGAGATATATATTCAAAAAAAAGTCGAGGTAGTTAAAGGTACCGTATGAGTGTTTTGGGGATAAAAGAAAGAGCCATTGGAAAGGCAAGTCAAAATATCAGTTCAAAAGCAACCATACAAGCACAGGGGCATGAAAGCAAGCAACTACATATGATTATAGGAAATTAAGGACATCAAAAAGGTCCGTAATAAGGTCACAACTTTACGAGAGTCAAAGGTTATCCCTAAGTACTATAATGAAAGACTAGCCGAGGAGAAAAGAAAGAAGGCTCCAACCTAAGCACAACGACCTAAAGATGAAATAGTCGTGTAACAATAATCTCGCAACAACATTGTAAGAATTCCAAAGGAAAGTGGCACCTACCATGGCTAATGAACGGGAAATAAGAGTTAAAAGTAATATTCAAAATCATGAGTAGTATAAAAACTTTGGCAAGTGTGGGCACTAATATAAGCTAAGTATGGACGCAACAAGGAGGCAGAAAAACATGGAAACGAAATAGCTTACATTGAAAGAAAGCTAATATGGAAAGAAAGAATTATTACACTCAAGATTTTGGAACATTATCCAAGCAGCATATCTATTAACAATCATACAGCCATAGAAGACTCCGGTATAAGTTGAAATAAAGAATTGAACCCAGGGCATAAACAAAGGATTAAATTGTTAGAAGATTGTATCATGGATATTTCATAATGCCCATGAAAGGCTAAGGTGATAACTGGTACCATGAGCCTTCGATTGAGTAATGATCTAATAAATAAAAGAAATGGGTCTCATGAATTGGACAGAATTAAAATATCCACGCAAGGTAAATCACATTGGAATACCGTGAGATACGGTTATGAAAGCAGGGTATCGCCCCAGATGGATCAATCTGATCATTAAGATATCCCCTAATAAAACATGAATCCTAGCACCAATATTACATAAAAAGGTTAAGTTATCAGGGGTGGATTATCGATCGAAATTGATATGAATCAACAATGGATGGAAAAAATTCACAAAGTAAGAGATGAGATTAGACTGTCATTATTAAGATTTACAGTAATGAGGATGCATTAAAGGACTTAGATTTATACATATAGGACAAGCAGTGAATGAATAACCTGGAGCCGAGTGGCAGACCTCGTTAATAATAAACCGAAGTAAGAGTTAGGATATAGTATGACCTACCTAGATATAGTAAAACCATAAGCATAAAAACCTGAGGATATGAAGCAAGGTATAGCAATAGTCGTAAGCTCGACAAAGTACCAAGCGAAGAACTTTAGTACAACTATAGATGCCTAGAGTTACAACTTGTCATAGTTCTGTATATGTCCACAAAGTGAGGTCTAGAGATTGGATAAAAACCAAGAGAAAAAAGGAGAGAAGAGTTGTATAGACACACATACAAATACACGGTTGTACATGATGCATGACAGAAGCATTTACGAGATTAAAAGAATTCCGACCACAGGTTGTGGTGTGAGAAAGAGGCCTAAAGGGGGGAATACCCTGGCCTTTGGAATTACTTACAAAATAGTTTCCTATATGTCAAGAAAAATATTCAAGTATTCATCAGAGCTAAAGGTTATGATATTGATAAATGCATTAGTCAACATTCGAGGACGAATGTTCCAAAGGGGGGAATGATGTTACACCCCAAGTTTTCATACGTGAGAGTATGTCGTAAGTCAATTGATGTAAGCTCATAAATGAGATTATATATGAAATCAAATAAAGTAAGTTAATCATGTTACTTTGGAGGTTACAAATACTTAAGATCATGAATGACAAGTACCAAAAGGGTTGGAAAGCTTAGTCGCTAAACAAATTGAAGAAAATAAGTTCCGTCGAAAATCGACAAGTTTTGAATGTTATAACATATTCTTTTGGTGTGAGACTAGGGTGATTAACATGATAAGGAGGTTAAGTTATGAGTTATTGTAGTCGTATGATAGTCGTGTGTTATTTCTTTTAAGTCAAACGAGTTATGGAACAAAAGTTAGCAAAGGCCATCACAAGTTGCATTCATAATATGCTGAAATTTAGGCCAAATGTAGATGAACTTTTCTCCAAATATACTTTGAGTAAATGGATTATCTACATATCAAATTGAAGATCTACAAGTCTAGTTTTCAACGCATTAAACCGTTCGCCGATACGACATCGGAGTAGAAAGATATTCATGTTTTCGCGAGACCGCGCAAGCAGCTCCCAATGGGACCCACTTAGGCGGTGGTTGACCTACTTCAATTATTAAACGATTTGGACGCCTATTTTTCACTCATTTTCAACTCAACTTCGTCTCCAACCTTCTCCTAACCCTTATAAACAGATTCCACAAGGGTTTGAAGTGATTCCAAAGTGATTACACCATATTTCAACATCAAAACATAGTTCTAGTGAAGAACAACACCTCTTTGAGGTTATGTTGTCATTGAGGATTGTTATGGGCTGTATTTGGATGAAATTCCAAGTTGTTGCTGCTTATAAGGTGAGTATATCAGCCTACTAATTGTGCTTAAGCTTTCTTGTATGTTGGTTAAGTTTTTAGGATGTTAAATTACAAGATAATACTTGGATTAGCTTAAGTCACTTCTATGGTGTTGTATTGCCATTGAGGGTTGTTGTAAGCTGTTTATAACTTGGATTTCGACTTGAAGTTGCTTTAGCAAGTATGTGTATTGTGTTCTTTCATGTGCTTTAGGTTATCTTGATGTTGATTAAGTTAAATGGATAGAGTAGACATGAACTAGTGAATAAAGCTACTAATTGAAGATAGTTGGAGTTGAGGATTGTTTCCTTTGTTATAAATATTTGGTATAAGGATGGAATCATTGATGAATGACTTCATAATTGCGTTAATGATAGTTTTAAATTAATGTAAGAAGTCTATAAGGGGTGATATGGGTTATACGGATTCCAACCGGAGCTTGCCGCTCGTCGTGAAGTAGTTGTGACTTGTTGTTGTTATATGGTGTCTTGTTATTGATATTTATAGGTTACTGGACTTCCATGGCTGTTGTTGTTGTTGGTATATGGTATTGTAGGAGGCCCTTGTTACAAGGGAGATGCTTTTCGGATTTACGTAGACGAGCTACTAGCTTAAGTTTCAGACTTAGCCTTTGCTCAACACTGATTTTGAATCTCTTTATGCCATGGTAGATTGAGTTGAGTTGTTTGAAGAGTTGCTTGAGAGGTATTAAGGACTCACCATGGTTAAGGTATGTTAAGGAATTTCCTTCTTTCTTTTGGCATGATCTAATACGAAATAAATATGCTATTTGATAATGAATCTACTCCTAGCAACTAAGGTCGTCCATGTTGTTCTTTCCATACAAAGTTATTCTAAGAAAGTATGTATGATCCATAAGTCCTAGTGAAGTTCATATTGTATGTCCATAATGTTCTTACATCACTCGGAAAGGTTTAGAACGTGATTCTATGAGTCGAGCATGCATTCTATATATGTATCTATTTTACTCTACCGAGCCGCGCTATAGTCGGCCGGGTACGGCACCTATTGTGCAACCACTGATCAATTGGGTTTACCGAGCTCCACGTGACCGGGTACGTTTTTACCGAGTCCTCTTTGAGGCCGGGTACGATATGATAATGGTGATGGCCCCAGAGGCAAATATTTTTAATGGTATATGTATTTATATGTATTATGTATTTAATGTCAATAGCCCCCAGAGGCACTCAGATGTTCCAGGTTGTATTTCCTCCATCTCTCTTTACATTACTCTTCTTGTTTATGCTTTCTTGCCTTACATACTCGGTACATTATTCGTACAGACGTCCTTTTTGCTTGGGGACACTGTGTTTCATGCCTACAGGTCCCGATTGATAGGTTGATTGTCCTCCTATTAGGCTATCAGCTCAGCGAAGGTGTTGGCGCACTCCACTTGCTCCGGAGTTGCCTATTTGGTTAGTATGCTTAAGATATGTATTGGTTGGTATAGTGGGGCCCTGCCCCTACCTTTACGATTTTATGTATTCTTAGAGGCTTGTAGACAGATGTCAGGTGTATTGATACTTGTATGGCCTTGTCGGCTTATATTTTGAGTTTACAAATGGTCATGTCGGCCTTATAGGCCCGTGTGTCATATGTATAAGTTTGTATATTATGTTGGGTCATCATATGTTGAGTATTCCCTTATGTTTTATTCTTGTTATCTCATGGCAGATTTTCTGGCTTATTTACTCATAATAGTATAATAAGAAAGATATGTTATGTTGGTACTCGGTTAAGTAAGGTACAGGGTGCCCATCGCGGCCCATCGGTTTGGGTCGTGACAGTATTTTGGCTTTTTTGTTGTAATACCTTTCAACTTGTTGCGTTTGAGCCGTCATTCTTATGTGGGCCATATCCATTCATTCTTTTGCTTCGTCGAGGTCTTGAAGCCTACCTATGATGTGTGAGTATCTTAGGCTCGGTTCTCCGATTTTGACTGGTATAACCGCATCAGTTCCGTAGACCAGTGAGTACGGTGTTTCTCCTGTGCTGGATTTGGGTGTTGTTCGGTATGCCCAGAGTACCTCTGTAGTAATTCGGGCCAGAGCCCTTTAGCTTCTTCGAGTTTCTTCTTCAGAATGTTCAATATAGTTTTTTTGGATGTTTCAGCTTGGCCGTAGGTGGCGGGATGATATGGCATGGAGAGTATCTGTTTGATATTCCATTTGTTATAGAATTTCGTTATTTTTTCCTGATAAATTATGGGCCATTGTCGCAGTTGATTTCATTGGGGATGCCGAAGCGGCATATGCTATTTTTCCATATGAAGACGATGACTTCTGGTTCGCGTATTTGGACGTACGCACCTGCTTCTACCCACTTGGAGAAGTAGTCAGTCAAAACTAACAGAAATCGTACCTTTCTTCGCCTTGTTGGCAGGGGGGCGATTATGTCCATTCCCCATTTAATGAAAGGCCAAGGTGATGTTACCGAGTATAGGGAATCTCCAGGCTGATGTATCATGGGGGTGTACTTTTGGCACTGTTCGTATTTGCGAACGTACTCTGCTATCTCTTTTTTCATCGTGGGCCAGTAATACCCAGCGCGGATAATACAATAGGCAAGAGCGCGATTATTGGTGTGTGTGTCGCAGTGACCTTTGTGTACCTCTTTGAGTACTTGCCTTGTCTGTGTGGCCCTAAGAACTTAGCGAGGGGTCCGCCAAACGTTCTCTTGTACAGGTCATGGTCAATCAGGCAGTATCGAGTGACCTGTGCACGGAGCTTTTTGGCTTCCTTTTTGTCGAGTGGGAGTGTCCCGTTCTGCAGATAGGAGATAAACTGTTTGCACCACTCCCAAGTCAGATTTAAAGAGAGTACCTCAGTGTGATATATGGCTAAATGGAGCAGGGTGACTATGTTTCCCTTGTTGATATTCTTAGTGGCTGCGGCTAACTTGGCTAGGTCGTCCACTTCGATGTTCTGCGCCCTTGGGATTTGTTCCAGGCGGCATTTGTCGAATTTGGGCATTAACTAATGGATTTCTAACTGATATTTTTGTAGTCTCTGTTCCTTGATCTGGTAAGTCCAGGTGACCTGGTTTACTACGAGTTGAGAATTACAATGGAGGATAAGACGTCGATCCCTGTATTTGATGGCAAACTTCATACCTGCAATCACAGCCTCATACTCGGCCTCATTGTTAGTCATCTTGGGGCATCATATGGATTGGCAAATTATTTCTCATGTGGGGACCTCCAGTACGAGTCACTGTCCCGATCCCGAGGCGTTAGAAGCGCTATCAGTATAGAGGGTCCATAGGTTGGTACCGGGTGTGGTATGAATGGCCTCTAGTTTTGCTTCCAGCAAAATTTTTGTATTGAAATCGGTGACAAAATCTGCAAGTACTTGCGACTTAAGGGCATTTATTGGGTGGTAGGATCTGTCATGATCACTGAGGTCTATGGCCCATCTAGCGAGCCTTCCCGATAGTTCGGGTTTGTGTAGGATGCTCCTCAGGGGAAAAGTCGTCACAACTCTTATGGGTGGCACTAAAAGTAAGGTCTATGCTTTCGTGAAGCTACGACCAGTGCTAAGAGAGCTTTTCGAGGTGTGGATACCGTGTTTCGGCGTTCACTAGGGTTTTTATAATATAGTAAATAGGAGGTTGCATACCTTTATTTTTGCGGAGCAGGACTGCACTGATAGCAACTTCAAACACTACCAGGTATACTAGCAAGGGTTAGCCATGGTTCGCCTTGACTAGCAGTGGTGGCGAAGACAGGTACTCCTTCAATTTTTTCAAAGCCTCGGCACACTCCTCATTCCATTGCAGTCTGTGATCTTTTCTCAATACATTAAAAAAATTATGGCACATGTCGGAGGATCTCGAGATGAACCTGGATAGGGCGGCTATTCGCTTTGTCAGCTTTTGTACCTTTTTTCTTGATGTTCAAGGTCTCGGGTATTGAGGCTATCGCCTTGATCTGGTCCGGGTTGACTTCGATACCTCGTTGCGATATGAGGAACCCCAAGAACTTCCCTAATACTACACTGAAGGCACATTCTTATGGGTTCAATTTCACCCCATATCGCCGCAGTATCTCAAAGGCTTCTTTCAGATGGTCGAGGTGGTCTTCTTTGTTTGCTAATTTTACCAGCATATCATCGATGTAGACTTCCATGGTGTTGCCAAGTTGTTCCTTGAACATTATGGTGACCAGTCTCTAATATGTCGCCCCTGAATTTTTGAGTCTAAACGGCATCACCTTGTAGCAATATGTCCCCTAATGGGTGATGAAAGTTGTTTTCTCTTGGTCCTTTTTGGCTATCATGATTTGGTTGTAGCCGGAGTAGGCATCCAAGAAACTTAGCAGCTCATGTCCCATTATGGCGTCGATGAACTGGTCGATGTTGGGGTAATGGGAATAAGTCGTTTGGGCATGCTTTGTTGAGGTCAGTAAAGTCGGTGTACATCCTCCATTTCCCATTTTTCTTCTTGACCATCACGATGTTGGCGACCCATTGGGATATTTTGATTCCCTTATGGATCTGTTGGCCAGTAGCTTATCTACCTCTTCACTGATGGCATCGTTGATCGTGGCATTGAACTTCCTTCTAAGTCGTCGTACGGGTGGATATAGTGGGTCGATATTTAGCTTGTGGGTAGCAATGTCTTTCGATATTCCCGGCATATCTGAATGAGAAAAGTAAAAAGATCTGTGTGAGTTAGGTATTCATGGTACTTACATGGATTGTAGAGGTTATGTCCGATGTAGGCTTTCTTTATATGGTCGGTGTTGTCCAGTGTACCAAGTCGAGATCCTCGAACTTCGCCTTGCAGGCTTCTATGATATTTGGATCTTTTATAGATTCCGTTGTCGGGTTGACCTTAGTGCTCGACACGGCTGATTGCTATACCTTTGAATTTTCACCTTTCAACTGTTTGGTATGTGAGTAGTCTTGAGCGATTTAGTAGCATTTTTGTGATGTGCGCGGTTCGCCCTGAATGCTAAACATTCCCCAAGAGGTGGTAAACTTGATCACTTGGTAGAATTTTTAGGGGACTGCTCTCATGGCATGTATCTATGGTCGTCCTATGATGGCGTTGTATGCTATTTCTTGGTTCATGACGTGGAAAATGGTTTCCAGCGTAACTCCCCATGCTAAAATCGACACTAATACCTCCCCGGAGGTTCGTTCCCCTACATTGTTAAAACCAGTTAGTGTTTTTCAACGTGGTATTATCTTATCTTCGAGCCTCATTTGAGCGAGGACTCTTGGATAGATAATACAAATGTCATTTCCATCATTAACCATGATCCTCTTAACGTTATCACCAGACTTATCGAATGTGATACTTTCTTCGAGGTCATCATACCATTCGTGGGAGATTGTTCGCTTTAATTTATGCGAGGTGGTGAATTTTACATAATTGATTGTCGAATCGTCGCCTCATCTGATGATCATATTAATGATGCACTCTGGCAAAGGTGGTTTTGGCGGTCCCAGAGGCTGTTCCCACCCTCGTGCAAAATTTATCTTCCCTATATCGCTGAGTAGCTCTCTTAAGTATCCATAGTTTCGCATTATGACTACCTTATGCCATAGCCCTATGCAATCTTCGGTTTTGTGTCCTTGTTCCTGGTGGAAATCGCATAGGACATTTGATTTCTTTGTGGCGGGGTCTGGTTTCATTTTATGCGGCCATTGTACTTTGGTGCCCAGCTTCTCCAGTGCGTACACTATTTCTAAGGGAGACATGCAAAAGTTATGGGTTGATAATAAAGGAGGCATACCTCTTTTGTTACGGAGTGGGGCGACATGTCGCTGCAATGCTTCATGTGTGTCTGGGTGGTGGTGGATATGAGGATCTGGTGTAAGGCTGGTGTCTTTCTTTATTGAAATGTGAGGATTGTTCCCGTTGGCCTTCATTGTGTTGATCCCTTCTTACTTCTGACTATATCATCGTGAGTTGTAGGGTTGGTCCGTTTAGATCATCCTCGTCCGCTCGTATCTCGGTGTAGTAGGTGTTGTGAATCTCCTCCCATGTGGTGGGGGGATACTTCATGACTCGGCTCAGTAGCTTTTTGGTTGCTCTTGAACCATCTCTGCTCAGCCCATTTTGGAAGGCTGCTAGTGCCATGCCTTCCGATACGTTTGATAGGCTCATCCTCACTATATTGATTCTAGTCAAGAAGTCCCTGAGTCCCTCACCCGCGGTTTGCCGGATGACGAAGATATCATTGACCTTGGCCTCAGCTTTCTTTGTTCCTACATGGGCGGTAGCAAATTTATCCGCCATTTCTTCGAATGTTGATATCGTTCTTGCTGGCAGCTGTGAGTACCACATTAACTCCTCTCCCGTTAATGTTTCGCCAAACAAGGATGGTACTTGTTCCTTTGACAGATCATTACCTTTCACAGCGGTCACATAATGAATCAGGTGATCTTCGGGGTTTGTTGTCCTGTCATATATCCTTAAGTAAGGCAGCATTTTAAAAGTTTTTGGGATCAGATGAAGTGCAACTTCTTCGCTGTATGGTTGTTCGACAAATTTTCCCACGTTGCACTTTGGCAGTAACATAGGAGCACCGATAATTTTGTCAACCCTTTCTTGATGCCCTTTCATTTGATCCCGAAGTGCCTTATTTCACTTTCCATTTCTTCCATTTTCTTTAGGATGGCTGCAAGTGTTCCATCGTTGGTCTGGTTATTGGAGTGGTTGTTAATTGTTTGTACAGCATCGTGTTCGCTGGTGGTACCGATATCAGTCGTCACTGGGCTCTTAGCGTTGTTTTGGGGCGATTTCTCAAGTAAGCTGCCTAGGGTTTCATCAACCATTCTTCTAGTAGTTTCTTGACCACCGGGGGTGGAGTTTCTTTGACCACAGATGTGGAAGCTCCTTTTTCATGCATGATCGTCAGATCTTCAGATGGAGAGGGTGAGATTTCTCCCTCTTGAATGCTGCCAGGCATTGTGTTCAAAATATTTTCTCTACCAACTTCGTTGAGGGGGCCAATGAGGTTGGTTTTGACACCGGCTATTACTTTCAATCTTGCGTCATTTTCTGCCATTTTTGGTAACGATAGGATGTGAAGGAAGGTGGTTTGTTATTGAGATTCTAGGTGCAGACTATGATTTCGATTGTCAAAATCCCCACAGACGGCACCAAGTTGTTTGACTCGAAAGTTAATGAATACTTAGCAAGCAAATACAATCAAAAATAGATCAAAGGTAAATCGTAATTGAATATAATGAGATATAGTTTATTGTTTTTGATGTACTGAGTGTTCTAGAGAGTAATAATGTATAGAGAGAGAGATTGAGAGGGAGATAGAGAGAGCTTGTATTAGAAAATATATGTGTTGGCCCAAGTTCAGTTGAAGTTTTGAAGATTGAAAAATGAATATTAGGGAAGGACCTGGTCCACGATGAGAGACACAGTTAGTCATAACCACTACATATGGAAGGCACGTGAGAAAAACATGTACTGAAGCGTATGCAACAAATATCTTCTGAATGGAATCGAAAAGGATGCATTGAGTTCTAAGGAGGACAACCTCCTTATGATAAGAGAACACAATCCTAAGCTAGGATAAGGATGAGAGTTTGTAGTAGTTATGTAAGGCCCCGTAAAATTTTTGTGCATAAAACCTAGTAGTTGTGGTGTCCGCGGTTCGGACCCTTGGTAGTGATTTAAGTTTCAAAATGTAGAGAATAAAATTTTCCAGAAAAAAAAATGTCAAATATGCGGTCAAGAATGCGACCGCAAACCTGACATGCGGACCGCATTCTGACCGCAAATCGTTCCAGAGAGTTGCCCAAAATCGTGTCAAAAGTGCGGTCGATATGCGATCGCATGTCAAATCTCCGGTGCACTTTTGCGACCGCAGAATCAACATGCGGTCCGCATAGTGACCGCATTCCTTAACAGAACCTGCATAACTTTGAGGCCATTCTGCGGTCACTTTGCGGACCGCATGTGGATTCTGCGGTCGCATAGTGACCGCATATTCGACCCCGGCCCAGATTTTGTAACATTTTGACCCGATCTCTTCTTTAATATAACACACTTCTTCTTCATTTTATCATATTATCTTACCAAAAATTAGAGAGAGAAGAGAGGGTTTTTAGAGAGAGAAGTTCTTCATCTTCAAGGATTGTTTCAACCACTATAGGCTATGTGTTCCGGATGTGGACGAGCTTCGGGAAAGAGTGATGGCAGAGGCTCATACTTCCAGGTATTCTGTGCACCCTGGTTCAACGAAAATGTATCATGACCTTAAGGAGATTTATTGGTGGAATGGTATGAAAAGGGATGTGGCAAGCTTTGTAGCTAGATGCCCGAACTGCCAGCAAGTGAAGGCCAAGCATCAACGGCCCGGTGGATTAACTCAGCTTATAGAAATACCAAGGTGGAAATGGGAGATGATCAATATGGATTTCGTGGTGGGGTTACCTCGCACTCGGCGTAAGTTCGACTCAATATGGGTGATAGTGGATCGACTCACCAAATCAGCTCACTTCCTGCCTGTCAAGTCCACTGATACCGCGGAGCAATATGCAAGATTGTACATCAAAGAGATAGTAAGGCTTCATGGCACTCCACTTTCTATCATCTCAGATCGCGGGGCTCAGTTCACCGCTAACTTTTGGAAGAAGTTTCAGCAAGGTTTGGGAACTCGGGTGAATCTCAGCACAGCTTTCCATCCACAGACCGATGGACAGGCTGAGCGGACCATTCGGACGCTTGAAGATATGTTGCGGGCTTGTGTCTTAGATTTTAAAGGTAATTGGGATGAACACTTGCCACTGATAGAATTTGCTTACAATAACAGCTATCATGCTAGCATTCAAATGGCCCCGTTTGAGGCATTGTATGGGAGAAGATGTAGATCGCCAATCGGGTGGTTTGAGGTACGTGAAGCGGAATTGCTAGGGCCAGATATGGTGTACGAAGCCATGGAAAAGGTCAAGGTTATTCAGGAGAGAATGAAAACAGCACAAAGTCGTCAAAAGTCCTATGCAGACGTTCGTCGAAGGGATTTGGAGTTTCAAGTCGACGATTGGGTGTTCTTGAGGGTATCTCCTATGAAGGGAGTCATGCGGTTCGGAAAGAAAGGGAAATTGAGCCCTAGGTATGTCGGGCCATATCGGATCATTCAAAGGGTTGGTCAAGTTGCTTATAGGCTAGAGTTGCCTCCTGAGATGTCATCAGTGCATCCGGTATTCCATGTGTCCATGTTGAAGAAAGTAAGGAGATCCATCCACCATCATGCCAGTCGAAGCTATAGAGGTTAATGAAGATTTGTCATATGAAGAAGTTCCAGTTGCCATTCTTGATAGGCAAGTCCGTAAGTTGAGAAATAAGGAAGTTGCCTCCGTTAAAGTATTGTGGCGAAGTCAACAAGTTGAGGAGGCCACATGGGAAGCGGAAAAAGAGATGAAGGAAAAGTACCCCCATTTGTTCGATCAAGCCTAGAAGAAATTAGGTGACCCTCCTACTCCTAGTAACTGTCATCTTGCCTAAGTTGTTTCCCTCTTAGTATTAGTAAAGTCCCCTTCATTTTGTAATGAGTTAATTGTGTTGTTACCTTGGGTCACTTGAACCGTTCTTGAAAAATGAAAGCCTTATAAAGATTTACGTGTTTAATAAACTACTAATAGTAAGTATAGATTGGTAATGGTTTGTTAAGTGCACATGGTGTGTTAAATTGGTTAAGTAAGGTAAGAATTCATTGACGTGACTAGTTTATGTGCAATTGTAATAATGTGATGGAATATGTGCATTCGTTGAGGTAAGAAAGTGTATACCAGTTGTGAAAAGTGTTGTAGTTGTATATTGTTGTTTGGTAATGTGTTTCGGGGCCCTCTGACAGGTGGATATGTCCATAATACAAAGGAAACTCTGGCGAAATTTTTCTAAAATATAAGAGTTAGTCAAAATTTTGATAGCTTGCACATCATGTCTTTCAAAACTCATTTATTTCAAAATCCTCATTCGAGGACGAATGATCTTAAGGGGGGGAGGATGTAAGGCCCCGTAAAATTTTTGTGCATAAAACCTAGTAGTTGTGGTGTCATGGTCCGAATAATGTGTTAGGAATGCGTAGAATTCTTCGCGGCGAGCTTGCGAGCCGCGGTTCGGACCCTTGGTAGTGATTTAAGTTTCAAAATGTAGAGAATAAAATTTTCCAGAAAAATGTCAAATATGCGGTCAAGAATGCGACCGCAAACCTGACATGCGGACCGCATTCTGACCGCAAATCGTTCCGGAGAGTTGCCCAAAATCGTGTCAAAAGTGCGGTCGATATGCGATCGCATGTCAAATCTGCGGTGCACTTTTGCGACCGCAGAATCAACATGCGGTCCGCATAGTGACCGCATTCCTTAACAGAACCTGCATAACTTTGAGGCCATTCTGCGGTCACTTTGCGGACCGCATGTGGATTCTGCGGTCGCATAGTGACCGCATATTCGACCCCAGCCTAGATTTTGTAACATTTTGACCCGATCTCTTCTTTAATATAACACACTTCTTCTTCATTTTATCATATTATCTTACCAAAAATTAGAGAGAGAAGAGAGGATTTTTAGAGAGAGAAGTTCTTCATCTTCAAGGATTGTTTCAACCACTTAATTCCAAGGGATCCTAGGGCAAGGATTCAACTTCCCCAATCTTTTCAAGGTAAAAACCCTAACTATTTTCTTGATTTTCAGTTTTAATTGGGTAAAGAGAGGTTTTCATATAATAGCTTTTAAAAGTAGAATTTTTACACTCATGCATGATTATTGAACTTGATTTCTAGTAAAAAGAAGTGAGTAGAAGTAAAAGTCTTCAAGAACAAGGTTGGCAAGAGTAGGATATCTTGGGTAATCATAAAGTAGGAAGAAAACTCATCACCAGGTATGTATGGCTAATTTTGATTCTTGTAAAATCGCCCAAATGTGTGCGAATTGTCTTGGCATGTGTCAAATTGAGAAATTTTATGTAATCCTTTGATTTCCTTGTTGAGC
This sequence comes from Nicotiana noctiflora, assembly GCA_032618575.1. Classification (NCBI taxonomy): domain Eukaryota; kingdom Viridiplantae; phylum Streptophyta; class Magnoliopsida; order Solanales; family Solanaceae; genus Nicotiana; species Nicotiana noctiflora. The sequence goes on from JASVEL010000090.1 coordinate 212,116, forward strand.
ATTTGATTGATGTTGAACTATGTATGGTATGGAATATGAATTGAAAGATAAAAAGGTAATCGAGGTTGGTAAAGAATTGGGAACAACCATTGTGATGGTATATTTGGCTTATTGTGGAAAGACTTTGAAACACCTTAATTGTGGTGAATTGTTGAACATGATTATGTGGGCATTTTCGATTTTGGAATACTTGTAACATGGTTGTGATATTGAATTGAGAAGAAATTGAGAACATGAACCAATGTGTAAGTTGCTTATTTGAACTTGTTGAAATTGTGTGTAGTACCTTATCTGCTGTTTGAAATTGTTGTGTTTTCAACTGTAAGGCGGGGTCGTGTTGCGCGCCGCAACGTGGTGAAATAAGGTGTGGGTTGGGGTGATAAGGGTGGCCGAGGTAATAAGGGTGGTCAGGGGCAATAAGGATGGAAAGCGATCGAAATCGCTATTGAAAATTGATACAAAAATCAATAATGTGAAATTGTGAAAGGAGACAGCAGGAGAGTTTGCAACCTGTGGGGCACTGATTGCCCCTTTGTTTGACTACTTGTGCTTTACGTGATTGATTGGTTATTGTTAAATTGGTTGATTGTAGAAAGTGCTTTGTGTTGAGAATTATTTGAAATAAGAAAAATGTGGAAACATGGTTGGTTGGCTTAATTAATTGTTGATGTAATTTAATGGCTTGAGTTTACTTGGGACAAAGTTTGTCCATACATACCAGTACAATTTAAGTGTACTGACGTCCCTTTTGCCGGGGGCGCTACATTCGTGTCATGATTGTAGGTGGATCAGTAGCAGGCACTTCAACTCATCGGCAGTAGTATCCTTCTCCTTCCACTGCCCGTTTTGGTGAGCCCCTTTCTTCCTCGGGGCCTTGTGTGGTTCTTTCCACTTCGATTTAGATTTTCATTTTGGTTTGTAAGGTATAGCCGGAGCCTTGTTACCGGCAAGTATTGTATTTCCCTTTTGTATCCTAGAGGCTCTGTAGACATGTAAACTGTGGGACTCCAGTCTTATGTATATATTGTGTTATGTCGGGCGTTGTAAAAATTGAAATCTAGTTAATGAATCACTCGTATCGTTTTATTTGTTTAATGTGAAATCAATTATGATTAGTAATATATTTGGTTAATGAGAAACAGTCATCACAGGGGTAACGCGTGGGAATGATAGGCACCCAGGTCCGCTTGACTGGGGTAACCCGGTCAGGCGCCGGTCATGTTCCTCGATTTGGGGTGTGACAAGTTAAGGACTAATATCGACAAAGGATAAGCACTGGAGTCTCGATCAAACTCCAACTGCCGATCTATTAAATAACTAAGTTATTCTCTTTTACGGGTTATGGACATAAGCAGAATTTAAGCATATTTGAGAGCAAAAAGAATCAAGTCTGTTTTGCAAGCAATATATGCGAGATACAAGTGTGCACATCTGAAGCTACATGAACTAAGATAGAAGAACCGGTTTCATCATTGTGTTTATTCAAAGTTAGTTTAATTGTAGTAGGTGTTTTAATATTGTACCTTTCAGCTTTCTTAGAAGCAATTGTATTAGGTGCATTGAGTATTCAAGTTAGAGTTAACTTGAAAGTGTCGCAACGGTTGAGGTTGTGTGCTACACTAGGATTAGAGTTAATCCTTAGGCTTACAAAGAGTCTTTGTAAATGCAGTTTTTGGCTCAGTGATTTTAGTGGAGTTTGGGAAAATCCTATTGAATAGTAGGTCGTGGTTTTTTCATCTTTTGAGCCAGGTGTTTTCCACGTAAAAATCTCTGTGCACTTTACAACAACAACAGCTACCCAGTATAGTCCCACAGGGTGGGGTCCGGGAAGGGTAATATGTACGCAGGCCTTACTCCTACCCGATAGGGCAGAGAGGCTGTTTCCAATCGACCCTCGGCGAAAGATCGAGAAAACGTAAAAAATAAAAGAAAAGGCATTAGTGACTCCAGAATAAACCACAAAAAAACCGACATATAAAAGGGCAAAGTAAACAAAGCAACAACACGAACAAAAGGCATTAGTAATTCTAGGAGTACTCACAGAGATATTAACCTATCGGGAACCCTACCCCCCGACCCATCCCCATCCCATGAAATAATAGAAGCCTATAACCTACAACCTTGATACTAGACCTACAGACTTTCCTATCAAGAGCCATGTCCTCGGAAATCCGCATAATAGTCATGTCCCGCCTAATCACCTCCTCCCAATACCTCTTGGGCTTCCCTCTGCCATGACTCGCGTCAACTACCGATAGCCGCTCACAACTCCTCACCAGTGCATCGGGGCTTCTCCTCCGCACATGCCCGAACCACCTGAGTCTTGCTTCTCGCAGCTTCTCATCCATTGGGGCTACCCCTAGCATTTCCCGAATAACTTCATTCCTGAACCTATCCAACCTGGTGTGCCCACAAATCCACCTGAGCATCCTCATCTTCGCTACCTTCATTCTCTGGATATGAGAGTTCTTCACTGGCCTGCACTATACCCCGTACAGCATTGCTGGTCTAACCACAACTCTATAAAACATCCCCTTGAGATACTGTGGCACTTTCTTATCACACAAGACTCCCGACGCAAGCCTCCATTTCGACCACCCAACCCTTATTCAGTGAGTGACATCCCCGTCAATCTCTCCGTCACCCTAGATCACCGACCCAAGATATATGAAACCGTCCTTCTTGGCGATGACCTGAGAACCAAGTTTCACGTCCCTACCAGCTCCTTCTTCGCTCGGATCGGAGCTAAACTTGCACTCCAAGTATTCAGTCTTAGACCTGCTTAGTCTGAAACCCTTTGACTCGAGGGTCTGTCTCCAAACTTCCAACCTCTCGTTAACACCGACCATCGACTCGTATATTAAGATAATATCGTCAGCGAATAGCATACACCATGGCACGTCTCCTTGGATATGCCGAGTTAGAGCATCCATCACCAAAGCAAACAGGAGGGGGCTGGGCGCCGATCCTTGGTGAAGCCCCATTTCCACCGGGAAGTGGTCTGTGTCGCCACCCACCATCCTTACCCTCGTCTTAGCGCCATCATACATATCCTTGATCATCCTAATGTAGGCCTCCGGCACGCTCTTCGCCTCCAGGAACCTCCATAACACCTCTCTTGGAACCTTGTCGTACGCCTTCTCTAAGTCGATAAATACCATGTGCAAGTCCTTCTTCTTGTCCCTAAACTTTTCCACCAATCTCCTGACAAGGTGGATAGCTTCTGTGGTGGAGCGGCCCGGCATGAAACCAAACTGGTTCACCGAGATTGACGTCATCGCCCTCACCCTCGCCTCAACCACCCGCTCCCATACTTTCATGGCGTGGCTTAGTAATTTGATGCCTCTATAGTTATTGCAACACTGGATGTCACCTTTGTTCTTATACAAAGGCACAATTGTGCTCCACCTCCACTTCTCTGGCATCTTCTTGGACCTGAAGGCCGCATTGAACAACCTGGACAGCCACTCCACTCTTGCCCTACCCATGTATTTCCAAAACTCCTCTGGAATTTCGTCTGGTCCGGTCACTCGACCCCTACTCATCCTACGCAAAGCCTCCACGACCTTCTCTACCCTAATGCGCATGCAGAACCCCAGATCCCTATGGCGCTCTGAGTCCCTCAGCTCCCCTAACTCTATGTCTCGGTCCCATTCCTCGTTAAGCAGGTCTCGGAAGTATGCTTGCCACCTCTGCCTGACCTGAGCCTCCCCCATCAGAACTCTACCATCCTCGTCTTTGATGCACCTAACTCGTCCATGTTATGCGCATTCTTCTCCCTTACTTTATCCAACCTAAACAACTTCATGTTCCTCATTTCTCTTCTAATTCCTCGTAAATGCACCCAAACGTTGCATTCTTCGCTTCTGTGACCGCCAACTTCGCCTCCCTCCTCGCCTCCTTATAGCGGTCCATGTTCACTCTCCTTTCCTCCTCGCTCGAGCTCTCCGCAATCCGAGAAAATGCCGCCTTCTTCGCCTCCACTTTTTCTTGGACAGCCTCGTTCCACCACCAGTCACCTTGATGCCTGCCTAAATATCCATTGGCTACTCCGAGGTAGTTAGATCACTTAGAAGAACCAGGTTCTTCTAACGCGAAAATTAGGTACCACACAAATCACCCCCTCCCTCTTGTATGGTATTGACGTTTAAAATATTAATCTATCCCTTTACAACATTGGGATCCTCCTTTATATAATAGGAGGACCTCCTCGAGATAATAAAATAATATAAAAATAGGTTGCACGTCCTCAAGGGGACGACGGGATTTGTGAGCGCGCTTTCGCTCCGACATTCTAGGGGCGTACCCTCACTACGACCATTGTTTAGCCTGGGTCGTGGTCACAACAAGGGGCAGAATTTGACCCTATACAATTTCATATATTTTACTTGTAGTAGTAGTAGTAGGCTGTATAATTACATAAGGCGAGAAAGTATTGTGCAAAAATAAAATAAAATGTAATATTACTCCCTCCGATCTAAAAAAGTGATGTTTTAGCCATTTTTTCGTGGTCCAAAATAAGTAAAAAAAAATTAAATTTCAAGAATAAATTAATTATGTATATTTTCCTATATTATCTTTGGAGTAAATAGTATTGAAATATGTGCTAGGAGTGTTTATATGAGATAATAAAGGTTAACATGGTCAATTATATTGCTAACTAATCTTAAAAAGTAGATTTGTTAATCTATGTGAAAACATCCAAAAAAAAAAAAAATCACTTATTTTGGAACGGATGGAGTAAGAAAGAGAGAAAGGGTTTCAGTATTTGCTGTTATACTTATTTTATGTAGCGCCCTGTCAGTTTAGCAATGTAAGCATTGACTTTTCTCTCTCTCACTTGTTGTCTCTCTCAAAAGACTGTCGGCTTCCTTTTACAATTGTAGGAGTAATTTATTTACTTTATAGCTAAGCAGTGTGTGTATATAATAATGCTGTGGATTACATATGCCATACCCAAAACATATAGCCCACTGCCCTTCCCTGCCTAAATTCATTTCTGTTTCTTCATCTTTTTTGTCTGTTACTCCCAAAAGCTGGATCCTCTTCAATTCATTCATTTAGCATTCTGAGTTGTTGTTTTGTACTGTAATTCAGATCCTATATATGCTCAAGTTTTTTCCCATCATCTTAATTAGTGCATAGTTAATTAAGCTGGATAGCTTCAGTTCTTGTATTCCTTAGTGGCACAATTATAAAAATCTACAAAGCATGTAACTTTTTTTCTCCTAGCTTCTCCTTCCCACCAAAAAAATCAAAAAAAAAAAAAAAAATTTGTTTCCATTTGTTATGTTTCCTGCCGGATTCTGATTATTCTGAGGATCAAAGCGATCTGGCTGTTAAACTGAATATCGTGTAGCCAAACATTTAAAAAAGCCAAAAAATCATGTAATACTTCTCCATTGAAAGAAACCTAGTTCATATCTCCTAAAAAAAAAAAAAAAAAAGGGAAAAGGATCGGAGATGCCGGAATTTGAATCACCAGTATCGGCGCCGGCAACGCCGGGGACACCAACGCCGCTGTTCTCGTCGATTCGAGTGGACTCAATGGGGTCTAATTATGATCGAAAGTCAATGCCCCGATGCAAGTGCTTGCCTTTGGATGCTCCAACATGGGGCACTCCTCACACGTGTCTCTCCGACTTCCCCGCACCAGATGTCTCCCTCACCCGCAAGGTACAAACTCTCAAAAATATCCTCTAATGATTATGCTGAAATTGAAATTTTTATTGGTTAATTTTAAATAGCATCCCTAGAAATAACTATCAGTGCACCCAATTAATTTGCATTCGACATTTCATATGTCAAGGTCCAATGGTTGCCATAACTAGTTAGATTGTGTCAATTGGACCTGCTTTTCCCCCCAGTATCTCAATTGCTAGAATGTTGTCATATTATATACTGTATTTCTTTAAGATCAGTTCTAGTGATATTGATTATTATTATTTTATTATTCTGCCTATGCTTTTAATTGATTTTTTGGTCCACTTGGAGCACCTGGCTAATAATAAGCCATTACAAGCATGATTATGTCACAAGATAAATTTATTAAACTCAGATTATATCCTTTTGTTAAACTCAAAATTGCTTATGAAGACTTGTTTTTTCTAGATATCAATACTCGTTTTGTGGTGAAAGACTATATAATATTTAAGTATAAAAGTAAGAGAATAAAACGAGGAAAACTTAAAGGACAAGCTCACTCTCACGGGTATGAAATGTGCTATTCCCACATCCGCTTTGAACTTCATATACTAGTTTTTTCAGTCGAAGTTTAAGTCGGAATATGATTTACAGCACATTCTTCTAAAACATGTTTTCATGTGTCCGTTCTTTTCCCTTCTTTTTTTTTCCTTTTTATATTGAGAGCATGCAAGATTCTTCTCAGGAAAATGGAAATTTGATATTGAATTCTAAAATTTAGCAAGTTTTTGTGGTGCCAATAGGTTACAAACTGATGATCACTGTTTTAGTAGTTCAACTTGCAAGTTGTGACTTGTGACATAGAACTAGTCTGTTGTTACTTTGTTGCATGTAAAGAAGTAATTGTCATACCCTAAAGTATAAAAACGTCTGTGTTGATACAGTTGGGAGCAGAGTTCGTGGGGACATTTATCCTTATATTTGCTGCAACTGCGGGGCCAATTGTGAACCAAAAGTACAACGGAGTAGAATCTCTAATCGGAAATGCAGCTTGCGCTGGGCTGGCCGTTATGATCGTGATTCTGTCAACGGGCCATATTTCTGGAGCACATCTTAATCCGTCGCTCACCATTGCATTTGCAGCACTTCGTCACTTTCCATGGATTCAAGTGCCAGCCTATGTTGCTGCGCAGGTTTCAGCATCTGTTTGTGCTTCTTTTGCTCTCAAGGGTGTTTTTCATCCTTTCATGTCTGGTGGCGTTACTGTTCCTTCCGTAAACACTGGCCAGGCTTTTGCTCTTGAATTCCTCATCACATTCAATCTCCTTTTTGTTGTCACTGCTGTTGCTACTGACACCCGCGCGGTATGGACCATCTTAATTTGTCTTCCTTCACTCTTGGGAGCACTAAACATATATAGTATAGACGTAGCATGTTAATTATGTTAACATACTTGTCTTTTTACATACATGTTAGACTATAGTTTATTAAAGCGGATCAAGCGAGAGCCCAGTGTACAAAACATACTGCCTACCAATTATTAGTGACTGCTTCCACAACCAAGGTTGAAAAGAGGAGGAGGTGTTATAATATCATTGATATTGATTCAATTACAAGATCGAAATCCAGAAAGATCTGTTACCTCCTTTGAGTTCAACTTAGAGGTTCACACACAAATTAATATTAAAAAAATAGCTATCTAAAATCCATCTGACAAAGAGAGCTCGGATAGTTACTTCAATGGTCTAGTCGAGAAAGACTAAACTTGGCCAGATTGCATGAACTTTTTGTATTTTTCTTCTTTCCTTCCTCTTCCAATTCTAATAAATACATGTTCCTTTGGTTTTCTTTTGACGATACAAATTTTAATATTCAATAGGTGGGAGAGTTGGCGGGCATTGCAGTTGGAGCTACGGTCATGCTCAATATTCTAGTGGCGGGGTAAGTAAATATCTCAACATCCAAGTATTTTATTTATTTATTTATTACATTTATTTGTAAGTCTGTTTGGGATGTTTAGTAACCAAAAAGAGAAACATCAAGGGGGGGGGGGGGTGCATGCCATGCCTCCACAAATCCTAAGTGTGAGTTGGACAGGCTCAATTATGTAAGAGAAATATATTCAACTAACTTCAGCAACTAACTTAGAAATTGTCTTGGATTCTAACTTAGAGATTAAAGTACTGCTTCCCCTAATACAAACTGTGTCAACTCCTATTCCTAATATGTACTGTGTACACTAGGAGTTGCAACAACAACAACAATAAGCCCAATGGAATTCCACAAGTGGAGTCTGGCAGCCCTTTTCCCTATCCTTAGAAGACAGACAAACTGTTTTCAATAGACCTCGCTTCAAGAAAAATAAAAAGAAACAATAAAAAAAAAGTCATATCAACAACAAAGGCCAGATAGATAATAACAATCTAAGAGCCAGATAAATAGATGGAAGGAAGCGGTAGTAGCAAGCAGTAATAACAACAAGATACTAGGAAACGAAAGCAGAAGATGGTAGGACACCAATATGTAATACTAGCAATCTAACACTACCAGACTAACCCTAGTAACCCAGCACGGAACAGAATACACTCAACTACGTGTTAACCTTTTACTCTAATTCTCGACCTCCACACCCTCCTATCAAGGGCCACATACACTAGGAGTTGAAGGCCAAAAAATGCGCAAGCAGGACTTCTCCATATTACGCATATGGTCAACTTACAAAACATTATGTACAACCCTTTCCTTGACCTGCCTAGTTCAAAATGTTGGGAGCTGCAACTTATCCATTATGAGGGGACCATTTGCTTCTCTAGGAAAGTTGTGGACTGTATAATACAGTTTAGTTGCAGGTAGGACTTGCAAATTTCCTCCAAATTGGCCAAAGCATCTGCAACACCATTTCCTTCCCTAGCTAAAATAGTGCCTCACATGGACTTGCTTATGCTTCATCCTCCTTAAAATAAGATGCCATCTTTTAGTCCCCAAGGTACTGGTATGGAATCCTGGATCATACACACAACACCCAAGTATTCAGCTCCCGTTTAGCCATAAAATTTGGGAGCTTTTCTTTCAAATTTTGTTTTCAAATATCTGTTTGTTTATAGATTTTGAAAACAAAATTTTCAAATCCCAAAAATAGCTCTAGAGTAGTTTTTGAAGTTATCTAGTCACAAAATTCAAATTCTTTTCAAATAAAATGCATGTCCAAACACAATTTAACTTTTAAAAACTATTTTGCATCTCATCTTTAAAAACTCAAATTTTCAAGTTTCAACCAAATCTATGTCCAAACGCTAGCTTACTTTAGTACTAATTTATGGGTTAGCTACCAAACAAACCTCCGGGGTATTACCGTATCAGCTCTTGCATTAAAGAAGAAACTTTATTCTGATGCCCTTTCCTCACTTACAAAAATGTTGCACAGAACCAACCGTAAAGAAGTAAACAGTAAGTAGAGAGCTAAATGCTCTCATTCCAATTGTGTTTTTCATGCCTAGTACAGTGAGAAAAGAATTTTCAGCTAGGCTTTTAAAGCAGATCCAGTGAATCTTTTTTTTGTTGGTTTTTGAAATGTTGGAAAAAGCAGGCCATCAAGTGGTGCTTCCATGAATCCAGTAAGAACTTTGGGGCCAGCCGTTGCAGCAGGAAATTACAAGTCATTGTGGATATACCTAGTGGCTCCAACTCTGGGGGCTCTTGCAGGGGCAGCTGTTTATACCCTCGTCAAACTTCGAGGGGATGATAGTACTGAGACACCACGCCAGGTTAGGAGCTTCCGCCGCTAGCATGCTGAAGGAAGGGTGTTGTTCCAACTTCTAATAGCTTATCTTGTTAACTATTGCGTGCTTGAAAATAAAGGTGGAGGACTCGGAAAATGTGACTTCCAGTCTCTCTACCATAAACAATTTACAGTTGCATTTGGTACTCTTTCTCCTCATTCGCTATGTGTGGATGACTTGAGGAAGGGGCTGATATTCCCTTGTGGTCTGTGACCTTTTCCCCTTTTTTTATGGTTTGCTGTGTGTGAAACTTTGCTACGTTATAATTCTGTGTGATTGTAATAAGAAGCTTTCTGAGCTGCTACTTGTTTATGATCTAGTCATAATGTTTAAGCATCAAATGCTTATATTAGCAGCCATCACATTATAAACACAAAGTCATAGCTAAATTGTGCACTCCACGTAAGTATGAATCCAATTCAACAATGACATAATTAAGTAAATAAAAGTGTGTTCTGTAACATGTATGTTAAAACTTTTAGATGGGATGTCCACACTTCTGCAACTATATTTCAGGAGACATTATTTTCTTCACCACCAAAATTGGAAGAAAAAAATGATCTTGCCTGAATATATTTTTCAAAACCGCCTGCCTATGGATTAAACATGCACAGCTCATGTTTTAAACCATCACAAACTTTTATAAGATGAATATATTATTTAAGCCTACCAAGAGGAGTGAACAACTGGTTCCATGATTGGTAATGGCGCAGTCACACCCAGAAGTATATCCTAACTTGAGCAGAGTTCAGACTCGATAATAATCATGACGTAATACTAATATGCATAAGGGAGAGCTGAAGAAATTGGAGACTACTACAAATCAAGAAAGAGGCAGGCTACTCACAGAGGGATAAAGGATGACTAGGTAGTGTCTGATGGGTGCCGGTGGGCCAATATATACAGGTTGCATCTCTTTGTTTTCCTTCTGATAAAACAATCACTTACAAGAAAATTAAAAACCTGGAAAGGAGAACCCCTATACGGGAAGACATAGTATTTGCATAGCCTGGAATGTAGAAATTTACAGCTTAACCAAGTTCCATTGTCAAAATCAAGAAGGTATGCAACTTCTCCATTCTTTGACACTTGAGCTTAATTGATCCGGGAAACGAGCAGACCAAATAGCCAAATCTGGTAATGGTCCTGTCAGCGCAAGAAAATTTTCTCCTGCTCTCTTTGGCAGCTTTTTCCAGCTTACCTGCCATTTCAGATGATAAACTTTTAGTCATAGCAGGTAAAGACAGCAAAATGCATAGTGGCATTCAAAGACCAAAATATTCAAAATGTGCGCACAGCAAATAACAAAATTTATCTTATGCCGTGAAATTTTAATGTCAGTGAAACCCTCTGAACAATTTCATGCCAAGTTATATAGCAAGCTATCATTAATTTAACAGAATCACCATCCTACCTTGTCCTAAGCTCATTCCAGCAATATCTCACCACGCAGTTGCACATTTCTATACATTTTAGCACACATTTACACAGGACACGTAGCATTGCATCCATATACCTTGATCAACTTGAAAAGTCAAGGAGTCCTCCTAAAATATGGACAACTTTTCAAGACAGTACAGCTTTCAAGTGGTCATTGTTAATTATAATGGGACTGGTGCCGTGACCAAAGATACAGGTGTTTGGTGCCTGAAACCATATGGTGCGCAGATAATGGTAACAGTTGGTCAAGACCAAACTCCCATATTGTTTATGATGTTTGATCTATTTTTGAAAATTATATTTATCATACTATTTTCACAAACTCACTCAACTTTCTTCTACCACTACCGATTTCTTTCGAGTGAATTAATGTTTTTATCTCTAAGCCAAGTGACTGTAAAATAATAGGACATAGAGTATGTCATAATTACTAAACAGGATTCTTGTATCAAATTGCATATTTTGATAAAGGCACTTATGAACTAGAAATGGTTGAGATTACTTTCCAAAAGCCTCCATGCTTCACTGGATTAAAGTATTGGTTTCAAAGTTGCATAACCCTAAGTAACAATTTAAAAGAAGAATGACAAGAAAGGCAGCTAGGAAGCAAGAGTGGCCACAAAAATGAGTTTTTGGCAAAAATCATCCTTCAACTATGGCTCAAACCAATGGTACATCCTTGTCTTATCCTAGTAAACAAAAAACAACCCTCTACTATTTAAAGAGTGGCAAGAATCATCCTTCCGTTAAATTTTATCAAAAAAACTAACAGCGTCATCAAAAGACCATGTCCATCACGTGCATTTTCCCCTCAATTTTTCAATATTGTCCCTCCTGCCCACTCGTCTTCCACCTTCGCTAAAAAGGACTAAGACTTCAAAACTAATAGTTTCTTTCCATATGAATTTCACACCCAACTATGGTATGATAGTTGGAACTCGCCAATCTTCTGCTATACTATTTATTGCTTCCTTCCTTTTGGAGAGGAAAGTACAAAGCCTTTAAAAATAGTGAAGAGTTTTGACTTTCTAAGCAGCAGCATGTATTTCACTGCTCATATGGTAGATTTTGATATTCTATCTTTAATTTGAGGTGATGATGCAAGGTTTGTCTTTAAAATGTGACTCCAACTTCGGTTTAGCTTAACTATTGTGAAACCACTCACTCCGACAAATGGAAGAGAACTAATCTAGTTTCAGACTTCCAGGTTCTTCATTTAGAGCTAGAACCTTTTAATTTTTCTCATTTATAGGTAGAATAATAAAACTAACACAAAGGGAATCGGCACCCTCATCAAAGCTCGGCATAGAAGATTTCAAATGATCATAATGCACTTCTACCTCAAGGTCGTGCCAATCTCTTGTTATCATCTACTTGTTATAAGAAGACAGCTTAAGGAGAAGTTCTTTCAGCGTAGGCGATTTTTGTTCATTAAATAGCAGCAACTTTAAAGAAGAAATAAGCAGCAGCTAGTTCATTCTACTAGCTTTCTTTTGAAAAAGAAGAAAGCGAGGAAACAAAAATTAAGAAGGAAAGAAGAAGATGAGCCAGAAGATAGTAGGACGAACTTAAAAAAGAGGCAAAAATCAGTTGATTGTAAGAAATGTGACAGACATAGCCACAACAGTAGAACTTGCACTCCTTTCTTAAATACTATGGATATTTTCTTTAATTCGTGTTGTTGGTGTTTAGATCTTTTGATTTCTGATATTTGTGTTAATATAATGTTGATGGTGTTATATTCAATTATCATTCTTTTGTTAGAATTGATAGATCAGTTTTGTCAAACATTTGAATAATGTTATGACATTATATTTATAAATATTAATTTATTTTATCAAATATGAATTCTATGATGTTCTTACAAAATAACGTATATTTTGGACATGACCCTTGATAGGAAAGTTTAGTATCAGGGTTGTAGGATAGGGGCTTCTAGATTTTTCATACTCCTTTCCCGGGGTGTGAGGCGTGGTAGGGCCGCCCCATAGATGATTAGTTTGTGTTCTCTTTTGGTAGTCATTTCTGGTAGTTACTGTTTTGATATCATTGCATGCCTGTTTATTTATCGTACATATGCATCTTATGTTTAGATAATTTTTATGAGATGTATGCTGGAGTAACTAATGCGATTTTTGTTTTTGTTTTTATTTTTGTTTTTGTTTGCCTTTTTTTTTCCATGAGCCGAGGGTCGATTGGAAACAGCCTCTCTGCCCTCTCGGGTAGAGGTAAGGCATGTCTACATATTACCCTCCCCAGACCTCACCTTGTGGGAATATACTGGGTTGTTGTTGTTGTTATTGTTGGTGTTATATTCAATTAATCAATGCTTTTGTTGGTGCTAGCGTAAAGGTCTAAAGGTTTAAAGCAGTAAAGGTACAAAGGTGTTCCAGACTTCCAGTAATTTTGTTATGGGAAAAGAAAGTTTAATTCGTCAACAAGAATTTCACTTTTCTAAAATAAAAAAACTTAAATTCTTGGAGGGAAGGGTGGGGGGGGGTCTATTTGGAAACAACCTCTCTACCCCAGGATAGGGGGCAAGGTCTGCGTACACACTACCCTCCCCAAACACCACTAAATGGAATTATACTGGGTTAGTGTTGTTGTCTTGTTGTTATTGTAATGTCCAAAGGAAAATAAATAGGACTAATTTTCACGTCAATATTTAACTTTTCACCAGTTGAAAGTCAATCCACAAACGAATTATCAAGTAGAGCAGAAGTAGGGGTGGGCTTAATTCGGTTCGGTTGTGAATGTTAGTGGTTCGGTATATCTGTTATCGGTTTATAAACATGCTAAACCGATAACCGAACCAAAAAGATATCAGTTATCAAAAAAAGAATTTCATGTTTTTATTATACAAAATAGTGATCATGCTTTTAAGAGAAAGGAACTGAATATTGCTCTAAAGAAAAGAGGATTAAATTTCAACTTTAGAAAAGAAAATTGTCTTTGCATTAAAAATTTCCAATGAATTTGATCTCAATTTTCAGAGTTATAAGTTAGTAGGAGTAAGGAATAAGACATTCAATAGGTTAATCTTATTAACTATCATACTGCAGGCGGGCATAATTCACAGAATAATAATAAAATCCTAATCTTGTAAATATTAATGAATTAGTGCAACAAAAGAAACAAATAAAAATATAAAAAATCTGAACAATTAACTCTTTAAAGTTACCAATAATCTTTACTGTAAAATTAACATGATAAATTCATAACAGTTTAAAACTTACACTAAAAATTAAGGCCTAAAGATGAAAGAGTAACTGTCGAAGAGAATGAGAGAATGAAGCTATAAGGTGGCTTATTATACTTAGTAGGTAAACTTATAATTTTGTTAAAACTTATCGGGCTATCGGTTAAACCGTTAATAAAATTGGGCAAATCGAAACCCGAACCGATTACCCAATAGCCAAATAATATTAAACCGTTATCAAGCTATTTACCCAATAACCCGATATCGATACCCAATAGTATTTTATCGGTTCGGGCTATCGGTTATACCCGATAATATGCCCGGCCCTAAGCAGAAGTGCCTGAAAAAAGAATGTGAGGTGGCCAACTTAGAGCCATTTTAATGGTAAAGAAAACTTATGCCTGGTTGTTAATTTGGAAATCAGCTGAAATTTAGGGGGAAAGGCGATTTATGTGGGGAAAAAGGCAATCTTGGAAAAAATTTAAAAAGATGGCCAGCACGTTCTTGGAAAAGACGATTGGGCAGGAGGGACAATATTGGAAAATTGAGGGGGAAATGCACGTGATGGACGTGGTCTTTTTGATGATGCTGTTAGTTTTTGTGATAAAATTTAACGGAAGGATGATTCTTGCCACTTTTTAAATAATAGAGGGATGTTTTTTGTTTACTAGGATAAGACAAGGATGTTCCCTTGGTTTGGTCCATAGTTTAAGGATGATTTTTGCCAAAAACTCCCACAAAAATACATACTGCTTTTACTGAGAAAATAAAGAGCTACAAACTTTGGTTCTTCCAGATGCTCCTATAACTCGATGAAGCTTCAAGCCTTCATGTGCGTCCTGCTTTAAGGAAGATAAATGGAATTCAATTACCCTACCTGCCCAGGAAATGCCTTGCATAATGCGTTGATAGTTGCGTTTAGTTCCCTAGGATCATCCTTTTCGGAAATTTCTGGTTGGATCATTTCAGAAAAAGTATTAGGCCATTCTTTGGTAGCAGCACCACAATTCACCATGAGCCGACCATTGGGCATCAACATCTTATTCATCTCCAACCAAGTTGTGACCTGTCAAGGTAAGCCGAAACAAATGCATTAGATCCTAGAAATCTACCACCAGGAACCAGACAGAAATAGATGCACAAGGGTGAATTTTATGAATAAAAAAAGTGCACACAGGTGAATTAAGCGTACCAGCAACTTAATACTTGTCATTTTGGTGAATATATTTATCTACTTATTCAATAAAATGAGAGTAGATCTGCAGGTCACACTCAATCTAGGTCCCACTTGGGGTGCACTTGAGAAATTAGCACTTTCAACATGAAATGAACCTTTGTCTAGTGTTTGATAAATGTGGAAAGTGTATATCACTAGTAGAGCTTTCAACAAATGAGTAAGGCAAATGCTCAAATTTGGAGCTTATGAAACTTCTGTTGGTTAATATCTAGGTACTATCTGACAATTTGCCCCACTACCAAATCAAATAGATACTTTATTTTGTGATAATGTGGTGCCGAGGCCAGCTTGTACGCACCTCGACTATTTCACTGGGTACCTGCTATCTCAACGACACAGGTACAGGACAAATCAAAGCGAATATTAAAATAGTTAATTTGTATATTTAAACACAAAGTACTTTGTAAAATAACGGTACAACGAAATGCTACTGTAGAATTTATAAAGTACTTCTCTAAATAACTACCAGAAAAAAGTATTTATCCAGAATACCACACTCCCAACTGGGTGCCGACGGATTGACTCAAACATCAACACTTTTAGCAGCCAAAAAGAAAATCAACATGAGATTATTCCAAAAAAGAGATACTATTATCAACAACATTACTTTATGAGAATATAAGCAAGCATTGTACTGTAAAGGTAGCATTACTACAAAATGCATGACTATCAAAATTGTGCACTTGAGCATACCTCTTGCAGTTGGGGCAAAACCTTTCCATCAGAAAACAAGTCAATTATTATACCTGAAATTATCATTATGGAGAATTAAGCAAACATTGGATATAAGCCAAACCTAGAATGTTTCAATGTCAATATTTCGAAGCTCAGTTCTTATACGTGGCAAAACAAGTTAAAAGAATGATAAATCAGGGAAGGGGTTTCCCGGGAAGAAATTATTTCAAACGCTTCAACAGCAGGAACCAGCTGGAAGAACAATCATTTACTGGAGGATAAGAACTTCCCTTCCATCATAAAGCAATTAAAACATTCTAGGTTGTGATATACATGCATAACCTTTACTGGAGGATTAAGGCAGCGGTATACCTGCATAACCTCCAGGAATAGTAACAGATGGAGAAAATACATCTCCAATACGAACTTCCAATACACCACCACCTTCAGTATGTTTCTCCAGATCAGAGAGCCCAAGATATTCTCTTGCTTTGTCAATCAACTGGAATGAATGAGAAAAGCCATTTTGTAACTCATTTTCACAAATCAAACGTGATGAATTGGACAATGACTTGAATAATTTAGTTTTAAGTGCCAGATGACATTATTAAGCTTCTTTTTTCTCAACATTATTAAACTCCTTGAACTCCAAATTACTGGATCAATATCCAAAACAAAATATTCCAAACTAAAAATGTATGAAAGATTAAGAATATTGTTTAAAATATTCAAGATGATCATGTTGTTAATTGTTATTGAGAGTAAAGAGAATTATTAAAATATTGTATTCTAGAGGTTGTTCCAGCAGTGCAGCGCCTCTTTCAGGTGGCAATTCCAAATTCCAACAACCCTGCACCTCTTTCTGGTAGATATTCTGACCGCAACACTTGTTACGGTCACTATTCCTACAACTTCTCCAGAAACTTTTCGATCACTGTTCTGGGGACTTTTTCAGTTGTTGCTTGGCCACCAGTTCAAGCTAGTTCAATGATATCAAGTAGATTTGTGCAACACCACATTTCTTCAATGATTGAGAATAGATTTTTTCTATGAGTACTGCAAGAAGCACCATAAATGCACATGTATTTTCAAGGGTGTCACTAGGTATTTTCTGATTTCATCATATGTTGCGACTCCAAATTAGAGGCAGTTCTAGGCATAATTTCCTCCTCAGAGATGTATAACACAAATCACTAGATATATGTTTCACTTATATGACAATCAACTCTGGAGTTCGATGCAACTTTCAGTGATCACTACATAACTTCCACATAAGTAATAGAAGAAAAAATTGAACTGAATGGCATCAAGTAGCTTGACGAATGACAAGGGCAGCCAAAAAAGGATGAAAACCCAAAAGCAATTTCTAGTATGCAACACATGTTCATATCAATTTGTAAAAGTTCGATTCCTCAATACAATAGAGATCAGTTTCAATTGCCACACTTAGTGAAACTGCTGGAATGGTACTATAGACCTGTTAAAATTTTGAATTTCAAACTGATAGCGATGATTTTCTTTATCCTGCCTCTAGACATATTCTAGTGTCGACCCAAGGAAATAATTTTCTTCTTATGTTTCCTGTTTTGGTTTTGGAAATATTAATTCTCAGAAGCTAAGGCTTTAGTGTTCCATCGATCGATGTTCACCATTGCCAAGTCACAGATCCTATGAGGTGCTCTTTTACTGACTACAACAAGGAGGTTAAATAAGTCATTCTCATTGGCTAAGATTGTTGCAAAGAGTATGCATATCCATACCTTTTTTTCCCAAACCAAAAGTCTTTCTCGTAATTCTTAGAAGTCTTATAAATGCCTCAAAACCAATGTCATTCTACTCTTTTTGAATGGAGTGGTATGTCTATGCCCATATCTGCATAGTATGTTGATGGTTTTCCATAAGTTCTGCACTGTAAGGGGATTATTCTTTGGTACTTGCTCTACAGGATGCATCCTAGTGTAAAGGAAAGGTTACTTATTCAAATAAAAAGCATGAAGTCAGGCTTTCATGTCACCTTCCTCTCTGTTTTCCATGGTTTTGATTAACAGAAAAATAACAGATGCAACAAGGGTGTTCTCTGGACAAAATAATATAATACTAAGTTAAGACTCTGGAAAGTTGTGAATGACTCAGAACTCAAATGTTTTTTTTGGATCAATTGGAATGACTTGGTACTCATGATAAAAAACATAAACAAGCATCATACCATTGAAATCCTCTAGATTTATATTTTCTTTGTCTTTCTTGCAATGCACGAAGGTTCAAGATATGCTAGTGAAACAATTGCATTGAAATATCAAAATACAAAAATGCTCTATACAAGACAAAAGCTAGGAAATGATAAGGAAAGGTTATTACAATTTCATCTATCTCCCATCCAACAAGCTGCAAAGAAGGCCATAGTTCAAGCATCAAATGTGCAGCAGTTGCGCCCCCCTGAAAATTAGTAGGAAGTAGCTGTATATCAGTCTAATCCTGCATACAGAGATGGTAAGATTTCAAACTTGCATTTGTTAAGAAAAGTTGATGTATTAGTGATATGTTTTGTCAAAAATCATTAAAAGAACCTAAATTACCAGGCCAAAAATAGCAATGGGACCCCTTGGAACAATGGCCGGCAAGGTGGCAAACTCATCCTGTAATCGAATAAAAGAAACTGTACCACATTAGGGAATTGAATGCACTACATAAGCATTGTAAGGTCAACATTCAAGATCAATAACAATAAACCATACAAGAGAAATGTACAATTCTGCGGAAAGTTGCTGGATTGACTAAATTAGTCAGCTACAGATATTTTAAGCTGCACATAGGATTTGTTTTCATCTTGTCATGTCCTGAAATGTTTACAAGAATATTGTGCACCGGTTCACATCATCTGAACGCAAAACTCAGAAAACTGAGCAGTATAAACAAAATAATTATTTTATGAAGCATTTAGTACTTAAAACAAATAAAGGGTAGTCTGGTGCACAAAGCATCTCGCATTCACGAAAGGTCGGGGGAAGCAAAGGCGGAACCAGTATTTTAAGCATACGGGTTCGAGATTCTAATATATTTAAGTTATTGGGTTCTAAATTAATAATTTATCAAGACAAATACAGGAATCGAACAAAAGTAACTTGCTCCTGACACTCTAGCTCTGCCCCAATACGGGGAAGGGACAGACCCAAGGGATGTGACGTAGATAACCTACCTTACATGTTATTGCGTCCACACACAAATGCTCACCATACATTTTGATTTAAGTAATGTGAGAATGAGACAACTATGAGAAGAATAGAGATATTAACAAAAAGGCAATAAAAAGAAAACGAAGCATTGGCATACCCAATATGCATCAGTCCACTTCTTTCCCTTGTGAAGAATGCTATGCACATTATCTGTTCCCAGCAAAAATAAACCATAAAATCCTTAGAAAAAAAATAAGTCACGGAATGAAAATCGTTTGACAGAATGCAATCTCACATACTGGAAGAGTCGAGAAGCAGCACACGTGAGTCGGGAGTGTCGAGGATAACTATGTTATTGTAACTACTTGTGACAGAAGCGAGCACCTTGAAATCAACTTCATCTGCCGAGCAGAATACTGTCGCCTTTCTTCTCAAATGCGCCCTCCTCGTCAAACGCGGAGACCAATGGCAAATAGAGGCAGTGGAAGAGGAGCAGGGGCTTTGAATGAGTAATAGGCTTGCCGAAGGGTTGCATACAGCAAGCCTGCTCATGTCTATACGCCTTATTTCACGGCTGTGTGTTGCGGATAAGAGAGCGAAAATATCAAGAAGTCCAAAATATAGTAGTATTTGTTATAAAATAGTAAAAGAAAAAAACAATATTGCAGAGCAAAGTAGATACAGAGAATTCTTATTCAATTTTGGAATGATTTACAATGTCATAAGACGAGAAATATGACTTAGTCACAAAGTAAACTCTCAACAAGATATACATTCACTCCAAATAGAATTCTATTCATAACACTCCCCTTGAATGTCTATTCAATCATAATGTGCCTCGTTAAAACCTTAACTAAAAGAAAACTCAATGGGAAAAAAATTCTAGAGATAGGAAAAAAAAGTACACATATCTACAATACGCCTTTTGGTTGCCTCGTTAAAAACCTCGCAAGGAAAACCTAGTGGGACAAAACCTTGTAAGGGAAAAAGAATGCAACGCGCATTAACTCCCCCTGATGAGAGCATCAATTCACATCCTTAAGCCTTCGCATCCCAATCTTATATATTCAGGTACCTGAATCTCTCATGAGATATTATGAAGTGTAATGTCATGTGATCTTCTAGATCACTTGCCTCTTTTATTATGATCATTTGCTCATCTTCTTTATCAAGAAGTTTATTTGAAACCGATTGTCTATACGCTTTAAGCTTACCATAGACTTTGTCCTTCTAGGACTTATTATAATATGAGCATTTGCAGTGAGAATATAGTTATTTTCTTTGAGTCAGCAAATGCATCTGGCATACTTTTCAATATATTGCACATGAATTATCCTTTTATGAACTTCAAGTTCATACTATTTTATTCGAGGATCTCGATGTATAAATGATAATTTATTCCATGTAACTTTTCTCAACTGTTGTATCTTGTCTCCCCCTCATGTTAGAAAAACTAACTTGTTTCCTCAACTTTGAGAACCCATCTTTGTGCGTTATGGTGTCAATCAAAATATACACCGCACATCAATAATAATAAGATGGAATTATTTGGTTTCTGACCCTGAACCACTTGTGAAGGGAAAATGTAATATACTTTCGTATATATTCTATATCAAATTGATATAGATAACTTTGTTCTCATAAGCAATAATTTAGCTATTAAGTAGAGGCACTCAATAAATTATTTTGCTAAACTAGCTGTGATGTAGACCAACTTATCAAGATGAACTTCTTGAATAGAAAATCTGAAATATGCTCTAAATTAAATTATTGAGCAAGTTACCTCGCGCAAACACTATATTGCGGGTTAGCAATAATCGCACATGTAACCATCTCATAGATGCATCTTATGTGGTATACATGGCAGGTGAATGGGCCCATATTCACCTTTGATATTTCCAGCATTCATGGGATTCAATCCCACTTTTAGTTGGTATATTAATTAATGAGAACATGCACATAAAAGAATTCGTAAAGAACTTTATAGTTCTTTAATATTTACCCATATAAATTCTCTTTTATTTTTGCACATCATGCTTAAATTGATATGGCTAAACCAATTATGCCAACTCAATAAATTATCAGTATTGATAAACTTCAGATTTACACCATGATGTGTGCAATTATAAATAAACTCCAAGTTTATTATGATATGGGTTTTATATCAATAAAATATTTACTTCATTGTGGTATTCTTTTGTTTATGTAGTACAAATTGGAGATAAAGCGGGTAGCTTTTTACATATATATTACCTCCTACAAGTTGTAGTAATAGAAGATATTAAATCTTTCCTTTATTTATAGTCTCAATATAATCAACCGCTTTCGCGAATACTTTGGAAACTAAATATGTTTCTTTGAGACTTACTACAACACAATACCTTATTGGTAATCAATTATGTTTCTCCAAAATAATGGTAATTGGCTCTTCCAGAGCTCTCAATTTATTAGTGGTACCACATAATCATCAACACCTATATGGTGAATATCTCTTTTAAAGAGAAACTTATACGTTTCTTGCATTATTGTTGTCCTTTAATAATCACATTGCCAAAATATTGTGGCGTACAATAGGTACGTGACCAATGATCATTCATGCCATAATAATGATATTATTTTCTTATATCATCTCAAACCTCCTTTTAAAGGTGAGTGTGGTGTAATCACTACCACTAGCACATTTATATTCTTCCAAAAACGAATATATATTCATAAATAAGATGTTTTCTCACTCACGTCATGAATGGACCATAGTCATCTGTACGTGCTTTATAAAATCTCATGTCAAATCGATGATAAATATTTTCACAAAGTGGGATTATTTTGAGAATGCTTATTATTCTCATTGCCACAATGATGATGATATAATTTCGTCTATTGCCACGTCCATATCCATTGATTATTCATGGTAATAATTTTGTCTTCTTTCAAACTTATTACATACTACTATCACATTCTCTAAAGGGAATGAGAATGGAGCAAATTCAATGGGACGGGTTTTCAATTCTTTGCCCACAATTATACATAAATTTAATCATCGCAAGACATAGAAATTTTACCACTTCATATGGGTATAATTTCTTAAAAACTCCATTAGAGTTATAATCAAACTTTATTATCTTTGCCTGTATATAAAATCAAATTATAGAATTTCAAGAATTTGAAAGAGAAAAGTAACATAGTTACCTTAAATCCAGAATTTTAATCATGAATGAAGTTCATGAAGCAATTGACAATCATTATGCTCAATCCCAAAGTTTCTACTCAATTGGTTAGAGTCTCGTGCTCATAATGTGTTATAAAATAGTAAAAGAACAAGAACAATATTGCAGAGCAAAGTAGAGAGAGGGAATTCTTATTGAATTTTGGAATGATTTACAATGGGGTAAGACCCCTCTATTTATAGGAGAAATATGACTTAGTCACAAAGTAAAACTCTTCACAAGATAGATATTCACTCTAAATAGAATTCTATTCATTACAGTATTAGATTTATCACTTAACCAGAAATCATTTATGTATTGTGAACACTTGTAATTTTAAAAAAACTTCAATAAAACATAAATCTTATCATTGCCAAAATATAACTTCATGATAATGAAACAGGCATCACCCGTTTTGAATTGTTTGATTTTTTTTTTTTTTTTTTGAGTACAAGGGTCAAATCGACTAATTATGTGATAGGTTATTTTAATTTTGAAACTAAAATTTACATATTTAAAAACTATCAAAAAGTATTTGTATGTAAAAATCAAAATATTTAAAATAACAAAAATAGCAATAATAATATACGCGATGTAGCCTCACATATGGGGTTTGTGGAGAATTAAGTGTATGCAGATTTTACCCTTATCGTTAACCAGACAAAAGATTATTTTCGATGAACCCTCGACTTAAAAAAATATTTAAAATATATTTGAAAACAAATTGACTAATAACGTTTCTAATTTGACAACTCAAATAATAATGAGTCTTTCTTTATGAAACAAATGGAGTATATATTAATGTGATTACTTATTTTTTTGAGGAAATTTTGTGTTTCGAGACCTTAAAAACCTCTTTCAGCATCATCTCGATTTAAGTGCGCAGTCCGGGCGCATAGCCGGAAAGCCATTATGTGAAAATCTGTAAAACAAATGATAAATTTTGACTATCAAATGAATTAAGTTGACTTCGGTCAATATTTTGGGTAAACGAACCCGGACCTGCGATTTGACGGTACCTGAGGATTCGTAAGAAAATAGGGACATGGGTGTATGTCCTGAATATCAAGGTCCCAAACCTAAGAAATAAATTTTTAAATAAAATTATTTATGAGATTTGGAAATGAATTGTGATTAGGAGTTTATGGTATCGGGCCCGTAATTTGGTTCCGCCGCCCTATACAAGTCTTATACGTGATTATAGATAAGTGTATGAAATTTGGTAAGAAACGACTTGAATTAAAATTTGAAGTTCTTAAGAAAATTTCATGATTTTGATGCTAAATTCATAGTTATTGATGTTAATTTAGCGATTTAAATGCACGAGCGAATCCGTTTGATGTTTTTAGGTTGGTATGCATGTTTGGTTTGAAGCCTCGGGGGCTCGGGTGAGTTTTGGATATACCACGGGGTGTATTTTGGACTTGAGGAATTTAAAATTTTCAGATGTTGCATTGCAAGCCTGGCTCACAAATGCGAGGGGCATGTCGCAAATGCGAAAGAAGCCCAGGCCAGTGAGCCTCGAAATTGCGAGGATTCCATCGCAAATGTGATGTCCCCCCCCCCCCCCCCCCAAAGCCCGTTGTCGCAAATGCGACCCTTTGTTCGCTTTCCAACTCTCAAATAAGAAAACTCCCCTTCGCAATTCCTAACATAGCAGATGCCTGCTTGCATTTCCCATAACTGCGACCTACAAATTTTAACTCGTTCCTTTAATCATTAACATCTTTTAACATGATTTCAACTCAAAATAAATGATTTTCATGGGAGAAATTGGGTGCTTTGGGTAGAACCTAGGCTTTAAAAAAATTGGGGATTTGGACCTCGATTTGAAGTCCGATTTCAAAACAAATTATACGTTTGGGTTCATGGGAGTATGAATAATCGGGTTTTGGTTCGAACCTCGGGTTTTGATCATTTGGGCTCTGGGGTAATTTTTGACTTTTTGGGTAAAACCTTAAGAAAGTTATTTTCATGCATTAGAATTGAGTCATTTAGCATTTATTTATGTAATTAAGTAGCTTGTGAATAGATACGAGTGAATTGGTGGTGGAATCAAGGGGTAAAGCGATAATTGAGACGTGAATCGTGTTCGTGGCATAGAGGTAAGTGTTTGGTCTAACCTTAGCTTGAGGGATTAGGAATCGAGTCTTATTTGTTACGTGTTAACTGTGGAGTACGACATATCAGCATGGTGACGAGTATCTATACGTCGGTGTCAAGCATGCCCGTGATTCTTATGCCTTCATTGTGGTTTATTGCGCTTCATATGAGAATTTTATTATAGTTCCCTTGTAGGGATGTTATTATCAATATTATTCATTTGTTGGGGAGTTATTATCATTATAATTCCCTTGCCGGGATGTTATTATTGTCACACCTCCTTTTTCCGCTAACCCGCGAGGGCGCGAGATATATAAAAGAGAGTTTTTTTCAATTAAAGGACAATCAAAACGGGATTCATATATTAAGAGTTTCAGAGTCGCCACTTGGGAGATTTATGGTGTCCCAAGTCACCGGTTTGAATCCTGAATTGAGGAAATGTTTGACTCTTTTTAATAGTCCGCGAACCAGAAATCTGGATAAGGAATTCTGTTAACCCGGGAGAAGATGTTAGGCATTCCCGAATTTCGTGGTTTTAGCACGGTAGCTTAATTGTCATATTCCGCTTATTTATTAGATTTATACCGTGCTTTAATTCATTTGCAAAATTCAACTTTTAACCGCTTTTAATATTATTATCTATTATTTTAAAAAAGAATTGCAACATCATAAAAATATATTTCGGATCACACCGTACCAGTACGCCTGTGAACTTTAACGCATTTTGACTTCGTTGAGATTTGGATTTGGGTCACATAAATGTGCACCCGAACTTAGGGAGATACAATTATTAAATACACGCTTAAAGCTACTAACGCGTTATTAAGTTTGCGAGGGCCATAAAATTTTGTTAAATGGCACGCCTTATCTTATTAAAGAACATTCAACTAAGTGAACTACGGATATTTATTTTTTTTAACTCTAAATTTTGAAATTAAGCGTCACAACCACACGGTAACTATACATGTAATTGTGACGATTTAATTATGAGCCTAAAGTAAACTACGACGTTCGCAGGTTATTCCTATACGGGCTTCATCTAAGCAGATTTCGAACAGATATTGCAAAAAATAAACAACTCTACATAAAGCTTTAAGAGTGGAATGTTTCTATGTTGGGTCAAAAGGGTGTAAAAAACCCTATATATAACAGAACCATATAGTAAACTATATATCCATGAAAACAAACCTTCGGCCACAATGGAATGAACTGGGGCCTAATCGCTGGAACAAACTTATATTAATTTGTTGAAACCATGATCTGCATCCAAACCATGTCCATGACAATATACAAACTAAGCTCGAAGAATGTTTAAATCATAGTCCTTGATTAATACATACCATTGCATTTAAAACAATTTTCTAACCATCTGTATCCTAACATACTCAAACTAATCCTTAAAACATAGATGAACGCATGCAAGAAACTAAGTTGTAACACAAATAACAAAATGACCAGATAATCATTTAAAACTGAAATTTCCATTCAAATCCAATTGGTCACAGAGTTTTATATTAATCCTATTACTATGTCTTGAACACAGATACTATGAAGCATGCAAGTGTGCATTTCTCAATTCATTTCAACTCCAGCTTCAAATTCAAACTTACATCAACACATAGTTTTAGAAGTGTGTACCTGAAAATATTTACAATGGGAGAAAAAGAGTAAGTCAGCAGCAGCAGATCAGTAACAACAGTAATCCCAACAATACAACAGCAAATGAGAGTTCAAATAGTCACAATCACAACCAACTTTAAACCAGAGACGCCTCATTGATCCGGAATTATTTTAAATCAAAACGAGACTAATATAGAAACCCATAGACAGTATAAAAGTGACCACAACAAACCCAGGAAATCAACCTATTCAACAGATAACACACAGTTGACTCAAACCAAATAGATTCAAGTTCGAATTGAGTCCAAAATCCCTGTCACTTTTCAAGTACCAAATGAGCTCTTTTTTTTTTTTTGATTTTCTTAAGGTCTGAAAGAAGAACTTGTCACCTTCCAAGCTCTCTTTCTTTTGTGTGTGTTATGTGTCTCCTTTTTCTTCTTCCTAACCCTCTCATGTCTTTCTATATGTGTTCCCAATGTCTATCTCTCTCCCTCTCTTTTTTGAAACTTCCCCCTTTTCCTCTCTATCTCCTCTCTCGGATTGTATCTATGTGTGTTTCTTCTATCTCTGAAACTCTCCTATTCTATTTTTTTCTTTTTTAGATTCATATATCTCTCTCAGATTCTCCCCTAGACCTCCTCAATGTCTGCCTGTGTGTGTATGAAAGTGTGTCCCCCTCTTTTAAGTCTAATTTTCAGCCCCTTTATAGCCTTAAAAAGCCAATTAGCAGCCCATTTTTTCAATATTAAATGGGTACCTACTTTTCACTTTTCTTAATTAATAATAAAATGTATCCCCCATCTAAAACTAGCAGACTCCTACACAAACCTCCTAAACTACTATTTAATTACCCCCTAAAATTAATAGCAGCCTATTGGAATTACTGTCCTGCCCTTTCCCTTTCAAACTGTAACAGCTATAACCAACCTAAGTTCTGAAATAAACTCAATTAAGATGTAATCTTAAATTAAAAACTATCCAATTATCCATTCACATTCAGCAATAATCACATTAGGATTTAAACAAACCCAAACAAAATCAATTAACAGTGAAGACAAATTCATACGAAATTGCAAAAATGGAAGATTTCAAGACTCGACTCACATGTAAAAACTGAAAACAAACAGAAGTGAGTGATCGACAAACCAAATTCGGTCCTCCGTCATACTTTAATTAACATCAAGAGAACAAACAGTGAAGACAAATTCATACAAAATCAAAAAACTAGAAAAATTCATACGAAATTGCAAAAATGGAAGATTTCGAGACTCGGCTAAAACAGGGAATTTGTAAAAACTAATTGTTCGACGACGTTAATCAATCAAATATGTACACTAATAACAAACACAATCACATAATCAAACAGAAGTAAAGCGACCAAATAAAAGGTCTTTGAAGATGGCCAGAAAAACTAATTGAAAAAGGATAGAAATTCAAAAACTAAACTAATAACGAATATAGACAGAAATGAAAGTTAAACCAACTGACCGGATCGGAATCACGACGCCAACGAAAACTATCTTTAAAATATTTGACCAAGAAACTCAAACCAAGCTTTATACAACAGCAATGCCCGTTCAGTTATGAAATTTGAAATTTGACAAGGACATCAGAATCAGAAACACGAATAGGACCTCGTCCGGAAACCTTCTAACTGAACGAATTTTCCAAACTAGAACTTCGATTGCACTTGAATAGTGGTGGGAATGAACTATTTGTGATGGTTTGCGCTTGTCAGATCGTTTTCCTCTCTACTGTTCGTGTGTGTGAGTTCGTTTCTAGGCAGCAGGGGTGGTGGAACGAGGAAATAGCGGCGACTGGTTGGTCGACAGTATTGAAAAGGGTTGCTGGTGGTGGGTTCTAACGAGTGAAATAGAATGTTGAGTTGAAGATGAAGGTGGGGTGACTGATGGGTGGTGTGGACAACAATTTCCGGCTAGTTTTGGGCGTGGAGGAACGAGGGAAACGATGTGGTCGTTTGGTGGCTGCTGTGAAGGAGATGGGGGTTGGGGTCTTTAGGGTTTTTCTCTGTATTGTTGCGGTTGAGATTTTTCTTAGGAGTTTAGGTTAGAGATGGGAAAAAGTAGGGCGGGTTCTGGTATTGGGTCGGGTTATTTGACTGGGATAACGCTTTTGGGCCTAGACTTGCCCGGTTTTGGACTGTCCAATCCAAATTTTCCTCTTTGATTTCCAGCTCTTTTCTTTTCCTTCTTTATAATTTTAATTCCTAATTTATTAAAACAAAAATCCTAAATACACTACAAGAATCAAATCAAATTATACTAATACTAATTAAATTATACTAACAATTATCACACACGATTAAATATCCATTAAATATAAATCATACAACTAGGCATTTAAATGCTAAAAATGTAAAAGACGAATTATTTTTGTGACTTTTATTTTATATATCATTTGAACCATGAACGTAATTACTCTAAATAAGTCTTAAATGCAAATGCAACATTATTTTTGTATTTTATTTTATTTTTTACTAGTTTAACAAATAAACATGCACAGATTAAAATGCAGATAATAATTAAGAAAAATCAAATAAATTTCAGAAAATCACGCGCAACACAAAAACTATTCTATTTTTGGATTTTGGGAGTAATTCTAATGCAGGGCAAAAATCACATGCTCACAGCTGCCCCTTTTTGCGCGTAAACACGAAGTGTTTTCGTGCAAAGATAAGTGAGTCGATACGAGCGATTTTTGCCCGTTTGAGTGCTCTGTGTGAAGCATTTTTTGAAAGACTTGACCGAACTTTTGCTTCAAAAGGTCTCCTACATATTCCTGGCTAAAAGGGAATCAGGCCAATGTAGTTCGGGAGTTTTGGTAGCTGGGACTACCATGGGACTGCCATTTATTGTTACTGCTGTTGCATGTTGTTACTACTGCTTACTGATCTCCTCATTACACCGTGCTAAAAATAAAACAAGAAGCCAGGCTAGCCTACGGATCACATGATCCTGTCTATCTTCAACATGTTTTTGCTGCCTTGCTTTCTTGTTGGCTTGTGTTTACTCCGGTGCTTCGTTCGAGAACTTTGAGGTGGCTATGGCCTTTGCTTCTTTGAGCATCAGTTTTCCTCATTTTGCTCAAACTGCTGTGGATACATCTTTCTCCATCAAGTGTGCTATGTTGAAGGGGTAGACAAAGTTTGAAAGTTGTTCCTTTCCGGATGTGCCTCATATCTCTTCTCACTTATGTGCTTGGATTTGCGCTGAAAACTTTGCTATAACCTTCTGTTTTAGGATCGGTTACTGGTTTCAAAACCTATAACGTGAAGAGCTTTTCTGGCCACTGTTGCCTTCTTTCTCACTTCTGAACTTGGATTTGTACTGAGGATCTTCCAATGTGTCCCTCTGCCTTCATGGTGGGTCCCTGGTTTCAAGACCTGCGATGTAAAACTGAAAAATATTCCTCTTGTTATACAGGTAGGCGCCTATTTGCTAAGATACGAAAATTGTATTCCCTTGTTACACAAGTGGGCGCCTAATTGGTAAGACATGAAATGTATTCCCTCGTTATACAGGTGGGTGCCTATTTTCTAAGACATGAAATGTATTCCCTCGTTATATAGGTGGGCGCCTAATTTCTAAGACATGAAAATGTATTCCCTCGTTATACAGGTGGGCGCCTATTTGCTAAGATACAAAAATTGTATTCCCTTGTTATACAGGTGGGCGCCTAATTGCTAAGACATGAAATGTATTCCCTCGTTATACAGGTGGGCGCCTATTTTCAAAGACATGAAATGTTTTCCCTCGTTATACAGGTGGGCACCTAATTGCTAAGACATGAAATGTATTCCCTCATTCTACAGGTGGGCGCCTAATTGCTAAGCCATGAAAATGTATTCCCTCGTTATACAGGTGGGCGCCTAATTACTAAGACATAAAATGTATTCCCTTGTTAAACAGGTGGGCGCCTAATTGCTAATACATGAAATTTATTCCCTTGTTATACAGGTGGGCGCCTAATTGCTAAGACATGAAATGTATTCCCTCATTATACATGTGGGCGCCTAATTCCTAAGACATGAAATGTATTCCCTCGTTCAACAGGTGGGTGCCTATTTGCTAAGACATGAAAATGTATTCCCTCGTTATACTGGTGGGCGCCTAATTGCTAAGACATGAAATGTATTCCCTCGTTATACAGGTGGGCGCCTAATTTCTAAGATACGAAATTGTATTCCCTTGTTATACAGGTGGGCGCCTATTTTCGAAGATATGAAAATGTATTCCCTTGTTATACAGATGGGCGCCTATTTGCTAAGGCATGAAATGTATTCCCTCGTTATACAGGTGGGCGCCTAATTTCTAAGATATGAAAATGTATTCCCTTGTTATACAAGTGGGCACCTATTTTCTAAGATATGAAAATGTATTCCCTTGTTATACGGGTGGGCGCCTAATTGCTAAGACATGAAATGTATTCTCTCGTTCTACAGGTGGGCGCCTATTTGCTAAGACATGAAAATGTATTCCCTCGTTATACAGGTGGGCGCCTAATTGCTAAGACATGAAATATATTCCCTCATTATACAGGTGGGCGCCTAATTTCTAAGATACAAAAATGTATTCCCTTGTTATTCAGGTGGGCGCCTATTTTCTAAGATATGAAAATGTATTCTCTTGTTATATAGGTGGGCGCCTATTTGGTAAGACATGAAATGTATTCCCTCGTTATACAGGTGGGCGCCTAATTTCTAAGATACGAAAATGTATTCCCTTGTTATACAGGTGGATGCCTATTTTGCTAAGATATGAAAATGTATTCCCTTATTATACAGGTGGGCGTCTATTTGCTAAGATATGAAAATATATTCCCTCGTTATACAGGTGGGCGCCTAATTGCTAAGACATGAAAATGTATTCCCTCGTTATACAGGTGGGCACCTATTTTACAAGACATGAAATGTATTCCCTCGTTTTACAGGTGGGCGCCTAATGCTAAGATAGGAAAATGTATTCCCTCGTTATACAGGTGGGCGCCTAACGCTAAGATACGAAAATGTATTCCCTCGTTATACAGGTGGGCGCCTAATTGCTAAGATGTAAAATGTATTCCCTTGTTATACAGGTGGGCGCCTAATTGCTAAGATGTAAAATGTATTACCTTGTTATACAAGTGGGCGCCTAATTACTAAGGCATGAAAAGTATTCCCTTGTTATACAGGTGGGCGCCTAATTGCTAAGATGTAAAATGTATTCCCCCGTTATACATGTGGGTGCCTAATTGCTAAGGCATGCAAAGTATTCCCTCGTTATACCGGTGAGCGCCTAATTTCTAAGACATGAAAAGTATTCCCTCGTTATACAGGTGGACACCTAATTGCTAAGACATAAAATGTATTCCCTCGTTTTGCAGGTGGGCGCATCTTTTCTAAGACATGAAACGTATTCCCTCGTTATACAGGTGGGCGCCTAATGCTAAGACATGAAAATGTATTCCCTCGTTATACAGGTGGGCGCCTAATGATAGGACATGAAAATATATTCCCTCGTTATACAGGTGGGCGCCTAATTGCTAAGACATAAAATGTATTCCCTCGTTATACAGGTGGACGCCTAATTGCTAAGACATGAAATATATTCCCTCGTTATACAGGTGGCACCTAATGCTAAGACATGAAATGTATTCCCTCGTTATACAGGTGGACGCCTAATGCTAAGACATGAAAATGTATTCCCTTGTTATACAGATGGGCGCCTAATGCTAAGACATGAAATGTATTCCCTCGTTATAGAGGTGGGCGCCTAATGCTAAGACATGAAATGTATTCCCTCGTTATACAGGTGGGCGCCTAATTGCTAAGACATGAAATGTATTCCCTCGTTATACAGGTGGGCGCCTAATGCTAAGACATGAAATGTATTCCCTCGTTATACAAGTGGGCGCCTAATGCTAAGACATGAAATGTATTTCCTCGTTATACAAGTGGGCGCCTAATTACTAAGACACGAAATTTAAAGATTGAATGATTACCATCTCTGGAGAAAAATTCATCTGACTAAGATTTTGACGCTAGGAGATAATTCCTCAGACTAGGTCTAAATTGATGTGATCTCAGGAGAAATATTCATCAGACTGAGATTTTGATGTCTTAGGATAAAGATTCATCAGACTAAGATTTTGACGCTAGGAGATATTTCCTCAGACTGGGTCTAAATTGATGTGATCTCAGCAGAAAGATTCATCAGATTGAGATTTTGATATCTTAGGAGAAAAATTCATTAGACTAAGATTTTTATCTTAGGAGAAATTCACCAGACTAAGATTTTTTCATCTTAGGAGAAATAATTCATCAGACTAAGATTTCTTCATCTCATGAGAATCTTTGCACTGCTTTGTTCCTGTTACAAACATAGAAAAATCTTATCAGTTTCTTGAAAATAGTGGTTGGTTGTGACCTTCTTGCTTGGATGATCTCCTCCTTCCCTTAACACTTTATGTCATCTTCTTTCTTCCTCAAATAGGTAATTGACTTCAGAACTACTTTCCACAATACTCGTGTCGTCTTCCTTCGGATGCTGGGGATAACACTGCTGGAAAATGATTTACTTACCTGCTGGAGTTAATACTGCTGGGGAATCTCCTTCCTTCCCCTTCTTCTTCTTTTCTTTTATTATTCTTATTTTTTTTCAAAACTATTCTCTTCAAAACTTTTATTGTATCTCAATACTTCTGAGGATCAAAATGTTATTCGCTGGGGATAACGTTGTTGAGGATAAAACTGCTGGGGGAATTTTATTCCTTCAAAATCGGTATTTTATTCTTTTGAAAGATGTTGGGGATGACAGTGGCTTCTTGCTTTTCTGAACCAAAGTTTTATCCTTTTTGTTCTGTCCGCTAGGGATACAACTCCTTTTATTGAAACTTGTTATTTTCTTTCTTTCCACACTGCTGGGGATAATACAGGTTCAAGGGCCACTTCCCTTAAAACTAGTGTTATCTTTCTTCTTCCTCAAATGGATACCTGTCTTCCAGAAAATTTTTCAAATGAAAGAAAAATTTTCTGCCCCAGTTTGATAATCTTCCTTGTGGCATGCCTTTCCACTATCAACGCCATTTCCTTTTCATACTTCAAATCAAAGAAAACTTGTTAGTTTAAAACACAGTGGTTGGTTGTGATGTTCCTGCTGGGGACAGTTCTCCTCCTCTTTCCCTGCTCTGCATTTAATTGTCAAAACTTGTTGTTTGCTGGGGAATGATATTCATGCTGGGGATTAGTTTTTTCCTTTTCTTACTTCATCTCCCTCCTTGACGACTTTTGTTCACAAGCATTTCACCATTGTTTTCCACTGGTATCTTGACCACACAAACTCCTATGTCAGTGACTCTGCTTGAGGATCTTGCATGTTTTATAGATGAAACATTTTTCGTTCACACATGTCATTGATTTTTTTTTGTTGGGGATATCCCTCTTCTTTTTGTGGCATAGCTCAGGAACGAGCATTTCCCCGACCTTTGAGTCTCATTGGCCTTGGCCTCGAGGTTATCAACCTTCGCTTTTTGCTGGAGATATCCTCCGTGGCATTGACACATCCCTTTATCAATTTCCTCTTGTTGGGAAATGTCCTTTTTGACACCAGCCTTGTGTTTGTTCCCTTCTGACTTATACCACTTGGGTGTACCAATCAGATCTCGTCTTGCATAATTGGAAAGCCGATGGCATATTTTGAAGCCATTTCTAACTTGTTTTGGCCAAACAAACTCTACTGGGGAATTTTTATGAAAGGAGAAAGATAAAAGGAAACCAATATAAAAAACAAAGAAAAGACGACTTTCTAAAAAAAGAGACTATAAAATAAAACCCTATCAGACGCGGATACTGACTCTAATGGTCATGACATGCACACATGGCCTATCCTCCGTCGTCAATCGTCTTTCAAGATTTATGTCTGGTAATTTCCATCTGACTCTTAATCTTTATTTGACTTGTAGTGCTTGAAGGGTTTTCACTATCAAGCCTCTCTCATTTCGATTTTTCTCTCAGCTTTCATCGCCTTATGGTGCCCGTGAAGGTTTTCACCGATAAGACTCTCTCATTTGTATTACTCTTCAGCTGGGGATAGAGGGTATTACCGCTAAGACTCTCTCATATTTCTTCTGCTGGAAATCAGAGTCTTTCATGCTGAGAATCAGAGTGTTATGTTCTGATAGGACTCTGTCATTCGCCTGATGTGGCATCTCTTAAAGACTGATCGGAAGGTCTTTCTTTGGACCATAATGTGGAATTTGGATAGGGCTAGAAAGAAAGGGTATTAAAGGCTCAAAATAATTCAACTTTGAATTCACAATTTACAACCTTCGGACCCAGATTTATTTATAATAAACATAATTATTTGCCCCAGTTTCTTGCTTGGGGATTTTTTAGTTTTATTTACACTATGACCGAGCCGTGTGGCGCCTACGTATCCTCTTTGAGGAATCAGGTCAAACGTAGTTCCTAATTCTTTGTTGTTCTATTTCTCCTTTTCATTCATTTTTTTTTGTTTTTTTTTTGTTTTCTCTTTTTGCTTCTCTTTCTTTTCTTTTCTCTTTTTGCTTTTCTTGTTTTCTTCTTTTCTCTTCTTTTTCTATGTGTTCCTTTGCTACTGAGTTCGAAGGAGGGGTATGAAAGAAAATACATAAGGCTCAAAGGGTTAACGAAGGATAAAGTGTTTGGGTATCAGAACAAAATACCTTCGTCATTCCAATCTTCAAGACATACCAAGTGCAAGCAACACGATTAACATTCGTCATATCTTTGAAGCACTGTTGGGCAACACACTCATTTTCATTGTTATGAACGACCCCATGTCAATTTGGCCAGCTTGCCTTTAACTGTTTCCTTTTTACTTGCCCCAGTTTCACATGACTAGGGCTCCAAATAATCTCAAATTGTTTTTATTTCCTTTAAATGCCTCGATCATCTTGCAATTATTTCATGATTATATTTTAAGATTAGGCCAAAATTATGTGCAGATGCCATATCACTAGAGTTGACAGAAAAAGGACTATAAAGAGGAAAGACTTAAATCAAAGGAAAATGACTAGAAATAACGGAAGACATAGAATCATATTAGACGGGCTAGGAAAGAATTGGTACAACAAGATAAACACAATAAACTGGTGTACAACCCTTGGAACAAACCTAGACAATAATAAATGAGGCATTACGACCAACATAAAACTGGACAATCTAGAATGATAGAAGAGTTTTGGTTACAAGACAGTGATTAACAACCCTGAAATAATCTGGATGATAGAAATGACAACAAAATAAACCACCAAAAACTCTACTCTGATTGACCAAGAAATGGAGTCTTCCCAATTACCAAGCACGACATTTTGGCCACTGAGTTTCGCATCAATATTACAAAGGCCACTAACTGCTTTAACATTTTTAGCTTTAGTCAATATATCCCCATAAAGTGTGCATTATGGCGTGCAGGTAAAAGACTCTTGTGCGACATTTTGGGTGTCACTGTCTTGGATCACCATCATGTTTTCTTGGATCTTGTGTTTCCGGCTCACCACAAACCAACCATCTCAATTTTCTCAACAATTCAAAACAAAATATATTAGAAATGGGCTCAGTCAGTCCTTATTATTATCAACATTTTTCACTTTTGTGTTTTTTTTTCTTTTTCTTTTTTTTTTGATTTTTTTTTTCATCATTTTTTCAATTTCAATTAAATTTTTATTGTGGTCATTTCTTATGGAGATTGCCTACGTATCATGACCCCGCATGAATCAGACCGTGCGTAGTTCGCGAATGAAAGGACAATAATAATAAAACATTTTTTTATAGGAATTTTCAATTTTCACAATAAAACAAACTTGATTACAAAGTTTTAAAAACTAGCCGTACTAATAGATTTTAATGAAAAGAAATACTTACAGACTTGAAAATCAAACACCATATGATCTAATCAAAAGAAATATAAATTAAAAAAAATAGCAGATTCCTTCCCTGTTTGCCAATTTCAACCAAATGGTTATTTCTGTAAACGTGGCCCCTTCTCAATTCCATATGAATTTTGAGGCCGGGAAGGATTTCTTTACAAACTTGTCCATTCTTTTACGAAGACAGCCTTTCGACAACTGAAAGATGCTATAAGACTATCTCGGCAAGAACGGTTTAAAACACCGCCGAAACTAGCTTGGCTTATTTTGACAAAAAATTCAAGCATTTACTTGTCACTAACTCTTTTTCCTATTTTTTTTCAAATTAAAATAAAAGACATGGTTTTGCAAACACGACCTTTCAGCACCTCGGGGACGAAGATTTTAAGGTTGTGTTTAGCTAATTGACCAAAAATCCTAAAAATGACCAAAAGTGGCCGTTTATGCAAAGTCAGCCTTTCGGCGTCCCTCTCGAGAACATTCGACTATTTTTGGCAAAAGCGGCATCACCTAACTTATTTATGACAAAAATTAAAATTTTGATATTTTTTCTTTTTATTTTTCAAATTAAAACAAAAGACCTGGTATTGCAAACACGGTCTTTCAGCGCTTTGGGACGAAGATTATAAGGTTGTGAGGGTCAATCGACCAAAAAATCTACAAAATGACCCAAAAGTGGCCATTTATGCAAAGTCAGCCTTCCGGCGTCCCTTTCGATTACATTCAGCTGTTTTTGAAAACGGCATCACTCAACTTATTTACGATAAAAATTAATTTCGACATTTTTTTTTCTATTTTTGCAAAAGTGGGGAGGTTGGACCCGATAGGGGTTGCCTACGTATCTCACATTCGGTGAGAATCAAACTAGTGTTGTTCGGTCTAATAAAAACAAACTACATCTGTAAATGAAACAAACTATTTTTATTTTATTGAAAAACAAGTAAACTATATTTATTTATTTATTTATTTTTTTAAGAATAAAACACACATTTCTTTTAATTTAAAAAAAACATTTTTTTTCTTTTTCTTTTTAAGTAAAAAAAAACAAACTATTTTAATTTTTTTTTCATTTTTTCTCAACATTGAAAAACCGGTCAGCATGCAAGTCTGGAGCAAATAAATGCATAAAACAAACAGGATGCAGCATGATGGTCTTTTTATTTCAGGTTACCTGTCCTAGACGGACCCAACCCCTGTGTTGAGTCCCCCAAGTCGAATGCAACATGATGCAAACAAACGTTCCTACTAGGGATCCGGCATGAGGCTTTGTTATTTTAGGTTTAAAAACCTAGGTTTATTGTTCTAGACCTAGCTTACCCGAGTGGACAACTGGGGCTGAGGAGGGGGCGACGTAACGGGAGCACTAAAGTTTGCCCGACCTTGTCACTTGCCCACCACTCACTTATTTGGAATAATTTTTGAAAAGTGGGTTACGCGAACGTATGCACCATTTTTAGAAGACTTAGAAGGAAGTAGGGTTTCGGCACAGTTTATATATACAGTTCAAATAATATCAAAGCGGTAAAAATCATCATTTTGCACATTAAGCATTTATCATATAAAAATATCAAATAATAAACAAAGCCAAATACAACAATTATTCTAAGCTCGAATTTCTAACCCTGAACCAGTGTTTCTGGGTTAATGTCCCCAGCAAGGTCGCCAGAGCTGTCACACCTCCTTTTTCCGCTAACCCACGAGGGCGCGAGATATATAAAAGGGAGTTTTTTCTAATTAAAGGACAATCAAAACGTGATTAATTTATTAAGAGTTTCAGAGTCGCCACTTGAGAGATTTATGGTGTCCCAAGTCACTGGTTCGAATCCCGAATTGAAGAAAAGTTTGACTCTTTTTAATAGTCCGCCAGAAATCTGGATAAAGAATTCTGTTAACCCGAAAGAAGGTGTTAGGCATTCCCGAATTCCGCGGTTTTAGCACGGTCGCTTAATTGTTATATTCGGCTTATTTATTAGATTTATACCGTGCTTTAATTCATGTGCAAAATTCAACTTTTAACCGCTTTTAATATTATTATCTATTATTTTAAAAAAGAATTGCAACATCATAAAAATATATTTTGGATCACACCGTACCAGTACGCCTGTGAACTTTAACGTATTTTGACTTCGTTGAGATTTGGATTTGGATCATATAAATGTGCACCCGATCTTAGGGAGATACAATTATTAAATACACGCTTAAAGCTACTAACGCGTTATTAAGTTTGCGAGGGCCATAAAATTTTGCCAAATGACACGCCTTATCTTATTAAAGAACATTCAACTAAGTGAACTACGGATATTTATTTTTTTTAACTCTAAATTTTGAAATTAAGCGTCACAACCACACGGTAACTATACATGTAATTGTTACGATTTAATTATGAGCCTAAAGTAAACTACGACGTTCGTAGGTTATTCCTATATGGGCTTCATCTAAGCAGATTTCGAACAGATACAACAAAAAATAAACAACTCTACATAAAGCTTTAAGAGTGGAATGTTTCTATGTTGGGTCAAAAGGGTGTAAAATTGGCGTGTTCTAAACAAATTCATTTCCGAAAAAGCCAAAACAAATAAACCAACAATTAATATAAACTTAGGGAGAGTTTGGAATGAAAAATGAATAATATTAACAAGACTCAGTCACTGGAGTGTCCCTTTCAAATGCCAAAAACCCTATACATAACAGAACAATATAGTAAATTATATATCCATGGAAACAAACCTTCGGCCACAATGGAATGAACTGGGGCCTAATCGCTGGAACAAACTTATACTAATTTGTTGAAACCATGATCTGCATCCAAACCATGTCCATGACAATATACAAACTAAGCTCGAACAATATTTAAATCATAGTCCTTGATTAATACATACCAT
Organism: Nicotiana noctiflora; assembly: GCA_032618575.1. Lineage (NCBI taxonomy): Eukaryota > Viridiplantae > Streptophyta > Magnoliopsida > Solanales > Solanaceae > Nicotiana > Nicotiana noctiflora. The sequence continues at coordinate 250,976 of JASVEL010000090.1, forward strand.
TGCGTTTAAAATAATTTTCTAACCATCTGTATCCTAACATACTCAAACTAATCCTTAAAACATAGATGAATGCATGCAAGAAACTAAGCTATAACACAAATAACAAAATGACCAGATAATCATTTAAAACTGAAATTTCAATTCAAATCCAATTGGTCACGGAGTTTTATATTCATCCTATTACTATATCTTGAACACAGATACGATGAAGTATGCAAATGTGCATTTCTCAATTCATTTCAACTCCGGCTTCAAATTCAAACTTACATCAACACATAGTTTTAGAAGTGTGTACCTGAAAATATTTACAATGGGAGAAGAAGAGTAAGTCAGCAGCAGCAGATCAGTAACAACAGTAATTCCATCAATACAACAACAAATGAGAGTTCAAACAGTCACAATCACAACCAACTTTAAACCAGAGATGCCTCATTGATCCAGAATTATTTTAAATCAAAACAAGACTAATATAGAAACCCATAGACAGTATAAAAGTGACCACAACAAACCCAGGAAATCAACCTATTCAATAGATAACACACAGTTGACTCAAACCAAATAGACTCAAGTTCAAATTGAGTCCAAAAACTCTGTCACTTTTCAAGTACCAAAGGAGCTCTTTTTTTTTTTTAATTTTCTTAAGGTCTGAAAGAAGAACTCATCACCTTCCAAGCTCTTTTTCTTTTGTGTGTGTTATCTGTCTCCTTTTTCTTCTTCCTAACCCTCTCTTGTCTTTCTATATGTGTTCCCAGTGTCTATCTCTCCCCCTATTTTTTTTGAAACTTCCCCCTTTTCCTCTCTATCTCCTCTCTCGGATTGTATCTATGTGTGTTTCTTCTATCTCTGAAACTCTCCTATTCTTTTTTTCCTCTTTTAGATTCATATCTCTCTCTCAGATTCTCCCCTAGACCTCCTCAATGTCTGCTCGTGTGTGTATGAAAGTCTATCCCCTCTTTTAAGTCTGATTTTCAGCCCCTTTATAGCCTTAAAAAGCCAATTAGCAGCCCCCTTTTTCAATATTAAATGGGTACCTACTTTCCACTTTCCTTAATTAATAATAAAATGTACCCCCCCATATAAAACTAGCAGACTCCTACACAAACCCCCTAAACTACTGTTTAATTACCCCCTAAAATTAATAGCAGCCTATTGGAATTACTGTCCTGCCCCTTCCCTTTCAAACTGCAACAGCTATAACCAACCTAAGTTCTGAAATAAACTCAACTAAGATGTAATCTTAAATTCAAAACTATCCAATTATCCATTCACATTCAGCAATAAGCGCATTAGGATTTAAATAAACCCAAACAAAATCAATTAACAATGAAGTCAAATTCATACGAAATTGCAAAAATGGAAGATTTCAAGACTCGACTCACATGTAAAAACTGAAAACAAACAGAGGTGAGTGATCGACAAACCAAATTTGATCCTCCATCATACATTAATTAACATCAAGAGAACAAACAGTAAAGACAAATTCATACAAAATCAAAAAACTAGACAAATTCATACGAAATTGCTAAAACGGAAGAATTCAAGACTCGGCTAAAACAGGGAATTCGTAAAAACTAATTGTTCGACGACGTTAATCAATCGAATATGTACACTAATAACAAACACAATCACATAATCAAACAGAAGCAAAGAGACCAAATAAAAGGTCTTTGAAGATGGCTAGAAAAACTAATTGAAAAGGGATAGAAATAAAATAAAAAACTAAACTAATAACGAATATAAACAGAAATGAAACTTAAACCAACTGACTGGATCGGAATCACTACGCCAATGAAAACTATCTTTGATATATTTGACCAAGAAACTCAAACTAAGCTTTATACAATAGCAATGTCCATTCAGTTATGAAAACTGAAATTTGACAAGGACATCAGAATGAGAAACACGAATAGGACCTCGTCCGAAAACCTTCTAACTGAACGGATTTTCCAAACTAGAACTTCGATTGCGCTTGAACAGTGGTGGGAATGAACTATTTGTGATGGTTTGCGCTTGTCAGCTCATTTTACTCTCTACTGTTTGTGTGTGTGAGTTCGTTTCTAGGAAGTAGGGGTGGTGGAACGAGGAAGCAGCGGCTACTAGTTGGTCGACGGTAGTGAAAAGATTTGCTGGTGGTGGGTTCTGGCAAGTGAAATAGGATGCTGAGTTGAAGATGAAGGTGGGGTGACTGAAGGGTGGTGGTGGCCAACGATTTCCGGCTAGTTTTGGGCGTGGAGGAATGAGGGTGACGGGGTGGTCTTTTGGTGGTTGTTGTGAAGGAGATGGGAGTTGGGGTCTTTAGGGTTTTTCTCTATATTGTTGCGGCTGAGATTTTTCTTAGGAATTTACGTTAGAGATGGGAAAAAGTGGGCCGGGTTCTGGTATTAGGTCGGGTTATTTGACTGGGCTAACGCTTTTGGGCCTGGACTTGCCCGATTTTCGACGGTCCAGTCCAAATTTTCCTCTTTGATTTCCAGCTCTTTTTTTTTTCTTCTTTATAATTTTAATTCCTAATTTATTAAAACAAAAATCCTAAATACACTACAAGAATCAAATCAAATTATACTAATACTAATTAAATTATACTAACAATTATCACACACGATTAAATATTCATTAAATATAAATCACACAACTAGGCATTTAAATGCTAAAAATGTAAAAGACGAATTATTTTTGTGACTTTTATTTTATATATCATTTGAACCACAAACTTAATTACTCTAAATAAGACTTAAATGCAAATACAACATTATTTTTATGTTTTTTTTATTAGTTTAACAAATAAACATGCACAGATAAAAATGCAGATAATAATTAGAAAAAGCAAACAAAATTCATAAAATCACGCGCAACACAAAACCTATTCCATTTTTGGATTTTGGGAGTAATTCTCATGCAGGGCAAAAATCACGTGCTCACAATTATCATTATTATTTCCTCGCTAGGATATTTGTGCTAATATTATTGTTCCCTTGCCGAAATTCTCTGATTGGCGGTGATAAAAGAAATGGGAACGGGTTGCACGCCTGCAACAGTAATAGATGAAATGGGAGCGGGTTGCATGCATGCTATGGTAATATATGAAATGAGAGTGAGTTACACGTCTGCAATGGTAATATATGGAATGAAAGTGGGTTGCACGCCTGCAACGGTATCATATGTAATGGGATCGAGTTGTACGTCACCAATAGTATCACTTGTGTGCTAGCTCTTCTCTTTCCTTATTCAATTGGTAATTGATTTAGGGGTCGTATTGTACGAGGTATACGAAGGTGTAAGGGTGGTATACAAATTTAATATCACCTTAATACTCTGTTTGGTTAGCAAATCATGTGTAAGTTATCCCGATGTTAATTTTAACACCGGGATAACTTATACCTTATAAAAGGTGGGGTAGTTAACACCGGTATAACTTATACCTTCCTCTTATAAATTATTCAATTGTCATTCTTAATACAACATACCAAACAATGAATAAACAACAATCCCAGCACAAGTAATCCCAGCATAACTTATCCCATTATAACTTATACTGGTATAACTTATACTGGTATAACTCATTTTTCAACCAAACGACTCCTTAGAGTATTTCATATGCTTCTCTACAGTTGTTTTGCTATTACCCCGTAGCATGTTTTCCCCCACCCAACTTTAGTTGTAATTATTTATTTCTATTTTCCTTGTATATGATTTAACTGCACATGTTATTTGGTGGTCTAGTCCTAGCCTCGTCACTACCTCATTGAGGTTAGATTAGGTACTTATCAACGCATAGGGTTGGCCGTGCTGATACTACACTCTTTTGTGCAGATCCAAGTGCTGTAGACTTCAGATCGTAGAGTAGGTGGCTACCTTCAGTCCACGCGGAGATCCAAGGTAGACCCGCATGCGTCCATAGGCCCTTGCGTCTTCTCTATCCTTTACTTCGTGATTCATTTCTTTTGTTGAGAAACAATGTACCTTTTATTTTCAGACTTTTTGTATTTAGCATTTCATTTCTTTGGTTGAGAAACAATGTACCTTTTATTTTAAGACTTTGTATTTAGCATTCTTAGATCGTCTGTGGTAGTGTGACATCAGTTCTAGGTGATTAAGGCTTAAACAGTTGTATTATATTCATATTTGAGAGATTTTCACTATATTTCTTTGGCTTATTGAATTTTTCTTTGTTTTTCACATTATTGCTTTATAAATACTAAAAAGGGTATAAAAATGGATAAATGCAACCTGTTCAATAATTGGGTTGCTTGGAATTCCTGATCGTGTCAATTAATCAACCTAAGTTTTACATTAAAGAAAACTTTAAGTTTCAAATTTATAATAAAATTCTCACTTTATTAAAGATGACAATTTGGTTGTGGTAGTTAATCAATAGACTACACTGGCATAGGCGAAGTGGACCGAAGGGCATAATGTTTTTGATCCACAAACCAAACCGGCTACCAAACCGCCAGTAAATAAGGACAGCAGTGACATCCGTCTGTTCGCCAGCTCCGTAAAAGTCAGATATTTTGCAGTGAATATGTAGAGATACTGCTGAGAGAATCCAGGTCCGTCAGCTACCCTACTATTTTCCATTGAATCAACACTCATCGCTACCGTCTTACTCAACTCTCTTCTGCTCAAAAGTATGTAACATTTCTGTATATCTTTACCTAATAGCGTTTTTAGTTTCCCTTATTTCTCGCTTGACTGGACTCTTCAAAGTTAAAATCGGTTATAGCAAATTATTATTACCGGGTTGTTAAAGCAGGATTTTTTTTCATTTTAGATGACAATTGAGGGATTGAAAATGGTAACTGCGGGAGAATTATGAGATGGGTCGTCATAAAATAGCATTCTTTTAATTTCCGTTACTTATGTGCTTCTGTACATCTTCAATGGATCACTTAGTTCATGGTTTTTGAGGTTTGATTTACTCTTTTTCTCGCAAGTAGAGTGCCAATGGCGGGGGCTATGCTCAATGAAATTCCCTTAGTCGGAAAATTGTACTGCGCAAAATAGAGTAAAAACAACTTTTTTGGGGCTATGTATAAGGTTTTGAATACCCTTGACATATGTTTTCTTGCTGTGCATCTCTGCGTTAGTTGTGATGATATCTGTGCGTCTATGCATTGATAAAATTCTCTGTTGTTTTCCGACTTTACAGGATGATGAGTTGTGCATCTGAGGTCCCTTCTTTTCTTCTTATCTTATAAAAAAAGATCCCCTTGACATATGGGAAACTTTAAATCAATCGAATAAGGGGTGCAAAAGTTACTTTAGGTCATACGTCAGCATCCTAATCGTCACACATTCTTGCATTTTTCCTGGCTCCGCCACGGCCACTTTAGGCCGCCATGCTAGATATGGTCATGTGTGTTCATATCAAGGGCGGCTCAATAAAATTTGTGGTCTAAAGCTAGATTTTAATAAGAGATTTTATATTTTTTTATTAATACATATGCATAAAAAAGTTAGTCTTGCCTTTTTTTATATTTGGTATTTATAGTATAACATTCTTAAATGATAAAGTCTTTAACTTCACAGAATAATATTATTATTATTTATATTAGTAAGAGCTAACTTAAATATACAAGATGTTAGACATGTATTTTCAAATGTCCCCTTTGATATTTTTACAAAAAAATATATTTACTAATATGAAGATTTTAAGTAATTTAATTGAAAGTTCTAAAATATTTTTGGTGTTAAGGAGTAGATAATCTTCCTTTTTTTTTTTGTCCAAGGTTTTTTTTTCTTCAAATTTTAATATTGTCTAACTTAAAATAAAATCATAATATTCATTGCTGAAATTTGTTTTGGACATATATCAAAGCTTACTAATCTCCTACTTGAGCTACCTATTCGTTCATTCTCAATCAAATTTTATGGTGCTTCAATTAAGATAAAACAAAAATTAGTGAATGAATTATTTAGTTATAAAATGTGAATGAAGCTGGTTGAACAATAGGTACATAGGGCAGTGATCTATAAATAATTGTTGATCATTAACTTAGATGGCTCAACGGAACTAGTGGTTTGAAACTAAAATATATTCAAGGATCCTAAAATTTCTGTCATAAAATCCATATACTATTAAAAAAAAAGTTTACATTGCTTTGATTTAGTGGTAAGAGAGCAACGTATAATATGTGCCGCACACAATATGGTGTTGACATTAAGTGAAAATGTTTGAGCATATTATTAGTTATGTTTGAACCTTATGTATACTTATCTTGGGGATTTCTTAGTTAAAAAAGATGAGATACAAAAAAACTTATTTTCTAATGTGCGGATCAATCAAATGTGACAAATAGAAATAGCTAATTTAGAGAATCTGAATTGAAATAAAAAATTACAATAGTGAAAAATATGAAAAAGACTATACATAAACAGAAGAAGAATAGATTTATAAGAAGGTCAATATATTATTTAATTTAGTGAAAGAAATTTTTTATCCTATTAAATTATTCAATCCCACCTTTACCATGTTTCAAAAAAATATTAAAATATAAAATATTTTATCAATAATTATATAAATATAATTTATATATATAATCTTACTTTATATTTTTGTGGCCTTAAGTATTTGGGGGCTAAGGCAATAGCTTCACTTGCTTTACCCTAGCCCTTGGTTCATATGCAGACTTGACTGTGTGAGCGTGCTGGTAAATGTGTGCTCTTTATTTAAAGTTTCATCCAAGTAAGTAAACATTGAAAACCGAAAAGAATTCCTGTGGTTTCAAGTTCATAATACCTTGCATTAGATTCCTCTTTGGATTAATTGAATTTTTCGGATGAAGTAGTCAAACTGTTTGCTTGATTTTGATTTATTTGGTGAGAATTTGTTGCTTGATAATGGTATAGTGAACCAAATAATTTCAGCTTTATATCAAGTCTGAGCCTGTTTTTGTGTAGGAGGAATGTTAAAAAAAGTTGCAGAGGGATAGCGACGTTCTGGCTTGGTCCTTCATAGTTGTTATCAATGCAGGATGTCGGTGTAGTCCGGCATGATGGTACCACCCTGGGTGGCCACTGCGGTGATCCATTGGATATTGAAAAGCAGAATGCGGAGGCCAGCAATCATGGCTTAGCTACTGAAAATGTGGATCAATCTGTACTCACCATAGTGGTTTCTGAGGGCGAATCACTCAACTCCCAAGCTGCCACTGTAACCACAGACCCAGTTGGGGATGCCACTACTGAGAAAATAGCAATTGTAGAGTCTCCTAAGAAGCTTAACCTATCCAGGAGTTCTAGTCATCATGAACAATGCAGGTTTCTAGCTCTTCTACTTGTGCAGAGATTAGGTCCATTTTGCTTATCTCTTTATTGCTTTCTCGTGAGCTAAGTTGCTCGGACACGAGTGCGGGTGTTCGACACAGGTGCAAATCTAGAGGTCGGATCCTTCGAAATATAAATTCTAAGATTCAGATTTTAGTATGGATACGGGTGTGGGGACATGGCTAAAAATAATTCAAAAAATAAAAAAAATCGCTAAATTATGAATTTTTTTGTGTGGAATACTTACGTATAGCTTGTAAAATGTGGATTTCTTTTTAATCTTAAGTTGTAGATAAGTAAAGAATTGACATCCTAGATAAATGATGTTATTTTCTTCAAATTTTCCCTAGTTTTGGTTCTGATTTCGGGAATCAAATTGTATCTCGTCTTGATTTTTTTCGTTTGTCGGGGTCAAAGTACCCAATCTTGTTTGACCAGATCCGGTGCGGATCCCATACCCACATTCATACTAGTGTCTTGTCGACACGGTTGCGGCACCTAAATTGCCATGTCAGAGCAATTTAGCTCGCAAGCACCGTGTAAATTAGTTATGAGACCCTTTATTTTTCAAACATTTTGATCCTTATTGAATCCTTCTTATGTGTTTAGCCCATTTTTTGTAAAATGGTTTATTGCTGTAATCATGGCCGAAGTTGTCTACCGATCAATAACACATCAATCTTATGTTCGATGATGGTATCTAGAATAACCACAAGAGAAATACCCATACCTTTTTTTTTTATCTTTCAGTTTTGACACTATGACCTTTATTTCTTACTAGGATTTAGCTCTCAAGAGCTGTTGTGATTTTGATGTGTTGCTATAATCATGGTCAAAGTTGTGGTAGTGCTCATTATCATTTCACTTTTGTGTAATTGAATGGTAGAGTGTGACACATAAACTATCAAGGGATTAAAAATTGAAAGGGAAATCGGAGTGCTTACAGGATTTATATTTGAATTAATGTCCACCTTATTTAGAATAAAGAATTAACTTGATGTCCATCATTAACTTAAAATAGGCTAGCAAATCCTAGTTGATTAACTCTATGAGATTTGCAAAAAAAGACCTTTTGAGATAGTCTTTTTATTTTTATTTTTTTTATTTTTAATATATTTTTAGTACTTTGCCAAGGGTCCATCGGAAACAGCTCTCTCTACCTCACACAAGGTAGGGATACGATTTGCATACACCCCACCCTCCCTAGACTTCATTTGTCGGATCACACTAGGTATGTTGCGCTGTTATATTTTTAGTACTTTATGGATTGCTAGTTGGTATTCTTTCAGATCTTGCTGCAGCAAAATGACCATTTATTTTCATTTAATATTAGAGTGTGCCAATCTTTTGTAAGTTTTGTTCATAATTTTCGATGTGTATATTCAGAGTATCAATCTTTGAATATAAAGAACGAGGCTTAGATACATTGAAAAAGTCTCTGAAGCAGCTAGAATATAAAGAACGAGGCTCTGGTTCAGTTTTGAAATTCTTTATGATGTTTTGCAGAGTATGTCAAGAGGAAAAGGAAGAAGAGTTGATTGATCTTGGATGCCACTGTCGTGGTGGATTGGCAAAAGCACATCAGTCATGCATTGAAACATGGTTTAATACTAGAGGTTCAAATAAATGCGAAATATGCCAGTAAGTGATAGAAGTGCATGCTAATTTTGTTTTTCCTTATACAGTATATTGATGTAGTTTTTCCATTTTATGCAGGCAAGTAGCTGCAAATGTGTCACCTCCAGAGTCTCACGCACCTGTAAGTATCTGTCTTTGTTTGGATAAACAATGATTTTAGATGAGTGCGAAACTATTGGATCTCTTTAAACTTTGGTTATGCATGCTTTTGGCTCTCTATTTGAGGTTGCAGCTGGGTGCTTCAGCATTCAAGCTAGACTGCATTTTTGAAGCATGAACAACCTTCTGGCGTTTCAGCTCATAGGTTTTTGAACTTGAGCATTTGGCTGCACCTGCCTCCCTTGAGTGCTTTATGTGGCTGATTAAGTAGGAGTGAATGGAGAATATACTTTTTGATCCATCAGTCTGAGAAAGACCACTTTGGCTAGTGGCAATACTATGTCACTTCCCTGAATGTTGTGTGACTAGAATGGAATAGATAAAGAACACTTGATAAAATAGTGAAACACGAAGAAAATACACGGCATAAGCAGATAATCGTTATTCCCTTCCACAAATTGTTGATTATGGTAATTAAATACCATTTTGAGTTGATGTTTAATCTCTTACAACATTATGCATCTTTATGAAAAAGAACCAACTTCAAATTGCTTTAACACTATAATGGACAAGATAATAACCGATATATTTGTAAATGAGGAAGAATATGCACCATTACAAACAGTTAGTAGTTATTCCCTTTTATTGAACATAGCTCACATGTAAGTGGTATACGGAAAAGTGAAGAACCTACACAAATATGTGGTTCTCTACAAAAAAATACCCGATCTTCTGTACGTAAGGAAACCTCATTGATGCACCAAAAATAAATACCCAACCAAGCAAGTTTTGAGAGAACTCCTACTCTGAACATGGTCGTCGGCTATGAAGAAGCTAGGTTCCTTTCCTCTATCAACCTTTCGACAGACACCAGCCAACTCCAGTACTTGCGAAGCTAAAGTCTCATTGAAGGACAAATCTCCAGCTTCCTTAATTCTAAAGATAGGAGCTTCTCTCTCTTGGGATTCATTTTTCAAAATATTTCTCTTACAATATATGCGAGTCAAGCAATTGGAAGTGTTTGAGATTGTCTATGACAAACGACCAATCAATTCTTTAGACCTTCTCGCATTTCCAACCACTCTTGAGTTTGGTGCTACTACTGAGGAAAGAGCCAAGGAGATCGTGAATTTTCATGATGAAGCTCGAAATAATGTTGTTCCACATAACACTCGCCGTGAAAAGCAAGCCAACAAGCACAACGAAGCATGTTATTTTCAAAGAAGGAGAATTAGCATGTATTCACTTAACTAAAGAACACTTTTCTGAGTCTCGCAACAAGTTATATCCTCGAGTAGATGTCCCTTTTCGAATCTTGAAGTGTATCAACGATAATGCCTATAAGATCGAACTACCTGTAGACTATGGAGTATCTACTACTTTAAATGTTGTTAATCTGTCTATTTACTACAAAAAGCATAAAGGAGACTCGTAGCATGAAAGCAAGCCTCTTCCAACCCCGGAAGAATGACACGAGGCTTAGCACCTAATGATGCAAAGCTTATGACATGATGATTCAACAGCTTGTCATCATTTATCTTTATACTTGTCATATCTTTTAGCTATCGTCTTTATCTTCTAGCTTATAACTACGTTGTCATCTAGTGGGTTTATTTGCTCACATTGATTAGTAACCAAAACGTCTTAGATTTAGTAGCCTATAAATAGGTCTTAAAGCCTTAATGTAGGCCATTATGATTTAATAAATCTATTGTATGACTTTTGTGCTTTAGTTTGCTTCTTTCAAGAGAGTGTGTTTCCTCTTAAGAAGTGAGTTATCCTTGGAAATAGCCAAGTAGCCAACCAAGGTGGCCTCTTTTTCGATTATCATTTCCTAACCTTGCCAATACTGGCACACATCAATGATTTGGCGTCACCAACTTTTGTAAGCCATGTCCCTCAAGTTTGCATTTAGGGACATGTTCTCCACTGAGTTCTAAAGTTGGAAATAACTGATTTCTCAAAGAAATTTTTTTTTAAAAAAAATTTCACACTATTTCATTGAATAGTGGTACTCTTCTTATGTTGTTTTGAGCAATTCTTACTACATGAGCTAAATGTTAGAATTGAGTTAGGCCCAAGGTACATTAACATAGCAATTTCATTCATTCCTTTTTCAGATTTTGTGGCTCCAAGTTATAGATAGTGAGAAAAAGCGCCTTTCGTGATTCAAGTAGTAAGCTCGGATTCATGATTGAGAAAGAAATCTTCCAAGCGCAACTTTAGCTTACTTTCTTGATAAGTCAAGTAAATTTCTTCAAAATATATCGTGTCAATAGTATGTAGAAATTGGTTGGATCATCTACAGTCCTCTTACGTGTTAAGGTATACAGCCGGATTCTCTCTTTATAGCAGAACCAAGTTTCTTCGCCACAAAGTAATTCTTGATTCCTAGTCATTTATTTATCCTAGTCCGAATGTTTTGTATTTATATGCTTTCTACCATGGTTATGAATAAAAAGGCTGAGTTGATAATGTTGTGTTGATCTCTTATTTTAGGGGGGGGGGGGAACTCGCTCTCTCTATGTTTCTCCTTCTTCCTCTCTCTGTTCCTGCTTTATCAATCCTGTGTACCAGTTCTTCCACTTTTTTTAATCTATGAATGAGAATATTCTGATGCTGTTTGTGTTTATGGTTTTGTTTGCCTTTATTCCCTGCGCACCGAGGGTCGATTGGAAACAGCCGCACTACCCTTTCGGGTAGAGGTAAGGTCTGTCTACGTATTACCCTCCCAGACCCCACTTTGTGGGAATATATTGGGTTGTTGTTGTTGTTGTTGAATGAGAATATTCTGATTCTGATCTTCTTCTCTTTTTTCAACTGCTGCGCCTATATTATTTGTCTACAAAATGTTAAATATGAGCAATCCTGCAACCTCTTGGTAAGCATTTGCCATGAACAAGACCTCAATAGACATCTTGCAAATTTGTTACAACTGCTTCATCCTTACCTTCCACATTTTCTGAAATCTAGTTTTTGGACACCTGCGTTGCGCATGTATCCATATCAATTAGTATAAAATTTTAAAAATATTGCATAAATATTACTAAAATATATATTTGAGTCATAAAATAAAAATTCAAGGAAAATTTTAAGCACTATTAATATGAATCTTATGTAGCTAAATATTTAAAGGAAGATGATAGAGATGAGTGATGGATCCCCAAACAGCTGAGGATGAATCCACATTGCAATTGCAACTTAGACTCCAACTGCTAGAGCGTGTTATTCTTGAAATATAACTGTGTGTGTAAATGCTGGAATTTCTTCAGAATTATAGAAATTCTTGTAATGTAATGAAAATGGAGATGAAAATACAAATGAATTTCAGTTTGTAACATAAACAAGTTGCAACAAAAAAGCAAAACAATTGCTGGTGCATTCTGAAAATCATGAATACATGTGAAAAAGATACTTTAAAACCTTACACAATAAAATAGACCATAAGAACAATTCGAAATTGAAATGACAACAATTACAAAAAACGGGGAAAAGGACAGTGAACAATTTGAATGCAAGATGCAAAACTTAAGCCTACAAGTTATTAATTTGAAGGAAAGATAAAAACAAAAAGTTCTATACCCTACTAATCTGCTATACTTGAGATGTCAATCCATTTACGATATTAGATAAAGATAGATTGATCTTTAATTATAGTTGAGGAGAATTCTATGGCCACTTATCTTCTTCGTGCACATCTCCAACAACTGACGGCCGAACTTTTCAAGTTACCAAGGCATTTATCTCTATAAAAAAGATGTATTTATAGACCAAGAATCACATCTAAAGTAATCTAAGAAATTAAACAGTCAAGCTTTAGGAAATGAGAAGTCAAATAATCAGTAATGTATATGCTTTACATACATCCCCATCAAAATAATACTAATTGAACAACTATTAATTCAATTAATTAGTCTCTTCAGTTTTTTTCGCACCTAGTTACATTTAGATTACATAACTGAAGTGCTAATTATATTTCGCTGCATATATCTAGAAATTAAGTGGTTTAAAGAATAAATAATGACAACTAAGGAGAAAGACTTTAGGTGAAGGGTAATTTGGTCAATTAGCTTTTGGAAAGGGTTATTTGTGTCCCTATACTAGCGAATATTAGTTATATGTACCCTTCGTTATACTATTCGATGCTTTCTACCTCTACCGTTACCCATTTAAATATATTTACTCCTCGATTTAACGGTCCCATTCCGGGTTGACACGTGGCGGTATTATAAACACTCTAACCCATTTTCCTTACTAATACCAAAACCCACCCGAAAAACCTAAATCCGTTCAACCTCCTCCATTATAAAGTACATTGTCCACGTCAGAACATTCATCTCCTTTTTCGCACCACCACTTTAAGTTGCCACATCATTCAACTAAAAAACAATTGTGCGTCGAACATTCTATATTTGAGAACTTTTCACAAATTAAACACCTATAACTAGTAGATCATAATAAGCTCTAATCTAACGCCATAATTTTCACACAATCTCCTTCCTTCCAAAAACCACCTTGTTCCTAAGCTAGAAACTCCACCACCAGTTCACCTTCCACCTTAATTATCCTTCGTGTGCTTTGCACCAACCTGAATAAATTGGCAATCTTACCTTAATAAATGAGCACCCTTTAACCGCATCACCGTTATATTATCCACATACAACCTTCCTCCCCAATCAAGGTGTTACAAACGCCATTGAAAAAATCACATCATAAAGAAAAGTGTGAAGTAAATAAAGAAAGAGGGGGTGCCAACTCTACGAAAATCAAGGACAAAATTTTGACCATCGAAAGCTATGAAAGTTGAATATGATGGTGGAGCCGCCTATTAAAACCTTGATTCGACCCATTAACTCCGAAAAACTTGAACGACCACCTTAAATTTCTCAATCGACGTCCATTTCTGCAAGTGCAATTTCAGAATTGGGGTTGTGATGAGATTTTTTCACTATTGAACTGAAATTGAAAATTTGGTTTCAATTTCTGTGTGGAATTGATGATTCAATGAGAAATTAGTGAGCATCGGCTTCTGCTGAAGGTGTTATAAGTGATTAGAAAGTAGAATGTTATTTCATGGTGGTTCTTGGTGGAGGAGGATGGTCTTTGTAGTGGTGAATAGGTTATTTTATGGTATTTTGGGTACCTAGAGTGCCTTTGGTGGGTGAAGGATTCATTTACTTACACGTGTTTCGGATATGGGGCTGAATTGATTCGGTTTCTTGGGTGGATTTGGGTATAAGTGCGGAAAATGGGTTAGGGTATTTTAAAATGCCGCCACGTGTCCACCTGAAATGGGACCGTTAAACTGAGGGGTAAATATATTTAAATGGGTAACGGTAGGGGTAGAAAGCATCGAATAGTATAACGAAGGGTACTTATAACTAATATTTGATAGTATAGGGGCACATATAACCCTTTTCCGATTAGCTTTTGAAAGATATTTTGGTAAAATTTACCTAAAAATTTTCATACTTATAATATAGTATGATATATGGTATCTGCTAATATAGAGATGCAATACTTTAGAGGTGCGAGGTTGAAATGCAGGAGGCGAGGTTGAGATGGTTCGGGCATGTTAAGCGGAGAAGCATAAAAGTTCTAGTTTAGAAGGTGCGAAAGGTTAGCCTTGGTGAATATCAGGAGGGGCATAGGTAAGTCTAAAAAGTCTTGGGGAGAGATGATTAGACAGGACATGGCGCAACTGTAGCTGACGGACGACATAACCCTTGATAGGAGGGTGTGGAGATCGAAAATTAGGGTAGAAGGCTAGTATGTAGTCGAGCGCTTCTCTTCGTCTTGCTCAGTTCACTAGCATTAGTGTTAGTATTGATATCTTTTTATTCATAGATTGCTATTACTATCTAGAGTTTAACTGCATTCTTGGCATCGGTCTTATTTTATCTTCTTGTTGTTTCAACTTGTTACCATTACTTTTTCCATTCTTTCTCCAGCCGAGGGCGGAGGTTCTATATGAAACAACCTCTCTTCCCTTCCAGAGGCTGCGTACATTTACCTTCCCCAAGCCCCACTTGTGGGAAATCACTGGATTTGTTGTTGTTGTTATTGTAATACTTAAAATTAGAAAAAATATCATGTATAAAAAATAGACATATTTAAGTTTTTTCTGTACAACGGGGTTGACACAGTAAAAATCTATTTCTAGCCATGCCCCTTGTTGTCGGTCTTGGATGCCATCCTAGTACAATAAGAATATTGTTAATATGTCTATTGTATTTCATATAAGAAAATATTTATTTTATTAAGTAGTACATCTAATTAATTAGAAAGAACACTCTAGAACAGTAGTCAAGTTGCTGCTTCAAGTTCCCTCGGAAGTCCTGTGTTTTTGTTGAAACAGATCTAGTTCTTTCATCTAAACACTGATCTATTAACAGAGCAAATTTTGAAAATTTTTTCTTGCTGAGTTAAAATGTTGTGTTGGGTTTGAGATCAAATTGCACATGGAGTCAGCTCACTTCGAAACATAAAATACATCATTGGATTTTGTTAGATAGTCACTTGTTCTAATTTCAAACTTGATGAAAGATCTCTATAAGAAGTTGAAGTTCATGTGATAAGCCTAAATTCATCCACAGGCCTGGTTGGACACATGGATAGCATGTCATTTGTTATCCTGTGAAACGAAATCTTCTGCTTAATTTCGATAGGCACCGTAAGGGTATTTTCTTGTTTTCGTTGCTTAGGGGTCAATGTTGTTAAGGGGCTTTTTTCCGCCTTCAAAACTTGCCGCTATCACAGAGATACTCAGGTCATTTTTATCTTTATGCTAAGTTGCGACTCAAGCTCAAAGATTAGTCAGCTACACATTATTGGGATGGATACTCTTTTAATTATGTTTGACAGTATCATTTTCATGGATTGCAGACAAGTTATTGGATTTGGAGAGTTGATCCTTCTTTTAGGGGGACAAATATTTCCCAAGAGCGGGATAGAGTAAGGAACATCGCATTTTCCAAGCTGCTGTTCTTATATTCGTTCTGAAAGTCATATCTTTTGTTTTAATTCTAAATAAGTTAATTTGTACAGGGTTGTGTTAATCCACTTTGGGTAGCATTTTGTATCCTCATTGGTGGTCTGTTTCTGGATGTGCTAATATCCATTACCCTTGGAGTCTCTGCACTACCTGTGAACATCATAATCGGTACATGCTCTTGATCTTTTCAGCTTCTCATTAATTGCCTGTTGTCAAAACTTGGACATTAGAACTTTTAAGTGTCCCTTCTCACGTTGAAATCAAGAAGCAATGCGCAGGAGTAATAGTTGTGCTGGGACTTGGAACGGCTCTTAGGCTTGCCCTTGAGTTCTGCCATGATTGGAGTATCAGAAGAGTAGTGCACCGGGTAGAAGCCAATGCAAGTCTTGGATATCATCCCACGTTGTAGATGAGAAGGTACTTGGAGTTCAAACTACACCAAAACTGTTCATAAACCCTGAAACATTGAAATTTCTCCAGCAAATGTGACCCAGAGGCTTGCAGAATCTGCAACTTGAAAAATTTGTGGGAGCTAGTGTTCGTAAATGACAAATTGTGATTGAACTTACCATTGTATTTATATGCATTGTGTAGTTTGTCTGCTTTGATAACTATACATCTGTCTATATTGCAAAAATTACTTCGGAATGCAAGATTTTTGTCTTGATGCTGCTAACCTATAAGCTGCCTTGATTCATGCTGTTGGCCTGTAGCTGCGCATCTTCGTGTACTTGATGCGTTCATCTATGACGCAACCTAAACATTTGTAAACAAATTTCTATGGTCATAATATGAGTTTATGTCTTAAGACATAGGCTGCTAAACTACTTAAATTTATGCTAAGCGATTAACACTCCTTAAAAGTTGTAGAGAATAAACGGAATAATAGATTCTTATTAGGATATCCCAAACAAGTGGCACTTGTTTATCCGAGTTTTCCTACAGAGTATTGGATTTTTCCTATAGATAGTAATTATTTTACCCGGTTTAAATTTATATTTTACTATTTACTATAAAAGTTGTTTGAGATTATTTGTTCTTTGTAGGAGTTTGGATGTTTTTAGTAGATAAGGTTGTTGGTGTTGTAGGATACTCATGAGAAGAGAAGTGTAACCTGGTAGGTGTAACTTGGTACTTATACACATTGTATGTTCTTCTTCCTCGTTCATGCCATGACTGAAAAACTTTCTAAATCTGTTCGAAATTTTCACCAAATTGCCAAAATTTTTGATATAAGCAACATAAAGTATTTTCAATAGTTTGCCATGACACCTAATCAAAATTGAATCTAATACATGCAACTGTTCAAACTCAAACGTTTGAAATTTCTCGATCTGACAAAGTTTAGCTTAGCTTGGGATCAAGTTTGCAGTCATAGATCTCTTATCCAAGTAGTTTCAATCTTAATTCGAAAATTTCATGGCAATTATACGACCATCACGAATCCCACAGTATAGAATTTCAAGCCTCTCATCTCAAATCCACCATCAGCAGCTGAAAGACTGAAACGTTAAACTTTTATATATATATATATATATATATAAAAGTGCGTTGCACGTTAATAATGTACTTAATAATTTAAATATTAAAATATATCAAGGAATAATATAATTTAATTAACGAGAGAAATTTTATGTATAGTAATATAAATCTCATCTAAACGATGAAAAACATTATTACATTAGTATAATACTTGAATTTAAAGTAAAAAGGAAATCATCAAAACTGATCAATTTTTCCATGTTTGTTGGATAATTATGTATTATAATTAAAAGTATTTAATGTGATTGTATCTTAACGAACACTTATTTGTGGATAATATTTTCTGTGTATGTTTCCTCCTAGTGCATTGGTTGCTCTGCCTTAACCAAAACTGTAGTTGTCGATCTTCATATCTCTGTTGAAAGTACAACATACGGTTGTTCGTGCAAGAAAATATATTGTGGCAACTATAGTCCACTATTTAGGATGTTTGCCCTTGTGCTTTATTTATTATATTTGCAAAACACAAATATACTAAAACTTATTTTCACACGAATTTAACAGAATATTTGTATGAGCTACAATTCGACCTTATAATACTTGGAATAAATTATTCACTCCCCTCGGCCCAAATGCGTACAACGGGCGTCGAGGCCGTTCCCAATTGGGCGCAGACGCCATAAGCAGCGAGGCCGCCCTCGACCACAGGTTATTGTCCATAGCCGCCTAATGTTCTTTTGTCAGAGACGACACTTTGCGGGTACGCCCGCAATAGTTTCATGACACGGACTTAATCTCCAAATAAAGTCAACTATCATAATTAAAGACCTATAAATACCGAAGCAATCATGAGAAAAGGGGTTCCACTCTCTCCCCATGGGAGCTCTAAGAAATGCAGAGTATAACGCAGAGTGAGAATCGACACCAAATATATAAAATGACAGTAGATCTCAGAGAACATGATTGTAAGGATCTGAACCTCTCATGGAGAGGCAAGTTAACCCTTTATCATGAATAAAGATCACTAAATATTTTCTGTAGTCTCTACATATGTTCCCATTATCTTTTCTTTTACTGAATTTCAAATGTGTTACGACCTGCTATGATTGACCCCTCTATTTTTAATAATTGCTTTGAGCTCATGAATGCTTGTAAACATTATGGGTCAAACAATTTGGCGCCGTCTGTGGGGATTTCATAGCAAGATCGCGTAGCTTTTTTATGAAGTCAGAAACAAAGGGAAAACAACGAAGAAGGGTTAGAAACCCAATCAGAGCAAGCCTGATTCATCTTAAAACTCGGACTATGAGTCCTCGACTTAAAAGAATCAACAAAAGTTCAACTACGGTTGAACTGGGATTCACGCCATGAGCCTTCTCCAACTAAAAATTCAACGACAGTTGAAGTAAAACTCGGGCTATGAGCCCTCGACTCAAAAGAATCAACAATAGTTCAACTACGGTTGAACTGGAACTCAGGCCATGAGCCTTCTCCAACTAAAAATTCAACGACAGTTGAAGCAAAACTCGGGCTATAAGCCCTCGACTCAAAAGAATCAACAAAAGTTCAACTACGATTGAACTGGGAGTCAGGCCATGAGCCTTCGCCAATTAACAATACAACGACAGTTGAAGCAAAACTCGGGCTATGAGCCCTCCACTCAAAAAAATCAACAAAAGTTCAACTACGGATGAACTGGGACTTAGGCCATGAGCCTTCTCCAACTAAAAATTCAACGACAGTTGAAGTAAAACTCGGGCTATGAGCCCTCGACTCAAAAGAATCAACAAAAGTTCAACTACGGTTGAACTAGGATTCAGGCCATGAGCCTTCGCCAACTAAAAATTCAACGACAGTTGAAGTAAAACTCGGGCTATGAGCCCTCGACTAAAAAGAATCAACAAAAGTTCAACTACGGTTGAACTGGGACTCAGGCCATGAGCCTTCTCCAACTAAAAATTCAACGACAATTGAAGTAGAACTCGGGCTATGAGCCCTCGACTCAAACGAATCAACAAAAGTTCAACTAGGGTTGAACTGGGGCTCAAACCATGAGCCTTCGCCATCTAAAAGATTCAACGACAGTTGAAGTAAAACTCGGGCTATGAGCCCTCGACTCAAAAGAATCAACAAAAGTTCAACTACGGTTAAACTGGGACTCAGGCCATGAGCCTTCTCCAACTAAAAATTCAACGACATTTGAAGTAAAATTCGGGCTATGAGCCCTCGACTCAAAAGAATCAACAAAAGTTCAACTACGGTTGAACTGGGACTCAGGCCATGAGCCTTCGCCAAATAAAAATTCAACGACGGTTGAAGTAAAACTCGGTCTATGAGCCCTCGATTCAAAAGAATCAACAAAAATTCAACTACGGTTGAACTGGGACTCAGGCCATGAGCCTTCGCCAACTAAATATTCAACGATAGCTGAAGTAAAACTCGGGTTGTGAGCTCTCAACTCGAAAGAACCAAATATGTTCAACTACGGTTGAACTGGGACTCAGGCTATGAGCCTTCTCCAACTAAAAATTCAACGACGGTTGAAGTAAAACTTGGGCTATGAGCCCTCGACTCAAAAGAATCAAATATGTTCAATTACGATTGACTGGGACTCAGGCCATGAGCCTTCTCCAACTGAAAATTCTACGACAGTTGAAGTAAAACTCGGGCTATGAGACCTCGACTCAAAAGAATCAACAAAAGTTCAACTACGGTTGAACTGGGATTCAGGACATGAGCCTTCTCCAACTAAAATTTCAACGACAGTTGAAGTAAAACTCGGGCTATGAGCCCTCGACTCAAAAGAATCAACAAAAGTTGAACTACGGTTGAACTGGGACTCAGGCCATGCGCCTTCTCCAACTAAAAATTCAATGACAGTTGAAGTAAAACTCGGGCTATGAGCCCTCGACTCGAAAAGAATCAGCGAAAGTCCAACTACGGTTGATGTGGGACTCAGGCCACAAGCCTTCGCCAACTAAAAAATTCAACGACAGTTGAAGTAAAACTCGAGCTATGAGCCCTCGACTCAAAAGAATCAACAAAAGTTCAACTACGGTTGAACTGGGACTCAGGCCATGAGCCTTCGCCAACTAAAAATTCAACGACAGTTGAAGTAAAACTCGGGCTATGAGCCTTCGACTCAAAAGAATCAACCAAGTCCAACTACAGTTGAACTGGGACTCAGGCCATGAGCCTTCACCAACTAAAAATTCAACGACAGTTGAAGTAAAACTCGGGCTATGAGCCCTCAACTCAAAAGAATCAACAAAATTTCAACTACAGTTGAACTGGGATTCAGGCCATGAGCCTTCGCCAACTAAAAATACAATGACAGTTGAAGTAAAACTCGGGCTATGAGCTCTCCACTCAAAAGAATCAATAAAAGTTCAACTACGATTGAACTGGGACTTAGGCCATGAGCCTTCTCCAACTAAAAATTCAACGATAGTTGAAGTAAAACTCGGGCTATGAGCCCTTGACTCAAAAGAATCAAAAAGAGTTCAACTACGGTTGAACTGGGGCTCAGGCCATGAGCCTTCTCCAACTAAAAATTCAACGACAGTTGAAGTAAAACTCGGGCTTTGAGCCCTCGACTCAAAAGAATCAACAAAAGTTCAACTATGGTTGAACTGGGACTTAGGCCACGAGCCTTCGCCAATATAAATTCAACGACAGTTGAAGTAAAACTCGGGCCATGAGCCCTCGATCCAAAACAACTAATGACCACATGAATGAAAGACGCACAACATAATGAGCAGTAAGCGAAAGGAAGAAAAAGGGGGGAATTCCCCCCATTTTAAATTAAAATAGGCGAATGCGGGCCACGCCCGTTTGCCTCGAGGAAAGAATTGTCTGAAGTTAACCACAACAATCAATCAAATAAAAATAAAAAGGGAAAGAAGAAGAAAAATAGCCATACACGACAACAAGAAAAAGAAAGTACAAATAACTAGTCACCAATTAACTGGGGATTGCCAACAACGCCATCCGCCCCAGTTTCATCATCACCGGCCTGCGCCGCTCCATCACCAGCTCCATCCCCGTCGGCCCCCGCTCCGCTCCCGCCAGCCTCCGCTGTGCCCCCATCATTCTTGGCTCCGGCTCTGCTCCCACCAGGAATATTATCGTTGCCAGGCGTCGCGACGTCAAAACTGCACTCCTTGCGGGCCTCTCGAGCTTTCTAATGCGCCTGCTCAAAGGCTCCTTCAGTAATTAGGCTGGCCTCAAACAGATGTTTATATATGTCACGTTGCGCTTCGACATAAACCCAAGCTTCACGGGAACTACCCAAGCACGCGGACTGTTCCTGGACATGCCGGTTCTCATATTCAAGAAGTGCTATCTGCTTCGCGGCCTCCTGAGCACTCCTCTCCAGCATCCTGATCCTCTCCTCGAGGCCGTCCTCCCTGGAGGCGGAAGCAGCTCTTATCGCTGACAGTTGGGAGTCGTTGGCTTGGATGATCCCCTCAAGTTCGGCCGTCCTGGCAGAAGCCTCGACCAGCCTGCGCCTTAAGTCGCCCAATTATCCCTCCACAGCAGCAACTTTCCCGCTACACTCCGAGGTAACTGCCATCACCTTAGCCAAGCACTGACGCTCGCTCTCCAGAGATGCCCTCCTTGCAGCCTCCAACTCATCGTTCACCTGGCGCAGCCACCCCTCCAAGGTCTCAATAGGGCCGAGCGCCTGGTCCTTTTGCAACTCCGCCCGCGCTAACTCCCCGACCAACTCTTGGTTACGAGGATCATCCCTCAAGCGCTCCTCAAGCTCCCTGCATTGGAGCCGTAACCGGCGACACCTCTTGATAACGCGGAGAAGGACCCCGGTTCGAACATTAGTCTGACGCAGGCACTCTACCTGTAGCAAAAACGCCTGTGAAACAAAAATATATAGAAGGGTTAGAGGCAGAAATTTCGGGAGACGCAAAGGTTATGAGAGAGTAGTTAGTCCGGAACGCATACCTTCATACCCAGCGATGCTACCTCATTCATTATACTAACATTCGCCACCTCTCTCAGCGGCTGATTATCCACAGAAGAACATAACTGGCCCAACAGCGGAAACATGGAAGCCTCCCTCAGCAATAAGTCCTTATCCGCGAGAATTTCGATCACCCGCGGCCTCCCGTCTGGATGGATAGTCGCGTTCGTGATCCCATCACGAAACATATGAACGTCCTCGGAGTCCAAGTCGGAACCAGACGGAGATACCTCTCCCGTCACTGTCGCCCCTATCGACGGGGTGCTGGAATCTCCAAGATCCACGACCACCCGAGAGGGCTCCCCCACCTCAAATCTATGAGTAGAAGACTGAGTAGTAGGAGCAACGCTCCCTTCCCTCTCGTCCCGGGCTCGAAGATTGTATGGACCGCCCGTGGGAGTATGCGCCGCCTCGACAATCTCCATCACCCCGGAGAGAGGCGGAGGGGTCGCGGTTATTGCCTCATCAGCGACTGGCCGCATCACTGAAGGGGTCTGGGGTGGAAGGATCCTCCGCCTGACCAAGGGTCTCTCCTCCTCGTCTCGAGAAGGCGACGCCTCTCTGGAGTGGACAACTCCCAACACGCTCCTGCCATCAAGCAGAGGGCGATCGGGAGAGGGTGCAACTACAGAGTCGACGGAAATGGTCCTGGGAGCCCGAGCGGCCACCGTCGGAGTAAAAAACCTGGCAATCTCCCCAGGACGCCGGAATACCGACTGAGGATCCCTGGCGCGGCTTACCCGCCCTAAAAAGACAGAAAATGGGTCAGCATGGAGCCACGATGACTCCCAAAAGACGGACACGCCCCACTAAAGCAAAACAACTTACCTACGACCAAATTGTGGCCGTACCTCCTCGAGAAGGACGCCCACGAGCGAATCCCCTCGGTATGCGGAAGGATAATTTCTAACCACCCGCGCAGACCAGTGAATAGAGGCAGGGGCAACCTGTCAGCTGCAGAAACAGCAAAACAACAACCAGTAAAAAGACAAGATAAAAAATAAAGCACGAGTTCAATCCTCCTCGAAACAAAAAATAAGGAAAGACTTACGGCCGTGATTCCAGGCCTCCGGAAAATGCGAAGGGGATGCCACCAGGTGACTGGTCTGGATGTAGAAAAATTGTTCATATTCACGAGGCTCGACCTCGTCGTCCAAAGCCGTCACCAGTCCCTGCCGCCCACGCGGGACCATCGGAATAATGCTCTCCCGAGTCCGTTGAGGAGAAAAGAGAGCAAGGACATGCTAAAGAGTGACCAACCTGCCGGCCAGCTCCGAGAACTTCAGCAGCATGGCCAAAAGCTTGTACACGGATGGGGTAAGCTGCCCCAGGAAAACGCTGTAATACCGGTAGAAGTCGACTAACAAATTGGGAAGGGGCATTCTGAACCCCAGCGTGAACGGGAAGGAGTGGAACACGCAATACCCGGAGCAGTCAGTGTGTACCCTGTCTCCGGGCTGAGCCAACACAGTGTCGGCATTGGGAGGGGATGAGCCTCTGCGCGCGCAGCTGGGCCATGCTTACCTCCCCCATCAGTGGGGCCTCATCGATGGGCTCAACACCACCATCTGCGGTGAAATCCACCGCCAAGATCCCCGCCCCTGGGAGTATATCATCCACTGAGGGCATCCTCTCAATATCACTCCGATCAACGACCGGAAGCCTAGGGGACAACCCCTCAATCATCGGAGGGTCTGCTGGCAGCACCACCGGAAGACCATCGCGGGGAGGAAGGCCAGCCATTAATTTGGGTCACCGGGAAAGTTAGATGAAGAATGGAGAAGATAACTAAGAACGGGCAATGATTATGCCACAGAAAAATCAAGATTATTTGAGAATTTGCTAAAGAGAGAAACAATCAGTAAATCAAAGAACGAATAATGTCTCACATACCAGGCTCTCTTATAAGAAAAATTGAATCAAAACCTCGGGAAACTGACAGGCGCCATTTAATGCGAATCCCAACCGTTAGAAAATGTTCGATTCTCATCAAAACCGTCGCTTCCACGATCGAAATCAGAGAGTGTACGCCGGAATTTAAGCGGTCGCTTCAAACATCCCTGGTACGGTAACGCCTCAACCAAACCCTACGTCCTGAAGTCTGCGTGAGCAAGAGAGTATCCGGACCCGCGCCCCATGAAAAAGCATCCCGAGAGGTTGTCGTATCCTCAATCGAAAAGAGACACCATCCGAACTATCATATCCGCTCATCCCGACCCGTCTCGACATGACCGCGATAAGCGGAGGGACTATCTGTATGAGCTACAATTCGACCTTATAATACTTGGAATAAATTAATCACTCCCCTCGGCCCAAATGCGTACAACGGGCGTCAAGGCCATCCCCAATTGGGCGCAGACGCCATAAGCAGCGAGGCCGTCCTCGACCACAGGTTATTGTCCATAGCCGCCTAAAGTTCTTTTGTCAGAGACGACGCCTTGCGGGTACGCCCATAATAGTTTCATGACACGAACTCAATCTCCAAAGAAAGTCAACTATCATAATTAAAGACCTATAAATACTGAAGCAATCATGAGAAAAGGGGTTTCACTCTCTCCCCATGGGGGCTCTAAGAAATGCAGAGTACAACGGAGAGTGAGAATCGACACCAAATATATAGAATGACAGTAGAATCTCAGAGAACATGATTGTAAGGATCTGAACCTCTTCATGGAGAGGCAGGTTAACCCTTTATCATGAATAAAGATCACTAATATCTTCTATTGTCTCTACATATGTTCCTATTATCTTTTCTTTTACTAAATTTTAGATGTGTTACGACCTGCTTTGATTGGCCCCTCTATTTTTATTAATTTCTTTGAGATCATAAATGCTTGTAAACATTGTGTGTCAAACAATATTCTTTAGTATCGAAATACGAAAGTTAAATTCAAGGATAAGAATATACTTAGAAGCATATTGATCAGTATAATAATTTTTGCATGAGTGACGTTATTGTCAAAACTTTTATATACCATATGTGTGCTCTTACGTAAGCTATTCGTCATATCTAAGTATTTCAGTAGCATGTCGAGTATATATTTCTTTAATATCAACCTATATATAGTGGAAGATCAATTTTAACTTAGTCTATTATATATATATATATATATATATACACACACACACACACACACACACTAACATATGTAAAAAATAATAAACTTGACAACAAGCATGTATAGTAAAAGGCCATTTGGTATTAAAGTATTTAAGTATTTTTCTTGGTAGTAATTTCTGCTAAGTCAAAAACACAATAATATTTTATTTTTACTATAATATTTTGGAATCAACCTTTTATTTTGTTGATCAACATATTTATTTGCTACAAACTAAGATATGATATTTTTTAATTCTATCATGCTATTTGCACAATTTGTGTTTTAATCTAATGTTGAAAATATATCTCTTATTAAATGCACTACTATTACTGTTAGGATTGATAACCAAGTGTTTATGAAGAACCAAATCTTCTTTTATTGGATGCTCTTTTTCGTTTCCGGCACGAAGCAAGAAGACATCGAATACTGGGTCTGTTCTTACTTATATTTCTTTGAGGCCAGAATTATAACTTTGGCAAGCTAGTTTTTACAGTCTCTGCTTTATCGATTTTGCAACTACAGGTAGTACTTACTATAAATTACCTCCCAAACCATTAACTTACCACCAAACGGTTCATCAATATCCAATATATCTCTAGAACTCTGGGCAATTATTTCGATCATTTGACACTTAACCATAAGTGCTTCATCCCATATTATTAATTTTTCTTTCCTTATAAATATAGCACTATTGCTCTGCTTTGATATATTTGTGATGGTTATTTAAGTTGTTTAAAGAGGTATATCAAATCTAAAGTGAGTGGCCTCACAATAAAATTATTGTTGGTACATTACTTGCTATTATTGCTAACAACATCACACCTCTTTATAAGATATTTGTAAGTAATGAATAACATAAAAATATTATTTCGATTATGTAAGAGGCATCTACAAAGAATAATCCCGTTATAGCTGAGTCGACTCTTCAGAGTCTTGACAGCTTGTTATTGTTCAGAGTTGCTTGCTCATACACTTGTATAATATTTTGATTCTTCATAATGTACTAACCTTTTTACTTTATGTTCTAACACTCTTTTTATAGAATAAATTTATGTACCATAAGATTTTTTTTGAACTTGAAAAAGAATTTACTCACATGATGAATTTAAAAAATAATTGAATTGAATTCGTTTGCTAAATAATTAATTAAAAGATTTAATTATTTAGTTTTAACATAAAAAATAATCTATTCTATGTTGATTTAGATCTTAATATTAGTTCATTTCTTATTTTAAATATTTAATCATAATTATAATTTTATCCATCATAAATTTTATTTTCAAAGAGTAAAATTTTACTTTTATATCCAATATATCTCTAGAACTCCGGGCAATTATTTCGATCGTTTGACACTTAGCCATAAGTACTTCATCCCATATTATTAATTTTTCGTTCCTTATAAATTTAGCATTATTCCTCTGCTTTGATATAATTGTGATGATTATTTAAATTGTTTAAAGAGGTATATCAAATCTAAAGTGAGTGGTCTCACATTAAAATCATTGTTGGTACATTACTTGCTATTATTGCTAACAATTTCACACCTCTTTATAAGACATTTGTAAGTAATGCATAACATAGAAATATTATTCGATTCTATGAGAGGCATCTACAAAGAATAATCCCGTTATAGCTGAGTCGACTCTTTAGAGTCTTGACAGCTTGTTATTGTTCAGAGTTGCTTGCTGATACACTTGTATAATATTTTGATTCTTCATAATATACTAACCTTTTTACTTTATGTTCTAACACTCTTTTTATGGAATAAATTTATGTACCATAAGATTTTTTTTTGAACTTGAATAAAATTTTTTGTCACTACCCGGATTTTCCCCAACATCGGGATCATGATGGCGCCTACTCATGGTAGCTAGGCAAGCCACTACATTCGATATTATCTTGTTCGTATCATTTATTTCATACTCATATTTAATAACAAGGGGGATAATATTCAATTTAATAAATGCGGAAGACTTTCAAAATAGAGATAAACAATACCAAGGTAAAACACTAATGAAATCCTCTACCCAAGACGTGGAGTGACCAACTCACGAACTACTAATGAATACGACATATAATGGTCTGAGAGAAAATGATAAATATCTGTCTGTCTCGGAACAATGAGACCACAGCAAATAGTATAAGTAAATAGAAGAGACACCGGGCCTGCGGACGCCTGCAAGCTACTTCAGTCTCGGAATGCTCAACTCCCACGAATGCTCTACTACTGCTGCTGCCCCTGCTCAAAACCTGGACCTGTGCAAATATGCACAGAAGTGCAGTATCAGCACAATCCGACCCCATGTGCTGGTAAGTGCCTGGCCTATCCCGGCGAAGTAGTGACAAGCCTAGGACCAGAAACCCACGTAATCCTGTGCTGTACTATATATATATATATATGTCCACCACAAGATAACAAGAAATATCAAGTAACAAATTCAACAAGAAGCATCATAAAAGGGGAAACACAACAATTAGCAATAACTATTAAGCCAGTAATGAAAATCACTAGATGACGGAAACAATTAATATCAAAACAAGGAATAACAAATAGTTTCACGGCATCAACCTTCGTGCGTTTACTCTCATCCTCACCAAATAAGTATATAAAAGTTCACGGCATCACCCTTCGTGCTTTTACTCTCATCCTCACAATCCATGGCACGGCATGATCTTTCGTGCATGGTTCAAATAACAACGGCACGGAATGTTCCTTCGTGCATAATCAATATCAAAAGGCACGGCATGATCCTTCGTGCATAATCAATAACAAGGCACGACATTACCCTTTGTGCGTAATCAATAATATAAGGCACGACATTAACCTTCGTGCAAAATTAGTAAACAAGGCACGACATCACCCTTCGTGCATTACCACTCTTCCTCACCCAAATAACAATCACAGTTAATGGCAAAGAATGAATACAATAATCGTGAACCGTCCCGGCAAGGGACACAACAATCATCACAACAAGGTCCCGGCAATGGAAAACAATAATTCACTTTACAATAAGTCCCGACAAGGGAAAACAGTGCTCAATTCCACAACCCGGCAAGGGTTCAATAATTCATCTTTAAAACATCTCACAATAAGTATCAATAATGACTCACGGTCATGCTAGACGCCAGTGTATGGATGCTCGTCACCACAACCCATATACCGCACTCGATCACATATCACATAGCACATAATCCTATTCCCTCAAGCTAGGATAGGTCAAACACTTACCTCTAGCCTTGAAGTCCAATTTATCCTTCAACTATAGCTTTACCTCGAATTTCCGCTTTCAACTTGCTCCAATCTAATCATAATTGATTCCATTACATTAATAAATGCTATATAACTTAGTTTGGATGCTTAAAAATGGTTTTCTCAAAGTTTACCCCAAAATTTTCCAAAATGCCCCTTGCCCCACGTGGTCGAAACTCGGGGTTCGGACCAAAATCCGGTTACCCATTCCCTCACGAGTTCAAATACACGATTAGTTTCAAAATCGGACCTTAATTCGAGGTCTAATTCCCCAATTCATGAAAACCCTATGTTCTACCCAAAAACAATAAGTTCTACCATGAAAACCTTTGATTTTTCTTGAAAAACATGTTTAATGATGTTAGGAATTGAAAGAATTAAGTAAAAAGTGACTTACAAGTGCTTTGGAGTGATTTTGCTCTTGGGGGTTCGTGTGTGGTGTGTTGGGTTTTGAAAGAATGAAGAAAAGAGGTCAAAAATTTGTTTAAGTATAAATTTGCACAGTTGCGGATATCGCAATTGCGAACATTTGTTCGCAATTGCGAACACAGCAGGTTTTGGTCTGTGGCTCTCGTATTTGCGAGAAAATGTTCGCATTTGCGAACTGGGCTGGGTCACTAGGGCTTTCGCAATTGCGACAATAAGTTCGCATTTGCGAACATGGGCTGATTACTGAAGACCTCACATTTGTGAGGTGTAGTTCGCATTTGCGAACCCCTACACTCCCATGCCAACTTCGCATTTGCGAAGACTGGTTCGCAGTTGCGAACCAAGACTAACCTGGCTCTTCTCGCAATTTGGAGAAAATCTTCACATTTGCGAAGATACCAGCTGGGTGAAAAACCAACTGTGTTATTTTTCAGAAATTGCTCCAACGGCCTATCAAAAATTTATCCGAGCCTCCCGGGCTCCAAACCAAACATGTACACAACTTCAAAAATATATTACAAACTTGCTCGTGCGATCACATCGCCAATATAACATCGTTTTCGTCAAATCAAGCCTCAAGTTCATGATTATCTTTCTTTTAGTTTCATAACTTTCAAATTTGGAACTCAACGTTCAAAACACATCAAACGACATCCAAATGTCACCAAACTTTGCAGAAAGCACATATATAATATTTAAGACTTGTACCTGGCGTCGGAATCAAAATAAGAGCCCGATACCGAGGTCATTTAATCTATTTTCCTATAATAATTTCAGCAAAAACAATTTAACAAAAAAATTCATATCTTAGGCTCTAGGCCTCAGAATTCGACTCCGAACACATGTCCGAGTCCTATATTTTCCTATGGACCTTCCAGGAACGTCCGATCTCGGGTGCGGGTTCGTTTACCAAAAACGTTGACTGAAGTCAGCTATATCAATATTAATATCATTTTTCTTCAAATTTCTCATAGAATTCACATATTCTATCACAAAAATCTTTCCGGCTACATGTTCGGATTATGCACGCAAATCGAGGCAACATAAAATAAGGTTTTCAAGGCCTCGAAAGTGCGGGACAAGTGAGGAAAACATGTGATGATCCTTTGGGTCGTGACATCCTCCACCTCTAAAGCAACCCTTTCGTCCTCGAACGGACAAGAGAAGGAAGTACCTGAGTCGGGGAACAAATGTGGGTAGCGGCTCCGCATATCAAACTCGGACTCCCAGGTCGATGCCTCAGGAGGCTGACCTCTCCACTAAACACACACAGAAGGATAACTCTTCGACCTCAACTGTCGAACCTGCCGGTCTATAATGGCCACTGGCTCCTCCTCGTAAGATAAATTATTGTCCAATTGGATAGTACTGAAGTCTAACACATGTGTGTGGTCGCCGTGGTACCTCCGAAGCATAGATACATGAATAACTGGATGCACGACTGATAAGCTAGGCGGCAGAGCTAGCCTGTAAGCCATCCCTCCAACTCGGTCCAGAATCTCAAATGTACCAATATACCTAGGGTTGAGTTTGCCCTTTTTCCCGAACCTCATCACGCCCTTCATAGGCGACACTCGGAGAAATACCCGCTCACCAATAATGAAATCTACATCTCGAACCTTACGATCCGCATAAGTCTTATGTCTGGATTGAGCTGAATGCAATCTCTCCTGGATAGGCTTGACCTTGTCCAAGGCCTCCTGAACTAAGTCTGTACCCAACAACCGAGCCTCTTCCGGCTCAAACCATCCAACTGGAGACCGATATGGCCTACCATACAATGCCTCATACGGGGCCATTTGAATGCTAGACTGGTAGCTGTTGTTATAGGCGAACTCTGCTAATGGCAGAAACTGGTCCCACGAGCCTCCAAAATCAATGACACAAGCTCGAAGCATGTCCTCTAGAATCTGAATGGTCCTCTCGGGCTGACCGTTCGTTTGAGGATGAAAAGCTGTACTCAACTGGACCTGGGTGCCTAACTCCTGCTGGACCGCTTTTCAGAAATGCGAGGTAAACTACGTACCCTGATTTGAGATAATAGATACCGGCACCCCATGAAGACGAACAATCTCCCGGATGTAAATCTCTGCTAACCTCTCCGATGAGTAAGAGACAGATACTGGAATGAAGTGTGCTGACTTGGTGAGCCTATCAACAATGACCCAAATAGCATCAAATCTCCTCCGAGTCAAAGAAAGTCCAGTAATGAAGTCCATTGTGATCCGCTCCCATTTACACACGGGAATTTCGATTCTCTAGAATACACCACCAGGCCTCTGGTGCTCATACTTCACCTGCTGACAATTTAGACACTGAGCGACATACACAACAATGTCCTTCTTCATCCAGCACCACCAATAGTGCTGCCATAAATCCTGATACATCTTCGCGGCGCCCGGGTGAATAGAATACCGCAAACTATGGGCCTCCGCTAAGATCAACTCTCGAATCCTCTCGACATTGGGCACACAAACTCGACCCTGCAATCTCAATACTCCGTCATCATCTAGAGTTACCTTCGTGGCACCTCCCCGCTGTACAGTATCTCTCAAGTCACGTAAATGAGGATCATCAAATTGCCTCTCACGGATCCGCTCTAATAGAGATGAACAAGCGACCGTGTAGGCTAACACTCTGCTAGGCTCAGAAATGTCTAGTCTCACGAACTGGTTGGCTAAGGCCTGGACATCTAGAGCAAGTGGTCTCTGACTGACCGGAATGAATGCGAGACTACCCATGCTGGCAGACTTTCTACTCAATGCATCGGCCACCACATTGGCCTTTCCTGGGTGATATAGGATAGTAACATCATAGTCCTTCAGCAACTCTAACCATCTCCGCTATCATAAATTCAACTCCTTTTGCTTGAACAAGTACTGTAAGCTTTTGTGATCCGTGTACACCTAACACATCACACCATATAGATAATGCCTCCAGATTTTTAAGGCATGAACCACTGCAGCCAACTCAAGATCATGAACTGGATAATTCTTCTCATGTATTTTCAACTATTTTGAAGCATAAACAATAACCTTACCATCATGTATCAATACCGTTCCAAGCCCTGTACGGGATGCATCACAGTAAATCGTATAAGGTCCTACACCCGTAGGTAGTATCAGTACTGGTGCTGTAGTCAAGGCTGTCTTGAGCTTCTGGAATCTCGCCTCACACTCATCTGACCACTAGAACTGGGTACCCTTCTGGGTCAACCTGGTCATCGGGGCTGCAATAGAGGAGAACCCCTTTACAAATCGACGGTAGTAACCTGCTAACCCCAAGAAACTCTGGATCTCAGTCACTGAAGCTGGTCGAGGCCAATTCTGGACTGCCTCAATCTTCTTTGGGTCCACCTGAATACCTTCCACTGATACAATATGACCTATAAATGCCATCGAACTCAACCGGAACTCACATTTCAAAAATTTGGCATATACCTGATTATCCTTTAGAGTCTGAAAAACCACTCTAAGATGCTGCTCGTGCTCTTCCTGGCTGCGGGAGTATACCAGGATGTCATCTATAAAGACTATCACGAACAGATCTAAATAAGGCCCGAACACCCGATTCATCAACTCCATGAACGCTGCTGGGGCATTGGTCAACCCGAAGGACATGACCAAGAATTCATAATGCCCATATCTAGTGCGAAAGGCTGTCTTAGGAATGTCAGCCGCCCTGATCTTCAGCTGATGGTAGCCCGACCTCAAGTATATTTTTGAGAACACCCTCACTCCTTGGAGCTGGTCAAACAAATCATCAATCCTCGGCAGTGGATACTTGTTCTTTATCATCACTTTGTTTAATTGCCGATAATCAATACACATCCGCATTGAGCCATCCTTCTTCTTCACAAATAACACGGGTGCTCCCCAGGGAGAAATACTAGGCCTGATAAAGCCCTTTTCTAGAAGGTCTTGCAACTAATATTTTAACTCCTTCAACTTCGGTGGGGCCATACGATAGTGTAGAATAGAGATGGGCTGAGTGCCCGGTGCCAAATCAATACAGAAATCAATATCCCTGTTGGGTAGCATGCCCAGCAAATCTAAAGGGAAATCCTCGGGAAACTCCCGTACAATAGGAACTGAATCAATAGAAGGAATTTCAGCGCTGGAATCACGAACATACGCTAAATAAGCTAGACACCCCTTCTCGACCATGCGTCGAGCCTTAACATAGGAAATAACAGTGCGAATGGAGTGGCTTGAGGTCCCTCCCCACTCTAGTCGGGGTGATTCTGGCAAGGCCAAGGTCGCGGTCTTGGCATGACAGTCTATGATTGCATGGTATGGGGACAACTAGTCCATCCCCAATATGACATCGAAATCCACCATGTCTATGAGCAACAGATCAACACGGGTCTCAAGACCCCCAAAAATAACTACGCACAAACGATGCACCCGGTCGACTATAATAAAGTCACCCACTGGTGTAGACACATAAACTGGAATATCCAGGGCATAGCTAGGCACAGCCAAATATGGTGCAAAGTAGGAAGACACATATGAATATGTAGACCCAGGGTCAAATAATACTGAAGCACCTCTGTCACAAACAAGAATAGTACCTGTAATCACATAATCTAATGCCTCTGCCTCTGGCCTAGCTGGTAAGGCATAAAATCGGGGATCAGCACCTCCCCTCCGAGCTACATCTCTGGGACGGTCATCCACTGGCCGACCTCTACCTCTGGCTGGGACGGTCTCCACCTCTACGGTCTCGACCTCCACCTCGACGATCTCTACCCCCGCCTTTGGCTAGCTGGGTAGGCTGAGGGTTAGCTGGGGCCTGAATCATGGGATGAGGGCCCCGCTGTTGAGTGTTGCCCGTCGCTCGAGGAAAAACCTGACAAGATGACCTGGGTCACCACAACCGTAGCAACATTTAGGCTGATGGGGCTGATGGCCCTGACGACCTGAATGGCCCCCACGAACACTCTAAAGAGGCTGAGCATTAATGGGAGGCTGATCTGAATACTGCTCACGAAAACCACGATCACCTGGTCCACTCTGTGAAGCTTGGAGGGCTGAGTGAAAAGGTCTGGGAAGACTGGCCCCTATCAAAAGATTCCCTGCCTCCAAAAGAAGAACCACTAAATCTGCCGGAATGACGAGGCCTCTTGTCCGAAGGATAACCACCTCCCCGAGCAAGAGCCATCTCAACTCTACGAGATGCATTAGCTGCCTCCTGAAAAGATATATCACTCCCAACTCCCATAGCCATTTGGAGTCTAATCGGCTGATTTAGTCCATCTATAAACATGCGGACCCTCTCCCGCTCTGTGGGGAGTATCACCACCACATGATGTGCCAGGTCAACAAATCTCATCTCATACTGAGTGACATTCATAGTACCCTGCTGGAGGCGCTCAAACTGCCTCCGAAGTGCATCCCGCTGAGTAAGAGGGAGAAACTTCTCCAGAAATAACTCTGCAAACTGATCCTATGATAAAGTCGGGGACCCTGCTGGTCGAGTCAAACAGTAATCTCTCCACCAAGTCTTGGCGGATCCTGAAAGCCTGAATGTGTAGAAGTCAACTCCATTGGATTCCACTATCCCCATAGTCTTGAGAATCTCGTGGCAACTGAATAAGAAATCCCGAGGATCCTCTGATGTGGCACCGTGGAAAGTAGTGGTAAACAGCTTGGAGAACCGATCAAGTCTCCATAGAGAATCAGAAGTCATGGCCTTCCCATCTCCGGCCTGAGCTGTGGTACCTGACTGAGTGGCCACAATTGCTAAACTACTGGTGCCTGAGGCTTGGGAGCTACTGGCTCCGGAGTACGTGCAACAGGAGTCTGGGCCCCTCATCCATCCTGAGAAGCGGCTGGTGCAGTTGGTAATAAGCCTGCTCTGGCAACGCTGTCCATAAAACCCGCTATCCTGACTAGAGCCTCCCGAAGATCCGAGGTAAATAAGGCCTCCCCTGGGACCTGAGCTGGGCCCACTGGAGCTGCTGGGACTGGAACCTCCTCACCAGTCTCAAAATGAGGCTCCACCTCTGGAATAGCTACCTGGGGCTCAGCTCTGCCCCTACCACGACCTCCAATACGGCCTAGGACCCTGCTCCTCACGGGAGCTGCCTGGGGCTGAGGCTGCTGATCAGCGGACGAAGAAGTGCATGTCCTCACCATATGCGAAAGGACAGAGTAGAAATTCAATCAGTATTTGAGGAACAAATCGCACGACAAGAAGGAACAAATGAAAGACTCTTTCCTAACTCAATAGACTCTGGAGGACAAGTACAGACGTCTCCGTACCTACCCCTAAAACTCTACTAATCTTGTTCGTGAGTGGTGAGACCTATGTAACCTAGAGCTCTGATACCAACTTGTTACGACCCGGATTTTCCCCCAATATCGGGATCGTGATGGCGCCTACTCATGGTATCTAGGAAAGCCACTACATTCGACATTATCCTATTCGTACCATTATTTTACTCATATTTAATAACAAGGGAGATAATATTCAATTTAGTAAATGCGGAAGACTTTCAAAATAGAGATAAACAATACCAAGGTAAAACACTAATGAAATCCTCTACCCAAGACGTGGAGTCACCAACTCACGAACTACTAATGAATACTACACATAATGGTTTGAAAGAAAATAATAAATATCTATCTGTCTCGGAACAATGAGACCACAACAAATAGTATAAGTAGATAGAAGAGACGCCGGGCCTGCGGACGCCTGCAAGCTACCTCAGTCTCGGAATGCTCAACTCCCACGAATACTCTACTACTGCTGCTGCTCCTGCTCAAAACCTGGACCTGTGCAAAAATGCACAAAAGTGCAATATCATCACAATCCGACCCCATATGCTGGTAAGTGCCTGGCCTATCCCGGCGAAGTAGTGACAAGCCTAGGACCAGACACCCACGTAATCCTGTGCAGTTCTATATATATATATGTCCACCACAAGATAACAAGAAATATCAAGTAACAAATTCAATAAGAAGCATTATAAAAGGGAAAACACAACAATTAGCAACAACTATTAAGCCAATAATGAAAATCAGAAGATGACAGAAACAATTAATATCAAAACAAGGAATAGCAAATAGTTGCACGGCATCACCCTTCGTCCTTTTACTCTCATCCTCACCAAATAAGAAAATAAAAGTGCACGGCATCACCCATCGTGCTTTTACTCTCATCCTCACAATCCATGGCACGACATGATCCTTCGTGCATGGTTCAAATAACAACGGCACAAAATGTTCCTTCATGCATAATCAATATCACAAGATACGGCATGATCCTTCGTGCATAATCAATAACAAGACACGGCATTACCCTTCGTGTGTAATTAATAATATAAGGCACGACATTAACCTTCATGCAAAATTAGTAAACAAGGCACGACATCACCCTTCGTGCATTACCACTCTTCCTCACCCAAATAACAATCACAGTTAAGGGCAAAGTATGAATACAATAATCGTGAACCGTCCCGGCAACGGACACAACAATCATCACAAAAAGGTCCCGGCAAGGGAAAACAATAATTCACTTTACAATAAGTCCCGTCAAGGGAAAACAGTGTTCAATTCCACAACCCGGCATGGATTCAATAATTCATCTTTAAAACATCTCACAATAAGTAACAACAATGATTCACGGTTATGCTAGACGCCAGTGTATGGATGCTCGTCACCACAGCCCATACACCGTACTCGATCACATAGCACATAGCACATAATCCTATTCCCTCAAGCTAGGATAGATCAAACACTTACCTCTAGCCTTGAAGTCCAATTTATCCTTCAACTATAGATTTACCTCGAATTTCCGCTTTCAACTTGCTCGAATCTAATCACAATTGATTCCATTACATTAATAAATGCTATATAACTTAGTTTGGATGCTTAAAAATGGTTTTCTCAAAGTTTACCCCAAAATTTCCCAAAATGCCCCTGGACCCACGTGGTCGGAACTCGGGGTTCGGACCAAAATCCGCTTACCCATTCCCTCACGAGTTCAAATACATGATTTGTTTCAAAATTGGACCTCAATTCGAGGTCTAATTCCCCAATTCATGAAAACCCTATGTTCTACCCAAAAACAAGAATTTCTACCATGAAAACCTTTGATTTCTCTTGAAAAACATGTTTAATGATGTTAGGAATTGAAAGAATTAAGTAAAAAGTGAATTACAAGTGCTTTGGAGTGATTTTGCTCTTGGGGGTTCATGTGTGGTGTGTTGGGTTTTGAAAGAATGAAGAAAAGAGGTCAAAAATTCGTTTAAGTATAAATTTGCACAGCTGCGGATATCGCAATTGCGAACACAACAGGTTTTGGTCTGTGGCTCTCACATTTGCGAGAAAATGTTCGCATTTGCGAACTGGGCTGGGTCACTGGGGCTTTCGCAATTGCGACAATAAGTTCGCATTTGCGAACATGGGCTGATTACCGAAGGCCTCGCATTTGCGAGGTGTAGTTCGCAATTGCGAACCCCTGCCAACTTCGCATTTGCGAAGACTGGTTCGCATTTGCGAACCAAGACTAACCTGGCTCTTCTCGCAATTGCGAGAAAATCTTCGCATTTGCGAAGATACCAGCTGGTTGAAAAACCAGCTCTGTTATTTTTCAGAAATTGCTCCAACGGCCTATCAAATCTTTATCCGAGCCCCCCGGGCTCCAAACCAAACATGTACACAACTTCAAAAACATATTACAAACTTGCTCGTGCGATCACATCGCCAATATAACATCGTTTTCATCAAATCAAGCCTCAAGTTCATGATTATCTTTCTTTTAGTTTCATAACTTTCAAATTTGGAACTCAAGGTTCAAAACACATTAAACGATATCCAAATGTTACCAAACTTTGCAGAAAGCACATATATAATATTTAAGACTTGTATCGAGCGTCGGAATGAAAATACGAGCCCGGTACAGTGGTCATTTAATCTATTTTCCTTTAACAATTCAGCAAAAACAATTTAACAGAAAATTCATATCTTAGGCTCTAGGCCTCAGAATTCGACTCCGGACATATGTCCGAGTCCCATATTTTCCTACGGGCCCTCCGGGACCGTCCGATCTCGGGTCTGGGTCCGTTTACCAAAAACGTTGACTGAAATCAACTATATCAACATTAATATCATTTTTCTTCAAATTTCTTATAGAATTCACATATTCTATCACAAAAATCTTTCTGACTACATGCCCGGATTATGCACGCAAATCGAGGCAACATAAATGAGGTTTTCAAGGCCTCGGAAGTGCGGGACAAGTGAGGAAAACAGGTGATGACCCTTTGGGTCGTCACAATTTTACTCATATGATGAACTTAAAAAATAATTGAATTGGATTCGTTTGCTAAACAATTAATTAAAAGATTTAATTATTTAGTTTTAACATAAAAAATAATCTATTCTATGTTGATTTACATCTTAATATTAGTTCATTTCTTATTTTAAATATTTAATCATAATTATAATTTTATTCATCATAAATTTTATTTTTAAAGAATAAAAGATGACATGATATTTTACTTTTAGATCTTTATGTCTTAAAATTATTAGTGGTATTGACTCTTATAGAACATTTTCTTCTCTTTCTCAAACATTTATAGTCTTAAATGTTTTGTTTGTTGTAGTTTAATAATTGGGTAATTTTTAATATTACACAAAAATTAATTAAAAAAATATTATTTATGTAAAAAAATGATTCAAATATAATATAAAAATATATTATCGTTGGGGTATTTTTGGTTTTTCTCAATTTCAAATCTTTATGCGGCCTGTTTAGTATTACTTTTATTTTTTCTTGATATTGGAAAATGATGGAGGGATAATGTATTGCCGATACAGAGGATTCTTATGAAATTGATTTTAGCAAACCTTCCTACATATTTTTAATAATAATTTAATAGATGAAATATTATTAATTTTAAAATCTTAAATATTAAAATTAGCATAGAAGGTATTGTAATCCAAAAAATAAGTTATTGCAGTTATGTCCTTTCCCTATGAATTTTTCTGTTTAATGTTTTTGGGCTATTTTGGCATATTAATATTGTATTTGTGCCTTTATAATAATATAGGCTCTCTATTTTTAAGACGGATTTGGACAATATAATACTTTCTCAAATTAAATTAGTAATAGGGCATTATAATACGTTTGCAATAGGATTACATGATTAACGATATTTACTTGTTCAATTTTAATCCCATATTCTAAAAGCAATAGGATTACATGATTAAAGATATTTACTTGTTCAATTTTATATGAATTAGACAACCGGAAAGTAATTATACTAATAGAACTCCTAAAGGTAATCATGTAAGATACATAATGCGTAGTATTATGTCCTAAAACTAATATGATTATAAGACTAATATCTAGAATTTCGATTATGTAATTTATTATGCTTAATATTATAAAATTATTTTGTAAACTGGCATTATATTTGTACTTTTATAATATATATATATATATATATATATATATATATATATATATATATATATATATATATAAAAAAAAAAGAGAGAGAGAGAGAGAGAGAGAGAGAGAGAGAGAGAGAGAGAGAGAGAGAGAATATTAAATAAATTTATGTGAAAAGAAAATTGCATGCAAGATAAAATTGTGAGGTTAGGCCGATTAATTTGCTAGACTTCTAGTTCGAATCAAGTCGTAGATCGACTCTTATAATCTTCGAAAGTTTAAATAAATTTTCCAATTCTTTCGACTCATGTGTTCATATACACAACTCAAATATTTTTTTTTTAAAGCTGTCAAAACTTGCCACAACCACAAAATACTCTTAAATAACATCTAGTGCCAAAAGATAAAACTTGATCTTTCAAAATTCAACGTTGGTCAGTAAACTATGCAAAACATAAGATCCCTCCTTAAATATTTATTATAGTATACTCCAATCCTCAAAGGTCTATTCCAAAATCTTCTCGAACACGAAGAAGCAACTCGAATTTTCCGTGTATGATTTTGTTTCATCTTCCAAAGAGAGAAAATTATCAACAAAATTGGAGGTTCAAAAGTGGTTCTTGCATTCATTAACTATAGTATAATTAGTAGAAAAGAAGTTTCTCCAACTCCTTTTTTACGGATAAATAGCTAGAGTTATACGGCCATTTCACCAAAATTTTAATGGCTTGTTTTAGACTATTTATTTAAAAATTAATTTTTTTCTCTAAATCATACTCAAACAAAGAGTTAGAAGCTAAGGTCTAACCGATAAGAACAAAGCTATCAAAATAATTTGTGGCAATAGAGTGATTCAAAAAGTAATGTTGGGACAACTTTTGAATTTATAACTAACTAGTATAGTACCCGCGCGATGCGTGAATTAATGTTAAGAAAAGAAGAGTTTAAAGAGATAATAAAATAATGGTTATTGCAGTTAGAATTAGCGATCGAATACAGAAGGAGTTATTCTAAAATTAATAGATGAATTTTGTTGAGAGTAATATAGGTTGATACATAAGAATGAATTGCATTATAGCGTTTGAAGAAATGTCGGAAAACATGTGAAGCTATTTAAGATGTATGGTAATCTCCAACAAATATATGTAGATGTTGTAGTAATCTTTTTTTTTGTTCTCATCCAAAAAAATACACTTGATTTTCCATTCTATCAAAAGTTACACTCTTGTAATGAACACAAATAGGTACTGCAGTTAATATCCTTTCATGGGGAAAAAATGTAAAATTAAAGATTTCAGAATGAGTACTAAACAATAATCAAGTACCTATGTTTGCGTCAAAGAGAAAGAAACGAAAATTCGATGAGCTAATAATAAGCGAAACAAAATATAACAGATAACTTATTTTCAACAATAACTTGTATGATATAATGATATAACAATTTGAATGAGCAAAATAAATGAACCCGAATTAGTAAGGTAAAAAATAATTAAAATATATTTTCATCTTGTAGAACCAATTCAATCGAGAAAATAGTGCCTGGATTAAAACGGTTCGATACTTCTCACAAACGGATAACACGGACTTTTAACTTCCATTGCATCTTCGAAATAGTTATATCTTTGATGAAATGAATGTGAGTAGTCATCTTTTGCATATGACGTACGTTTTGTATAAATCTTTATATAAGAATGAACATTAGGATTGAAGGTTGTGTAGTTGTGGAAGATATATGTATTTTCATGTTTGTACAGTTGCAACACAAACGTGTAAATCACCGTTGAGGCAATGAAATTTGTGGGAAAGTGGGTTGAAGGTATGGTGCTTTTCCAGCGTTAATTTAGGTTTACTTTAAGGGAAGATGGAAAGGCAGTTAAAAGTCAAGGTTAGGAAGGGTTTTGATTTTAATTTTATTTCACCTTTCAGCAAATTAAATAATTAAATGAAAAAACTCATTATAATACAGAAGTAATTCAAAGGTCACGGTTATGAAGGCTAATGAAGCGTTTACATTTTTTTTAAATAAATATAATCTTCCTATCCTAATAATACTCAAAATAAAATTGTAATTCCTATTTTTTACTTCATATAAATTTGGAAAAAAGTGACGGTTATAAGGCAAACTTAACCATTTTTAATTATATTTTAAAAAAATATTCTTCATATCCTAATCCTAATAAAAATAAATTTGTAATTCCTTTTTTAACTTCCTATAAATTTGGAAGAAAACTGATGGTTTTGAAAGAATGGGTAGTTTTTGATTTAAAATAAATTAAATTACAGTTCCTATCATAATCCTAATCAAAATATAATTGCATTTGTTTTTTTCAATTCGTAAAAATTAAGAAGAAAAGTGACGACTTTGCAAGGAATGGAATCAATTTTTTTTTTAAAAACAAAATTTAGTCTTCCTCCTAATCCCAATTAAAATAAATTTATAATTGGTTTTTTGTACTTCCTATAAATTAGGAACAATGTCCTAATGAGCCACATGTTAATTTCTTGCTTTGACACTTGGCTTCATGAGAAGCTTTTGTCTTTAGCTTTTAATGTGTGATATACTTAAACTATCATTTAGTAACACTGTTTCAGCAAATTCAAACCCATATAAAAAGTTCAACAATTGAAACAATTGGCCTTTTAATCATACATAGAGTAGTAAATATGTCACGATCCTAGTTCACCAATCGTGAACATGTCGTGATGGCACCCAGTCCCCATGACTAGGTAAGCCTAACACGTTACGGAATATACCAGTTTATGAACAATTAATAAGAAATAGCGGATAAATAATATAAAGGAATGTAATCCGTGCCGCTTGGCACATACATCCGTCAAACACACTGTATAAAACACTACCAAGATCCGAAATCCCACGGGTAACACAGACTAAAAGAGGATATACAACTGTGGCTCTATGTATGAAGAGTGTCTAACAACGAAGTGAAGGAAAAAGTATCTACTAGTACTATCAGAATAGAAGGAAGGCCTCCGGATCCGCAGACGTAGCAGATCATACCTCGAGGTCTCCCAAAGCACTGCTGAATCACCTGGTATGAGCCTGTCCTGATGTACCTGGATCTGCACAACAAAAGTATGCAGAAGAGTAGCATGAGTACACCACGGCGGTACTCAGTAAGTGCCAAGCCTAACCTCGATGGAGTAGTGATGAGAAATATGAGGGCCCTACTGAGAGAAAACATTTACAAAATGGTAATAACAATAATAAGCAGTTTAAATGATAAAAATCCCGAAATAACATCAATAAAATGGATTACTGTAACCGTCTACAATTAAACTAACAACAAGTAACAAACTCAATTAACAAGTCCAGGACCTGTGGGAATTGAACCCACAGTCCCATTAACACTACCCCTGGGTCTCCGGGAATCAAACCCGCAGCCCATGTCTCAATAAAATCTCAGGATCTCCGGGAATCGAACTCGCAGTCCACATCTCAATAATATATCAATAGCTTAGGATCTCCGGGAATCGAACCCGCAGTCCATATCTCAATAACATCGGGATCTCCGGGAATCGAACCCGCAGTCCATATCTCAATAACATCAGGATCTCCGGGAATCGAACCCCGTAATCCACAAACAATATCACTCCGGGTCTTTGAGAATCGAACCCACATCCCTGGGATCTCCGGGAATTGAACCCGCAGTCCACCAACACATCAAATAAAGAAAACACATAGAGAGAACATAATATGTTTAACTACAACCTCTCCGAAACTAGTGCTAACAATTTATCAAGAAGTCCAAGTAAGTCAACTAAGCAATTAGACATGTTGAATCCTAGCTAATCATGCTTTCCTAACTAATACCGGGTAAAGTAACGATTTAATCGGCTAAGAGTAGGAATATCACAAATCGGACAATTCAAGTACAGTATGTGTTCAACAACCAGCGCATGTACATGCCT
Source organism: Nicotiana noctiflora (assembly GCA_032618575.1). Lineage (NCBI taxonomy): Eukaryota > Viridiplantae > Streptophyta > Magnoliopsida > Solanales > Solanaceae > Nicotiana > Nicotiana noctiflora. Next base: position 294,550 of record JASVEL010000090.1, read on the forward strand.
GTCACCTCGCGTACAAGGCATTTAAATGATCACATAATATCCTAGGGGTGAAAGTTCCCCCACACGAGGTTAGACAAGCCACTTACCTCAACTCCGATACAAAACCGCTAAGAAACAACTCTCTTGCCGCGAATGTCGGCCTCCACAGGTGTAATATCTGATAAAAATCAATAGAATCACATCAAAATAGGCCAATTGGGCATTACCCAATCAAACAACTCAAAATACACCAAAACCCACAAGTTGCCAAAACCCGACTTTCGGTACGCTTATTGAAAAATCATGAAAGTTATATATTCGGGTTCCTTATCTCAATACGAGCCTGTGCATATAAAATTTATCAATATCGGACTCCGTTTGCCCATTCAAATCAAAGGTTTTCTAAAGTTATGGCCTAGGGCTCAAACCCACCTTTAATCTTCCATTTTCAGTGAAATAATCACGGATTTCATGATAAACTAACGAATTAAGGTCAAGAAACTTACCCCCGATGATTTCCCGATGATATCCCAGCGTTTCCCCTTCAATTTCCTCCCTTGGAGCTCAACAATGGCGTTTTTCTGTATTAGGCCGCGTCTGAAATGTTTGTGGACTTAAAGTCACTGCCAGGCCAATTAACTCTACACGATCGCAACACTAGGCTCGCGATCGCAATGCACAAATCCTAGGCGACCAACTTTTCCTCTACGCGATCGCGTGGGCCTGGACGCGATCGCAGTGAACAACTTAGTGACCCTACGCGATCGCAATGCTACGAGCGCGATCGTGAAGAACAAACTCGGCCGGCTCCCAAACTACCCTACGCGATCGCGACACGCGCCACGCGATCGCACTGCTTTCGACCAAATACCCTACGCGATCGCATACTACCTCACGCGATCGCGATGCTTCAACTTCCAGACTTACGCGATCGCATGCTTTACTTCGCGATCGCAGAGCTCATGGTTTTTCCCTTACGCGATCGCATGGCCATCTCCGCGATCGCGGAGAGCAAAATTGCTCTGCAATTATTGCAGCAGAACAGCAGTGCCTTTTGGCACAAATTGGTCCGTTTGGACCCCCGAATTCATCCCGAGGCTCCCGGGACCCCAACGAAAACCACCAACATACTCCAAAACACAATACGAACTTATTCCAATCATAAAGACACGTCTAACAACATCAAAACCCATAATTCACATCGAATTCAAGTCTAAATTTCTTAAAACTTTCCGAATTGCACATCCGATCTAAAACCCGACCAAACGACGTCCGAATTACCTGAAAATTTGCGTACATATCCAAAATCACATAACGAAACTACAGAAATTGTCGGAATTCCATTCCGACCCCCCGATCAAAATCTCACCTATCGTTCAGATTCGCCAAAATTTCAAACTTCGGCATTTCAAGCCTAACTGAGCTACGGACCTCCAAAACACATTTCGAATGCGCTCCCAACCCCGAAATCACCTAACGGAGCTAATGGAACCATCGAATTTCCGTTCCGAGGTCGTCTTACCACTGTTCCGGCTATAGACCATTTTCTAACTTTAAAGCTCTCATATAGGGACTAAGTGTCCCAAAATGCTCCAAATTTCAGAACCGACTCTCTCGGCAAACCACAATAGCAGAAATGAACTTAGGGGAATATTCGTTCATCCTCGAACGAGTAAGCATACCGGGAGTAGTGAAAAGATGAGGGTACTGGCTGCACATATCCTGCTCGGTCTCCCAAGTCGCCTCCTCGACCGGCTGGCCCCGCCACTGAACCTTTACCAAAGCGATGTTCTTTGATCTTAGCTTCCTGACCTGCCTGTCTAGAATGGCTACTGGCTCCTCAATATAAGACAGATCTTTGTCTAGCTGAACAGAAGTAAAATCCAACACATGCGACGGGTCACCATGGTATCTCTGGAGCATAGAGACATGAAATACGGGGTGAACTCCGGCTAGACTGGGAGGTAAGGCCAACTCATAAGCAACCTCCCCAACACGCCTCAAAATCTCAAAAGGGCCAATAAACCTAGGACTCAACTTTCCTTTCTTCCCAAACCTCATAACGCCCTTCATGGGCGAGACTCGAAGCAGAACCCGCTCACCAACCATAAAAGCCACATTGCGAACCTTCTTATCCGCATAACTCTTTTGTCTGGACTGGGCTGCACGAAGTCTATCCTGAATCACCTTGACCTTGTCCATATCATCCTGAACTATATCAGTACCTAGCAGCCTGGCCTCGCCCGACTCGAACCAACCCACGGGAGACCTACACCTCCTACTATATAGGGCCTCATACGGTGCCATCTGAATACTGGACTGGTAGCTGTTGTTATAAGCAAACTCCGCCAGTGGCAAGAAGTGATCCTATGAACCTCCAAACTCAATCACGCACGCACAGAGCATATCCTCCAAAATCTAAATAGTGCGCTCGGACTGACCATTAGTCCGGGGATGAAACGCTGTGCTCAGCTCCACCCGAGTACCTAACTCCTGCTGTATGGCTCTCCAGAACCGTGAAGTGAACTGAGTGCCTCTATCTAAAATGATGGAAACTGGAATACCATGCCTGATATAGATCTCCGCTAGTCGCTCCGATGAATAAGTAGTGCTCACCGGTATAAAATGGGCGGACTTGGTCAGCCGATCCACAATAACCCAAATGGAATCAAACTTCCTAACAGTCCGTGGAAGCCCAGATATGAAGTCCATGGTGATGCGCTCCCATTTCCACTCTGGAATCTCAATCTGCTGCATCAATCCACCCGGACGCTGATATTCATACTTCACCTGCTGGCACTTGAGGCATCTGGAAACATAATCAACTATATCCCTCTTCATCCGCCTCTTCCAGTAATGCTGTCTCAAGTCGTGATACATCTTCGCGGCTCCCAGATGGATGGAATACCGTGAGCTGTGGGCCTCTTCTAGAATCAGCTCTCGAAGATTATCTACATTGGGCACACAGATACGCCCCTGCATCCTCATAACTCCATCATCCCCGATGGTAACATCTCGATCATCACCACGCCGAAATTTATCCCGAAGGACAAGCAAATGAGGGTCGTCGAACTGACGCTCCCTGATGCGGTCAAATAGAGAAGACCGAGAAACCACACAAGCCGGAACCCTGCTAGGCTCCGAAAGATCCAATCTAACAAACTGTCTGGCTAAAGCCTGAACATCCATCGCCATAGGCCTCTCTGAAGCTGGTAGATACGCCAAACTCCCCAAACTCTCTGCCCGATGACTCAAGGCATCGGCAACCACATTAGCCTTGCCCGGATGGTAGAGAATAGTAATATCATAGTCCTTCGGTAGCTCCAACCATCTCCTCTGACGCATATTCAGGTCCTTCTGCTTAAGCAAGTGCTGCAAGCTCCGGTGATCAGTGTAGATCTCACAAGGAACCCCATATAAGTAATGACGCCAAATCGTCAAGGCGTGAACAATGGTAGCTAGCTCTAAATCATGAACATGATAGTTCTTCTCATGCACCTTCAGCTGTCTGGATGCGTAGGCAATCGCCCTACCGTCCTGCATCAATACTGCTCCGAGCCTAACTCGTGAGGCATCACAATATACTATATAGGACCCCGAACCTGTAGGCAACATCAATATAGGGGCCGAAGGCAAAGCTATCTTGAGCTTCTGAAAGCTCGCCTCGCACTCGTCTGTCCACTGAAAAGGGGCATCCTTTTGGGTCAATCTGGTCATAGGTGCTGCAATCAAAGAGAACCCCTCTACGAAACGACGGTAATAGCCCGCCAAACCAAGGAAACTGCGAATCTCAGTAGCGGAGGAGGGTCTGGGCCAACTCCTGCACGGCCTCCACCTTCCTCGGATCTACTCGAATACCATCACTCGACACCACGTGGCCCAAAAATGCCACCGAACTCAACCAGAATTCACATTTAGAGAACTTGGCATAAAGCTGCTTCTCCCTCAGAATCTGAAGCACTATCCTCAAATGCTGCTCGTGCTCTTCCCGACTCCGGGAATATACTAGAATATCATCAATGAAGACAATCACGAACGAGTCCAGATAAGGCCTGAACACACTGTGCATCAAGTGCATAAAGGCTGCTGGGGCATTAGTCAGCCGAAAAGACATTACGAGGAACTCATAGTGACCATACCGAGTCCTGAAGGCAGTCTTCGGGATATCTGGCTCCTGAATCTTCAGCTGGTGATACCCAAAGCACAAATCAATCTTAGAAAACACCTGTGCGCCCTGTAGCTGGTCAAATAAATCATCAATGCGAGGCAAAGGATACCGGTTCTTTACTGTAACCTTGTTTAGGTGACGATAGTCAATACACATACACATAGAACCGTTCTTTTTCTTCATAAACAACACAGGAGCACCCCAAGGCGAAACATTGGGTCGAATGAAACCTTTACCCAATAACTCCCGTAACTGATCCTTCAACTCCTTCAACTCAGAAGGAGCCATACGGTACAGTGGAATAGAAATGGGCTGAGTGCCCGGCAACAAATCAATGGCAAAATCAATATCTCTGTCGGGCGGCATGCCTGGGAGATCAGCTGGAAATACATCAGCAAAGTCACGTACCACAGGAACGGAATCAATAGAGGGAGTGTCAATACCGACGTCCCGCACATAGGCTAGATAAGCAGCACACCCCTTCTCAACCATACGCTGAGCTCTGAGAAAAGAAATAACACGGCTAGGGGTGTGATCTAGAGTACCACTCCACTCAATACGTGGAATGCCTGGCATAGCCAGCGTCACGGTCTTGGCGTGAAAATCAAGAATAGCATAATGGGGCGACAACCAGTCCATGCCCAAAATAATATCAAAATCGACCATCCCGAGCAATAATAGATTCGCTCTGGTCTCAAAACCACACCATACACGACCGATATACACGGTCCACATCCAAAGAATCACCCACCGGAGTGGAAACATAAATGGGGGCACTCAAAGAATCCCGAGGCACACCCGGATGAGAAGCAAAGTAAGAAGACACATATGAAAAAGTGGAACCAGGGTCGAATAGAACCGATGCCTCCCTGTGACTAACCAGAATAATACCTGTGATAACAGAATCAGATGCAACAGCCGCAACGCGATCAAGAATAGCATAGAATCTGGCCTGTCCCCCTGTCACGACCCGGATTTCCCACCATGGAGAGTCATGATGGCGCTTACTAGTGGAAGCTAGGCAAGCCAAATATTACTTACATTTCCATTAGTTACCAAACTCTTATTAAGACTTTAAAATTAAAAACATATAAATTACAGCGGAATAATTAAACTTAGCGGAAGACTTAGTCAATCTTATCAAATATGATAAAGAAACCCAAACATGATACACTACCCAAGATTGGTGTCACAATACTCACGAACTTCTAAGAATAATACACACAATTGTCTGAAAGAAATATAAGTTGTTTATCTCGAATACATGAGATAACAGAATGAAATACATAGATAAAAGAGATAACGGGTCCTGCGGACGCCTGCAAGGCTACCTCGTAGTCTCAGTAGTCGAAATATCCACAATCGCTACTTCCGCTGTTGCTGTCCAAAACATGTATCTGCGCAAAAAGAGCGCAGAGTGTAGTATCAGCACAACCGACCCCATGTACTGGTAAGTGCCTGGCCTATCCCAGCGAAATAGTGATGAAACTAAGGCCAGTCACTCACATAAACTTGTACAGTTGCAATATATATACATATACAAAACATTTATAAGGAAAGACTCTGCTCTGAAATAACAATCAATAACTCATAATATCTAGAGTAATCTAGTCAACAGAATAAATCTTACTTTCATGTCTCAATTCCTTTATCATTTCATATCTCGTGGTAGGCGTACCACCCGCTCCCAACTATAACAGTAAATTATATCTTGTGGTAGGCGTACCATCCGCTCCCAATTGTATCAATAAGTTATATCTTGTGGTAGAAGTACCACCCACTCCCAATTGTATCAATAAATTATACCTTGTGGTAGGCGGACCACCCGCTCCCAAATATATCAATAGGCTACCGGCAACTATGGCCAATGCCAAGATTTTAAATCACTTTGTGGTCGGAGTGCCACACGATCCCATTTCTTATCATATAAGTGGTCGGCGCGCCACACGATCCCAATTCATAAATATATATATTACCGGCATTTAACCAATAATTTCTGCATCAACAATATTTATAATTACCGGTTTTGAACCAATAATTGATAATAATTCAACAATTTATCTTCATTACCGGTGTGACGCCAATAACTCTTAATCAACAATTCATACACAACTAATTCCTATTCCTTCAAACTAGGATAGAACAAACACTTACCTCGAACGTTTACGAACGATTCAATCCGTAGCAATGCCTTTTCCTTTCGAATTTGGCTCCAATCCAATCGTATCTATACACAATCGATTTAACATCATTAATTCTACTTAACAAACTAGTTCATATTGCTAAATATGATTTTTACAACATTCTGCCCGGAATAGTAAGAATCGACCCCGGGCCCACATAATCGAAACTCAAGTTTCGAACCAAAATAAGTTCACCCAATCATCCATGAGTTCAAATATACAATTTGTTCTTAAGTTCGACTACAAAACGAAGTCTAGATCGCAAATTCTTTGAAAACCCTTACTATACTCAATTCTCTAGTTTTTCTACCCATTTACACCTATTTAGGCTTAGGGATTCAAATAATATTGATGGAAAAAGAAGAAAAGGAGTTAAGAATCACTTACCCAAGAAGTTTGATGAAGAATCACTCAAAAATCGTCCAAGGAGTTGTGGAGAAGAGAGTTGAACAGAAATGAGATTTTTATCCCGTTTCTGTTTTGTTTTGGGATTAAATTCACTGGGCAACGATTTTGTTCTACGCGATCGCGTGAACAGGGTCGTGATCGCGGAAGGCAAACGTTCAACACTACGCGATCGCATGGTCAGTGCTGCGATCGCGTAGAAGAATTTCGCTGGGGTGGCTTGTTTGTACTATGCGATCGCGTGAACAAGGTCGCGATCGCGTTGAAGGAGAACAGAAAGCTACGCGATCACGTGCAGACGGCTGCGATCGCATTGAAGAAGAACAGGAAGCTACACGATCGCGTGCAGACGGCTGCGATCGCGTTGAGTAATTTGACAAGGCAATGCGATCGCGTGTACAAGGCCGCGATCGCGTAGAGTAAAATGTCTGTGCAAAAATTGCAGAAAATCTGCTAGTTTCCTAAGTCCAAAAACACCCCGAACCACCTCCGAAACACTCCCGAGCCCTCGGGGCTCCAAACCAATTATGCACACTAACTCAAAAACATCATACGAACTTGCTCGCGCGATCAAACCGCTAAAATAACATCAAAATCAATGAATTGAGCCTTAAAACTCAAGAATTCTTTCAAATTTCATAATTTCCAAAATTTCCAATTTAAGGCCGAAACACGTCAAACGACGTCCGTTTTCAACCAAACTTTACGAAAGCGCTTAAGCAATATATATGACTTGTACCGGGCATCGGAACCAAAATACGAACCCGATACCAGTACTTTTTAATCAAAATTCAGTTTCATTTTTTCTTAAACATTTTCAGAAAACAATTTAACAGAAAAATTCTTGTACCGGGGTTCTAGACCTCAGATTTCAATTCCGGGCATACGCCCAAGTTCTATATTTTTCTACGGATTTTCTGAGACCGTCAAATCACGGGTCCGGGTTCGTTTACCAAAAAATGTTGACCAAAGTCAACCATATCAATATTAATATCAAAATTCTTCAAATTGTTCACATATTTCAACATAAAAATTTTCCAGCTTCGTGCCCGAACTGTGCACGCAAATCGAGGCAACTATAAATGAGGTTTTCAAGACCTCAGAAGCTCGAAATGATTAATAAAATAAGTGATGACCCTTTGGGTCATCACATTCTCCACCTCTAAAACAACCATTCGTCCTCGAATGGACAAAAGAAAGAAGTACCTGAGTCAAGGAATAGATGAGGATATCGGCTCCGCATGTCAGACTCGGACTCCCAGGCTGATGCCTCCGGAGGCTGACCCCTCCACTGAACTCGCACAGAAGGAAAACTCTTCGATCTCAACTGTCGAACCTGCCGATCTAGGATAGCTACCGGCTTCTCCTCATAGGACAGATCTTTGTCCAATTGGACAGTGCTAAAATCTAACAAGTGCGACGGATCGCCGTGATATTTTCGAAGCATGGACACATGAAACACTGGATGTACAGCTGATAATCTAGGTGGCAAGGCAAGTTTATATGCCACCTCCCCCACACGATCAAGAATCTTGAATGGTCCAATAAACCTAGGGCTAAGTTTGCCCTTCTTTCCAAATCTCATCACGCCCTTCATAGGCGATACTCGGAGCAATACTCGCTCCCCTTACCATGAAAGCTATATCTCTAACCTTACGATCTGCATAGCTCTTTTGCTTGGACTGAGCCGTGCGAAGCCTTTCTTGAATAATCTTGACTTTATCTAAGGCCTCCTGAACTAAATCCGTGCCCAATAACCAAGCTTCTCCCGGTTCAAACCATCCAACCAGAGAACGACACCGCCTACCATACAATGCTTCATAAGGAGCCATCTGGATGCTCCATTGATAGCTATTATTATAAGCAAACTCCGCCAAAGGTAGGAATTGATCCCACGAACCTCCAAAATCAATAACACATGCTCGTAGCATATTTTCCAGTATCTGAATAGTTCTCTCGGACTGACCATCCGTCTGGGGATGAAAGGCTGTACTTAGCTGAACTTGCGTGCCCAACTCTCATTGAACCGCATTCCAAAAATGTGAGGTAAACTGTGCACCTCGATTTGAAATAATAGAGATTGGCACGTCACGAAGGCGAACGATCTCCCTGATATAAATCCCAGCTAACCTCTCGGATGAATAGGTAGTGGCAATAGGAACAAAATGAGCTGACTTGGTCAGCCTATCAACAATCACCCAAACAACATCAAACTTCTTCCGAGTCTTCGGAAGTCCAGAAATGAAATCCATCGTGATTCGCTCCCACTTCCATTCAGGAAGTTCAATTCTCTGAAATAAACCGCCAGGTCTCCGATGTTCATACTTAACCTGCTGACAATTAAGGCACCGTGCCACATATGCCACAATATCCCTTTTCATTCTGCGCCACCAATAATGTTGACGCAAATCTCGATACATTTTCGCTGCGCTTGGATGAATAGAATACCGCGAACTGTGAGCTTCTTCTAGAATCAATTCTCTAAGCCCATCAACATTTGGCACACAAATGCGCCCTTGCATCTTTAGGATCCCATCAGCATCTAAGGTGACCTGTTTAGCACCTCCTCGCTGAACCGTATATCTAAGGTCACATAAATAAGAATCATAATATTGTTGATCGCGGATACGCTCCAATAATGAAGAGCGAGCGATCGTACAAGCTAGTACTCGACTAGGCTCAGAAATATCCAACCTCACAAATCGGTTGGCCAAGGACTGAACATCCAAAGCAAGTGGTCTCTGATTGACTGGAATATAAGCAAGGCTACCCATACTGGCTGACTTCCTACTCAAAGTGTCGGCCACCACGTTTGCTTTTCCCGGATGATATAAAATGGTGACATCATAATCTTTTAGCAATTCTAGCCACCTTCTCCGCCTCAAATTCAACTCTTTCTGCTTAAACAAATTACTGAAGACTCTTATGATCGGTGTATACTTCACATGCTACACCATACAAATAGTGCCGCCAGATCTTCAATTGTGAATAATTCCCGCCAATTCTAGATTATGCACTGGATAGTTCTTTTCATGAATCTTCAACTGCCTCGAAGCATAGGCAATAACCTTGCCATCTTGTATTAACACTGCACCAAGCCCAATACGAGAAGCATCACAATAAACAGTATAAGGTCTCGTACCTATGGGTAAAACCAATACCGGTGCTGTGGTCAAGGCTGTCTTGAGCTTTTGAAAGCTCGCCTCACATTCATCGGACCATTCAAATTGAATACCTTTCTGGGTCAATCTGGTCAGTAGGGTTGCAATAGATGAAAATCCCTCTACGAATTGGCGATAATAACCCGCTAATCCCAAGAAACTCCGAATATCTATGGCTGATGTCGGTCTAGGCCAGTTCTTGACTGCCTCAATCTTCTTCGGATCAACCTGAATACCTGCTGCCGTCACAATATGACCCAGGAATGCAACTAAACTTAGCCAAAATTCACACTTTGAAAATTTTGCATATAGTTGGCTATCTCTCAGAGTCTGCAAGGCCACTCTGAGATGTTGCGCATGCTCCTCCTGACCGCGGGAATATATTAATATGTCATCAATGAAGACTATTACAAACAAGTCTAAATAAGGCCGGAACACCCGATTCATTAATTCCATAAAAGCTGCCGGAGCATTTGTCAACCCAAAAGACATGACCAGAAATTCATAATGTCCATACCGAGTGCGGAACGCTGTCTTAGGGACATCAGATGCCCTAATCTTTAGCTGATGATAGCCAGATCTCAAATCTATCTTTGAAAATACCTTGGCACCCTGAAGCTGGTCCAATAAATCATCAATTCGCGGAAGTGGATATTTATTTTTGATAGTCACCTTGTTTAACTATCGATAGTCAATGCACATTCTCATCGAACCATCTTTCTTCTTTACAAATAATACTGGTGCACCCCACGGTGAAACACTGGGTCTAATGAAACCCTTTTCAAGTAAATCCTGCAACTGTTCCTTCAATTTTTTTAACTCTGGCGGGCCATACGATATGGGGGAACGGAAATGGGCTGAGTGCCTGGAGCCAAGTCAATGCAAAAATCAATGTCCCTATCGGGCGGCATACCTGGCAAGTCTGAAGGAAATACTTCAGGAAATTCGCGAACCACAGGCACAGAGTCAATAGAAGGAACCTCAACACTGGAATCACGGACATAGGCCAAATAAGCCAAGCATCCCTTCCCAACCATACGCTGAGCCTTAACATAAGAAATAACATTGCGACTAGTATGACCTGAAATTCCTTTCCACTCTATACGAGGCAAATTCGGCAGAGCTAAAGTCACAATCTTGGCATGGCAATCTAAAATAGCATGATATGGAGATAGCCAGTCCATGCCTAATATAATATCGAAGTCCACCATATTTAGGAGCAATAAATCAGCACGGGTCTCGAGACCCTCAATTACTATAATACATGACCGATGAACTCGATCAACCACAATAGAATCGCCTACTGGTGTAGACACATGAACAGGAACACTCAGTGGATCACTAGGCTGAATCAAGTACGATGCAAAATAGGAAGACACGTACGAATATGTAGACCCAGGGTCAAATAATGCTGATGCCTTTCTATCACAAACCAAAATAATACCCGTAATGACGGCATCAGAAGACTCAGCCTCTGGTCTGGCGGGAAGTGCATAACATCGGGGCTGTGCCCCACCACCCTGAGCAGTATCTCTAGGACGATCAGCTGCTGGCTGGTCTCTACCTCTATCGGTCCGAGCTCCACCTCTATGACCTCTACCTCCACCTCTATGTCCTCTACCTCCGCCTCTAGCCGGCTGGGCAGGCTGTGAGGGAACTGGGGCCTGAATCATGGCACAAGAACCCTGCGGCTGAGATCTGTCAGAAGCTCGAGGGCAATACTTTGCAATGTGCCCAAGATCACCGCACGTAAAACAAGCCCTCGGCTGCTGAAAATAGCGAAGTGGTGGTGCACTAATAGGCTGCTGATCAGAGTAGTGTGGCTGAGAATTACGATCACTAGAAGCATCATGAGAAACCTGAAGAGCTGACTGATAAGGCCTAGGAGGATGGCCTCTATCATGAGAATCTCTACCTCCGGACGAGGTACCACTGAATCTACCCGAATTACGAGATCTTTTATCTGATCCATGTCTTGCTCTCCCTGTGACAGAGCCATCTCGATCCGGCGGGCTGCATTAGCCGCCTCCTGAAAAGTGAATTCGGTTCCTGCCCCCAAAGCCATCTGTAGTCGAATCGGCTGATTCAAGCCATCAATAAACCTTCTCACCCTTTCCCTATCTGTGGGAAGTATGATAATAGCATGACGAGCCGGGTCCACGAACCTAGTCTCGTACTGTGTGACAGACATAGAACCCTGATGAAGACGCTCAAATTGCCTGCGCAGAGCCTCCCGCTGAGTTGCTGGAATGAACTTTTCCAAGAACAATTCTGCAAATTGCCCCCAAGTCAAAGATGATGATACCGCTGGCCTGGAGAGACAATAATCCCTCTACCAAGTCTTGGCAGAACCAGATAATCGAAAAGTAGCAAAGTCCACATCATTAGTCACCACAATGCCCATGGTACGGAGAACTTCGTGGCAGCTATATAGGAAATCCTGTGGATCCTCTGAATGAGTGCCATTGAATGTGGTAGTGAACAGCTTGGTAAACCTGTCCAATCTCCATAACGCGTCAGCGGACATAGCTGCACCCTCATTAGACGGAGTCACAATAACAGGCTGAGCTGCCTCAACTGGCTGAATCACAGGAACTTGAGCCCGGGGAATTACTGGCTCCGAAGTGCGCGTAGCAGGAGTCTGATTACCTCCTCCAGCCCGAGAAGTGGCTGGTTCTACTGGTAATAAACCTGCTCTGGTGATATTGTCCATAAAACCTGCTATCCGGACCAAAGCATCCTGAAGATCCGGTGAAAACATAACCCCTCCTGGGACCTGAGCTGGGCCTACTGGAGCTACTGGGACTAGAACCTCCTCCTCGATATGAGCCTGAGGTTCTTCCACTTGTGCTGATGTTCGGGGCTGAGCTCTGCCCCTACCTTGGCCTCTAGGACGACCTCGATCTCGGCCTCTGCCCCTAGCGGGACCTGGGGCTGCTGGTTAGTAGATGAGGATGCACGTGTTCTTATCATCTGCGGAATAACAGAGTAGAAGTTCAATTAACATTTGAAAGATCAAGTCGCACGACCGGAAAGAATAAAGGGAAAATTTTCCTAACTCTGTAGCCTCTGGAGGATAAATACAGACGTCTCCGTACCGATCCCTCAGACTCTACTAAGGTTGTTCGTGAGTTGTGAGACCTATGAAACCTAGTGCTCTGATACTAACTTGTCACGACCCTGATTTCCCACCATCGGGAGTCATGATGGCGCCTACTAGTGGAAGCTAGGCAAGCCAAATATTACTTAGATTTCCATTAGTTACCAAACTCTTATTAAGACTTTAAAATTAAAAACATATAAATTACAGCGGAATAATTAAACTTAGCGGAAGACTTAGTCAATCTTATCAAATATGATAAAGAAACCCAAACATGATACATTACCCAAGACCGGTGTCACAATACTCACGAACTTCTAAGAATAATACACATAATTGTCTGAAAGAAATATAAGCTGTTTATCTCGAATACATGAGATAACAGAATGAAATACATAGATAGAAGAGACAACGGGTCTTGCGGACGCCTGCAAGGCTACCTCGTAGTCTCAGTAGTCGGAATATCCACAATTGCTACTGCCGCTACTGCTGTCCGTAACCTGTATCTGCGCAAAAAGAGCGCAGAGTGTAGTATCAGCACAACCGACCCCATGTGCTGGTAAGTGCCTGGCCTATCCCAGCGAAATAGTGACGAAACTAAGGCCAGTCACCCACATAAACCTGTACAATTGCAATATATATACTTATACAAAACATTTATAAGGAAAGACTCTGCTCTGAAATAACAGTCAATAACTCATAATATCCAGAGTAATCTAGTCAACAGAATAAATCTTACTTTCATGTCTCAATTCCTTTTTCATTTCATATCTCGTGGTAGGCGTACCACCCGCTCCCAACTGTAACAGTAAATTATATCTTGTGGTAGGCGTACCACCCGCTCCCAATTGTATCAATAAGTTATATCTTGTGGTAGGCGTACCACCCGCTCCCAATTGTATCAATAAATTATACCTTGTGGTAGGCGTACCACCCGCTCCCAAATATATCAATAGGCTACCGGCAACTATGGCCAATGCCAAGATTTTAAATCACTTTGTGGTCGGCGTGCCACACGATCCCATTTCTTATCATATAAGTGGTCGGCGCGCCACACGATCCCAATTCATAAATATATATATTACCGGCATTTAACCAATGATTTCTGCATCAACAATATTTATAATTACCGGTTTTGAACCAATAATTGATAATAATTCAACAATTTATCTCCGTTACCGGTGTGACACCAATAACTCTTAATCAACAATTCATACACAACTAAATTCCTATTTCTTCAAACTAGGATAGAACAAACACTTACCTCAAAAGTTTACGAACGATTCAATCCGTAGCAATGCCTTTTCCTTTCGAATTTGGCTCCAATCCAATCGTATCTACACACAATTGATTTAATATCATCAATTTTACTTAACAGACTAGTTCATATTGCTAAATATGATTTTTACAACATTATGCCCGGAATAGTAAAAATCGACCCCGGGCCCACATAATCGAAACTCAAGTTTCGAACCATAATAAGTTCACCCAATCATCCATGAGTTCAAATATACAATTTGTTCGTAAGTTCGACTCCAAAACGAAGTCTAGATCGCAAATTCTTTGAAAACCCTTACTATACTCAATTCTCTAGTTTTTCTACCCATTTACACCTATTTAGGCTTAGGAATTCAAATAATATTGATGGAAAATGAAGAAAAGGAGATAAGAATCACTTACCCAAGAAGTTTGATGAAGAATCGCTCAAAAATCGTCCAAGGAGCTGTGGAGAAGAGAGTTGAACACAAATGGGATTTTAATCCCGTTTCTGTTCTTTTTTGGGATTAAATTCACTTGGCAACAATTTTGTTCTACGCGATCGCGTGAACAGGGTCGCGATCGCGGAAGGCAAATCTTCAACACTACGCGATCGCGTGATCAGTGCTGCGATCACGTAGAATAATTTCGCTGGGGTGGCTTGTTTGTACTACGCGATCGCGTGAACGGGGTCACGATCGCGTTGAAGGCTGCGATCGCATTGAAGAAGAACAGGAAGCTACGCGATCGCATGCAGACGGATGCGATCGCGTTGAGTAATTTGACAAGGCAATGCGATTGCGTGTACAAGGCCGCGATCGCGTAGAGTAAAATGTTTGTGTAAAAATTGCAGAAAATCTGCCAGTTTCCTAAGTCCAAAAACACCCCGAACCACCTCCAAAACACTCTCGAGCCCTCGGGGCTCCAAACCAAATATGCACACTAACTCAAAAACATCATACGAACTTGCTCGCGCGATCAAACCGCTAAAATAACATCAAAATCGATGAATTGAGCCTTAAATCTCAAGAATTCTTTCAAACTTCATAATTTCCAAAATTTCCAATTTAAGGCCGAAACATGTCAAACGACGTCCGTTTTCAACCAAACTTTACAGGAAGTGCTTAACCAATATATATGACTTGTACCGGGCATCGGAACCAAAGTACGAACCCGATACCAGTACTTTTTAATCAAAATTCAGTTTTATTTTTAATTAAATATTTTCAAAAAACAATTTAACAGAAAAATTCTTTTACCGGGGTTTTAGACATCGGATTTCAATTCCGGGCATACGCCCAAGTTCCATATTTTTCTACGGATTTTCTGAGACCGTCAAATCACCGGTCCGGGTCCGTTTACCAAAAATGTTTACCAAAGTCAACCATATCAATATTAATATCAAATTTCTTCAAATTGTTCACATATTTCAACATAAAAAGTTTCCAGCTTCGCGCCCGAACTATGCACGCAAATTGAGGCAACTATACATGAGGTTTTCAAGACCTTAGAAGCTCGAAATGATTAATAAAACAAGTGATGACCCTTTGGGTCGTCACACCCCCCTCTCGAGGGCGACCTCTGGCACCCTGACCCCCGCTCCTGGCTGGCTGGGCAGGTGGAGTGGCAGCTGGAGCTGGAATGATAGCCTGCTGGCCCTGAGAACCACATTGATGCTGTGATGACTGATGAGGGGCTCCTCTCCTGCGCCTGGGGCACTCCCTAACCAGATGGCGAGTATCCCCGCACTCAAAACAAGCTCCGGGAGGACGCGGTGACTGAGACTGACCGGCCTCATCCCCACTAGTCTGACCCCTAGAAGTACCCCACGCAGGAGGTGCACTAGAAACTGGGGGAGCATAATAAGGCTCCTGAGGTGCTGGAAGAGCTGGAGTGCTACCGGCTGCTGGTAAAGCTGAGTGAACTGGTCGACCGGAATAACCCCTACCAAAACGACCGGCTGCTGAAGTGCGGGCACCAGAGAAATAGCCCGACTCACGAGACCTCTTGGCCTCTCTCTCTCCCTGCTCTCTAGGGAGTATACTCTCGATCCTCTTGGCAATGCTCACTGCCTGCTGATAAGATATATTTGTCTCCAACTCTCTGGTCATGCTGGATCGGATTGGCGAAATCAGGCCCTCAATAAATCTCCGCACCCTCTCCCGGACCATGGTGACCAAAGCTGGTGCATGCTTGGCGAGACGGGTGAAACTGATAGCATACTCCGATACTGACATGGAGCCCTATCGCAACCGCTCAAACTCCGAGTGCCAAGAATCCCTAAGGCTCTGAGGAACAAACTCTCTCAAAAACAGATCTGAAATCTGCGTCCAGGTCAATGAAGCAGACTCCTCCGGACTATCCAACTCGTACGTGCGCCACCAATCATAAGCGGCCCCACGAAACTGAAAAGCAGTGAAGGAAACCCCGCTGGTCTCCACAATCCCCATGGTATGAAGAATACGATGACACTCCCTAGAAAACCCAATGCATCATCTGTAGCCAAACCGCCGAACACTAGAGGGTCATATTTCTTGAACCTCTCCAATCTACACTGCTCGTCCTTAGAGGCAGCTGGTCCACCTCCGGGCTGTGCTGGGGCGGCAGGAGGCATAACCATAATCTCTGGAACCTGTCCCACTAGAACTTGCTTCTCAGGTGTAATGGCTGCGGGAGTCTGGGCCCCGCCCCCGGCCTGGGATGTAGCTGCAGTGAGAGGAAGCAACCCTGCCTGAGCCAAAGTGGTATACATACTCATGAACTGGGCCAGGGTCTCTTGGAGTGCTGGAGTAGTGGCAGCTGTAGTCGGTGTACCAGGTGCCTGCGCTCTAACCTGGTCTACCTGTGGCACCTCAGCGGCAGCGCGCGCGGGTGCTGTGGCTGCACCTCGGGCGCGTCCTCTTACTCTACCTCGGCCCCGGCCTCTGACGGCGGCAACAGGGGACGCGGGTACCAGATCGTTGCGAGTAGCTCGTGTCCTCACCATCCGTGAGAGAATAGAAAGCAATAGTTTAGATTTGATGCAAAAAATGTCGCGCGACAGGGAATCCAAAAGAAATGAAGAGTTTCCTAAACAGTTACATAGCTCCTCGTAGAAAAATACGGACGTCTCCGTATCGATCAGCGAGGCTCTAAGTAACCGGTCTGTGTCCCGTGACTCCTATGAACCTAGAGCTCTGATACCAACTTGTCACGACCCTAGTTCACCAATCGTGAATATGTCATGATGGCACCCAGTCCCCATGACTAGGTAAGCCTAACACGTTACGGAATATACCAGTTTATGAACAATTAATAAGAAATAGCGGAAAAATAATATAAAGGAATGTAATCCGTGCCGCTTGACACATACATCCATCAAACACAATGTATAAAACACTTCCAAGATCCGAAATCCCACGGGTAACACAAACTAAAAGAGGATATACAACTGTGGCTCTATGTATGAAGAGTGTCTAACAACGAAGTGAAGGAAAAATATCTACTAGTACTATCAGAATAGAAGGAAGCCTCCGGATCCGCGGACGTAGCAGATCATACCTCGAGGTCTCCCAAAGCGCTGCTGAATCACCTGGTATGAGCCTGTCCTGATGTACCCGGATCTGCACAACAATAGTGTGAAGAAGAGTAGCATGAGTACACCACGGCGTTACTCAGTAAGTGCCAAGCCTAACCTCGATGGAGTAGTGACGAGGAAGGTCAGGGCCCTACTGAGAGAAAACAGTTACAAACTGGTAATAACAATAATAAGCAGTTTAAATGATAATAATCCCGAAATAACATCAATAAAATGGATTACTGTAACCGTCTACAATTAAACTAACAACAAGTAACAAACTCAATTAACAAGTCCAGGACCTGTGGGAATTGAACCCACAGTCCCATTAACAGTACCCCTGGATCTCCGAAAATCGAACCCGCAACCCATGTCACAATAAAATCTCAGGATCTCCCGGAATCGAACCCGCAGTCCACATCTCAATAATATATCAATAGCTCAGGATCTCTAGGAATCGAACCCGCAGTCCATATCTCAATAACATCGGGATCTCCGGGAATCGAACCCGCAGTCCATATCTCAATAACATCGGGATCTCCGGGAATCGAACCTGCAGTCCATATCTCAATAACATCAGGATCTCCGGGAATCGAACCCGCAGTCGACAAACAATATCACTCCGGGTCTCTGGGAATCGAACCCACAGCCTTGGGATCTCCGGGAATTGAACCCGCAGTCCACCAACAAATCAAATAAAGAAAACACACAGAGAGAACATAATATGTTTAACTACAACCTCTCCGAAACTAGTGCCAACAATTTATCAAGAAGTCCAAGTAAGTCAACTAGGCAATTAGACATGTTGAATCCTAGCTAATCATGCTTTTCTAACTAATACCGGGTAAAGTAATGATTTAATCGGCTGAGAGCAGGAATATCACAAATCGGACAATTCAAGTAAAGTATGTGTTCAACAACCAGCGCATGTACACACCCGTCACCTCGCGTACAAGGCAGTTAAACGATCACATAATATCCTAGGGGTGAAAGTTCCCCCACACGAGGTTAGACAAGCCACTTACCTCAACTCCGGTACAATATCGCTAAGAAACAACTCTCTTGCCGCAAATGTCGGCCTCCACAGGTGTAATATCTGATAAAAATCTATGGAATCACATCAAAATAGGCCAATTGGGCATTACCCAATCAAAACAACTCAAAATACACCAAAACCCACAAGTTTCCAAAACCCGACTTTCGGTACGCTTATCGAAAAATCATGAAAGTTATATATTTGGGTTCTTTATCTCAATACGAGTCCGTGCATATAAAATTTATCAAAATCGGACTCCGTTTGCCCATTCAAATCAAAGGTTTTCTAAAGTTTAGGCCTAGGGCTCAAACCCACCTTTAATCTTCCATTTTCAGTGAAATAATCATGGATTTCATGATAAACTAACGAATTAAGGTCAAGAAACTTACCCTCGATGATTTCCCGATGATATCCCAGCGTTTCCCCTCCAATTTCCTCCCTTGGAGCTCAACAATGGCGTTTTTGTGCATTAGGCCGCGTCTGAAATGTTTCTGGACTTAAAGTCACTACCAGGCCAATTAACTTTACGTGATCGCAGCACTAGGCTCGCGATCGCGATGCACAAATCCTGGGCGACCAACTTTTCCTCTACGCGATCGCAGTGAACAACTTAGCGACCCTACGCGATTGCAATGCTACGAGCGCGATCGCGAAGAACAAACTCGGCCGGCTCCCAAACTACCCTATGCGATCGCGACACGCGCCACGCGATCGCACTGCTTCCGACCAAATACCCTACGCGATCGCATACTACTTCACGCGATCGCGATGCTTCAACTTCCAGACTTACGCGATCGCACGCCTCACCTCGCGATCGCAGAGCTTAGGGTTTTTCCCTTACGCGATTGCATGGCCATCTCCGCGATCGCGGAGAGCAAAATTGCTCTGCAATTATTGCAGCAGAAACAGCAGTGCCTTTGGCACAAATTGGTCCGTTTGGACCCCCGAATTCATCCCGAGGCTCCCGGGACCCCAACGAAAATCACCAACATACTCCAAAACACGATACGAACTTATTCCAATCATAAAGACACGTCTAACAACATCAAAACCCATATTCATATCGAATTCAAGCTTGAATTTCTTAAAACTTTCCGAATTGCACATCCGATCTAAAATTCGACCAAACGACGTCCGAATGACTTGAAAATTTGCGGACATATCCAAAATCACATAACGAAGATACAAAAATTGTAGGAATTCCATTCCGACCCCCAGATCAAAATCTCACCTATCGTTCGAATTCGCCAAAATTTCAAACTTCGGCATTTCAAGCCTAACTGAGCTACGGACCTCCAAAACACATTCCGAACGCACTCCCAACCCCGAAATCACCTAACGGAGCTAATGAAACCATCAGATTTCCATTCCGAGGTCGTCTTACCACTGTTCCGGCTACAGACCATTTTCTAACTTTAAAGCTCTTATTTAGGGACTAAGTGTCCCAAAATGCTCCAAATTTCAGAACCGATTCTCCCGACAAACCATAATAGAAGAAATGAACTTAGGGCAACAGTTAAATTGGGGATTGGGGCGTAATTTTCTAAAACGACCGGCTGGGTCGTTACAAAATACTAAAGAGAAAACCAGTAAACAAATTTAATAGCTAAACATGATGGCTCCGTACATTCAAAACAAACCTATAACACGAATACATTCATATTTCAATTATGAATTCGATAAAGGGTCATATATGAGTATGTAGTACCTCAAAGGCTCACAACAATTGACAGAAAAATGACCAAATAAGGTTTGAAATAGCGTGGAAAATCTAGCAACAGAAACAACACGTCAACAATGAAAATGCAATGACTCAACTTCAAAGCGAGCACACATAAGCAGTTCCAAATCTGAAGCACTTCAGATCTAATTGAGTGACGCAAAGAAGAAGCTTAGAAGCTAATGTCGAAATGGAACTTCTGAGAACGGAACCGCCGAGAGAATCAAACTGGCCCCCCTCTTTTCGTCTGTGTGTCCTATATTTATAGAATATGTGGATGTGTTGGTTATTATGTGTAGATGTGTGGAGGAAGTGGGAAGTTATTGTTAGGTGTGTGATGTGAGTGGGGGAAGGCATGAGTGATGTGGGAAAGTGGGGAAGATGGGTGGTTTATTTATTTAATTTTTACTTTTATTTTTTATAACTCTCTATATATTTATTTAACTTTTCCTAAAACCTTTTTTTATTAAATAAAATGAGATAAAAAAATACACACACATATATATACCAACTTAATTTAAGACTTAAAGAAACTATGTAAATAAGAAAACTTAATATTTACACTAAAGTTTAAATTATACCAAGAAAAATACTACTATAAATTACATCTAAATTAAAAGAAATCAAATATATATAAATCGAATATATTCATCTAAGAATATGAATATTTTTTTTAAAAATAAATATAATCTTCTTATCCTAATAATAATCAAAATAAAATTATAATTCCTATTTTTTACTTCATATAAATTTGGAAAAAAGTGACGGTTGTAAGGCAAATTTAACCGTTTTAATTACATTTTTAAAAAAATATTCTTCATATCCTAATACTAATAAAAATAAATTTGTAACTCCTTTTTTTAACTTCCTATAAATTTTGAAGAAAATTGATGGTTTTGAAGGAATGAGTAGCTTTTTGATTTAAAATAAATTAAATTACGGTTCCTATCATAATCCTAATCAAAATGTAATTGCATTTGGTTGTCTTTTAATTCATAAAAATTAAGAAGAAAATTGACCGTTTTGCAAGGAATGGAATCGGTTTTTCTTTTAAAAAAAGACAAAATTTAGTCTTCCTCCTAATCCTAATTAAAATAAATTTGTAATTGGCTCCTATAAATTAGGAACAATGTCCTAATGAGCCGTGTGTTAATTCCTTGTTTTGACACTTGGCTTCATGAGAAGCTTTTGTCTTTGACTTATAATAATATATAAATATTATTACCATACACAAAAAAAGATCCACGATATTTTACACATATAGAATTAATTAAAAATTATTTGTAACCTTGAATAAATTTTTTCTTACCTTAGAAATTACCTCAGGAGCTCTAAATTATTTGGCAAAAATTATACATGTATTTGTTTTTTAGGTTTTTGGTTTAATATTTATCTCATGCAATAACTATGGCAATAATATAAGAGAAAATTATTTTCTAAAAATTGAACCAATTCGAACCCACTAAAAGCCAACAAACACTACACGTGTGGTTGATATCAAGACCGATAAGCTATAATAAAACAACTTAGTTGATAGTTGACACGAAAATCTCTAAAGAAAATAATAAAGTTAATTAAAAATGTAATAATTTGAGGGAATAGTACCTTTTGAAAAGTTTGCCGATACTCTTTCAAACTTTTATGATTAAGAATGTCGAATAATGACATTTTTTGTAGAAGTATTTGGCCTTAGTCTTTTCTAAATGGATTCATATAGTAAATTCATATAAAATTGAATTGAAAATACAGTCCAAATAGAAAAAGGAAGAAAGATCAAGCTTTTAGTCTGTTGTGGGCTTGTGGCAGTTGATGTCCATAAAGAAATAGAATTATAGCTTATATCACGAGTATTGAAAGTAGAATTTGAAGATACCTAATTAGTGATGATGCGACTCCAAGTATATCTAAATATAAGATTTTTTTTTTTAAAGCTTCCGGCTTCCGCATATTAGTGTAAGTTGGTTAAGTTAGTATCCTACTATAAGTTGTCATCTTAACTTTGCATTATTTACTGTTGTGTTACATACTATTCACGCACAAACTTATGGCTTCTATCATTCCGGAGTAGTAGTGGCAAACTGGAGGATCGGGTCGGATATGGTTTGGGTTTAAAACGAATAATGAAAAAACGGATCAATTATCCGACCCGACACATATTTAATACGGATAAAAAACAGGTTAACCGACGGATAATATGAGTTACCTATATTATCCATGACTTCTTGTATATGATTACTTTTGGGAGATTCTTAGTCTCTCTAACTTGAGGAACCCCCAATTTGAAGTCTTACAAATGTAAAAGTTAGATCCATTGGTTACTCATTGGTTATTTATTTTCTAAATGGATAATATGGTTCTTATCCATATTTGACCAGTTTTTAAACAGTTTATTATCCAACGTAACCCATTTTTTAGCGGATAATAAGAGTGATTAACTATTTTCTTTGAACCATTTTGCCACCTCTATTCCGAACGCTATATTCCGAGTAAATAAATCCCGTGGTAGCTTGTGAATCAAAACCTAAATTGGTGCTAAAAGAGTTTCTTCATCATGTGTAAAATCTAGTGTCAATCTGTATATCCTCATCAGGAGGTTATCAAAGTACATAAATCTTTTTAAATTAAATACATATTCGTAAAGTCTTCGTGGTAAAGTCTAAGTAAATGCGTCCAGGATCATATTGTAGGCAATTTTAACATCACCGTATAAAGTAATATGGGACATAAATTAGCCAAGTGGAATAAGGTGCTGGTGGTTCAAACGGTGGTTGAAATAGGTCAATTGATATCATTATCTAGTAGTTAAAAGTAGAGAGAAGCAAGAACCCCTCTTTCTAGAAAATAGTAAAGTCAGAATAATTAACAATTTAAGATATTGAATATACATATAAAATGACACGGTCAAAGAATAACTCTTTTGACTCTCAAAGTCGGAATTGAAATTTTTTTGGAAAAAGAAAACTACTTCATTTTTGCTACGACATTCACGCTGAATGACTTTTTATGTACTCTCTCAGTTACATTCTGTTCTAAAATAAATAACATATTTTTATAAATTGAGAAATAATTCAACTTTAAATTCTTCATTTTACCAAAAATTTTTACAATCATAAAAATATTATGGTTCCACAAAACTTTTATCAATTTCAAAAGTTAGTGTTTCTCTTTCTTAAAACGGAAGGATAACAATTCCCATTATAGATGAGCATTGAGAATTACAACAAAAAGGAAGCTGTGCGTGAATAAGGGGTTTTGACAAAGTTGTGCAAGGGGGAGCTAGCCTAGGATAAGGCGTTGGATCAGTGCTGCTGATACTTGAGCTGGCACAACAGATCAAGGTACTTTGCCATTAATTAAAAGTATTGCCAAGTGTAGCATGTTATGTGAACGAGGCGACAAGATCAAACAACTTGGGATCCAGTGCAAAGATGCTTTCAATATTTGCGCAAAATTCCCATACCAAACTAGCTAGCTAGCAAGCCATATATAGAGGACGAGAACAAGTGCAGTTTGTTTAGTTGGTAAAACTACTTCCATCCATAATCCAAGTGTGAAAATATCATAGATTAAGTAACTCTGTAGAGCAAGTATGAAAACATTATAGATCGGAGAGATTTAAAAAAAAAACGAAACTATTAAAATTAAGTAGCATAATAAATGGGGCGAATTTATAGGTAAGATTATAGTGAAAAATTAGACATTTTATATATGATATTAACTATTTTCATACATGCACTTGGTTTTGACATTGAGTAATTTTATCAAGGGATGAATTCCTGCAAGGTAGCCAGGCCCACCAACTTTGGACCATATATATTATTATACATATATGAGAGAGAGCTAGCGTTCGTCTCTATCTTTACGGCTGTTATGCAAAAGTGCTGCAACTCTTGGTCGAACTGTTACTATCAGGTAACGACAGACTCCCCTCCCTACCCGCACTGCGTACATTGTAATTAATTGTGCTGAGTTTGGTTGTTTTCTGGGATCTGGTGCATGCCAATTCTTCTCATTTGTCATTGTTAGGGCCTAACCTCCTTTTTCTTATAACTCTCCTTCTCTCATCTTCAACTCCTCTCTGTCCAGCCACTACACATATATATATATATATATATATATATATATATATATGTATAAGAGAACATTCATTAATCATTTAATACTCTCACTTTAATATTAACAGCTAGTGCGTATAAGTCTGCTTTTCAATACTAACTTCAAATTTTCAGTTGCATTAATTGCTTTGTAGTGTGCTCCATTTCCATATATATCATCTCTACATTACCAGCTGGCCTTGGCTCTATCTCCTATTTCTTAACCTCTTTCTCCTCTTCTCAACCTCTTTAACCCCCTTTTTTTTTCCTTAATTATTTCTTCTATAGACCTTCTCCATTTTGTAACCTAAAATTAGGGATGGCAAATGGGCGGGTTGGGCTGAATTTGGGCGGGTCAAGATGGGTTAGTCAATAAATGAGTTATTGCCCAACCCAACCCAAAGTAAATTTGGGTTAAGCTGGGCTGTGTGACTAAACAATGGATCATGACCTAACCCGTCCAACATGACCCATATTTTAGAATCATGCTCATCTTGCATAAATTTTTTTTAGGGGGTTTGCACCCGGGGTGGGTGGTGGGGGGAGGGGGCTTGGGAGGGGTAGGGGTAGGAGTAGGATGTTTAGAAAAATAAAATAATAGTAAATTGAAAATACAAAACAAAAAAATTTTTTTTTTTAGGGATTCTGCATGGCGGGGTAGGGGGTATGATTGGCTGGCAAAAAAACTGAAAAACAAAAAATAAAAATTTAAAAATAAAAATAAAAAGTAAATTTTTTAGGGGTTGGCACCGGGAGTAAGGTGGGGGAGGGGGGTATTGGTAGGGTGG
This sequence comes from Nicotiana noctiflora, assembly GCA_032618575.1. Taxonomy (NCBI): domain Eukaryota; kingdom Viridiplantae; phylum Streptophyta; class Magnoliopsida; order Solanales; family Solanaceae; genus Nicotiana; species Nicotiana noctiflora. Next base: position 319,997 of record JASVEL010000090.1, read on the forward strand.
GGTAGCAGAAAAATTGAAAAACAAAAAATATAAATTTAAAAATAAAAATAAAAAGTAAAATTTATTTAGGGGGTTTGCGCAGGGGGGTTAGGTGGGGATATGGTGGGGTGGGGGATGACAGAAAAACTAAAAACTAAAAAATAAAATTTAAGAATAAAATAAAATAAAAAAGTAAAATTTTTTTTAAGGGGTTTGCGCAAGGTAGGTTAGTGGGTAAGGGTATTGGGGGCGTGAGAGTATAGGGGTAGGGTGGGTGAGGTAACTAATAAAATAATTAAAAATTAAAAATACAACAAAAAAGTAAATTTTTTATAGGGTTTTGCGCGGGGTCGGAGTGTACGGGGTGGGGCGGGTGAGTGAGTGGTGTAGAAAACAACATAACAGAAAATTAAAATTACAAAAAATAAAAAAAATTAGAGCAACTAAGTAAATTTCTAGATAAGTAGGTTGAGATACTTTATTTTGAGTGAGTTTCATGGGTTGTATTTGAGCTATTAAATTGATCAAAATGAGCTATAAAAAATAATAGGTTAACTTGGGCTCAACCTAAATTGACCTATGAGCTAAAATGATTGTAGCCCAACCCATTAATCTCTGGGCTAGTTGGACGGCTTAGATGAGTTTGAGCTCAAATTGCCATCCCTAAACCTAGTCTAGGCCGCACCAGCTTTCTGTTGCGATTTACATTAATGAATTGAAATTTTATTTAATTTCTTCCTTCTGTTTTAGAAAAGCGGGACCCTATTCCTATATAATGTCCTAACCAACCTCATTGGGATGGGGAAACCATATACATTACTAGTCTGTCTTTTTCAAAGCTAAGCTCGTCATAGATTTGACTTTATTTTTTTAATTTGTTTTGAAAGTATTGTTTATTTATGAAGTACAATCAAAATCTTTCAAGTTCCCAAAAATTTATTTAAGATAGTTTTTGGGTGAAATATTTTTTTTTCCACTCACAAAATTTTCCTCCAATAAAATACATATCCAAATTTAACTTTAACTTTGAAAAATCTATGTCACGAGCTAGCTTTATATGAGTGTAGTGCTTCAAAGAATATCCATCCCAATTCATGTAGCGTGTTTCATTGCAAGAAAAAAGGGATTTTGAAACTTGTAGTCTAAAACCGCTCATAAACTTTGGTCATAAATACAAAATGAGCTCTTTTAAATTAAGTTATTTCTAAAGAAATGCCATTCTTTTTGGGATAAATTAAAAAGGAAAATGTGCTACAAAATCCACACATATAGTTACCCCGTGGGTATTCACACAAATTGTATGTAATTATTTTACATTCCTCATTCCAAACATATAGTTACTCCCCTCTTCCCCTCTCCAAGTACTCAAATATTAAATTACTACGTAGTAACTACTTTACATTCCTCAATTCGCACATATAGTTACACCTTACGCCCCCTCCCCCCTCACCCCTCCCCCCTCCCCCCACACACCCAGACCCCTGGTATGTTTAAGTATATAACTATTTTACATAAATGTATGACTAAAGTAGGACTTAAATGAAGATGAGCTGCCTAGCTAACCCCTAGAAATTAGAATGTGGTATCTTTCGTATATTTCATTCTCACTTTTCCATATGCCACTCCATCTTTAGAGATTAGAACGTGGTCTCTTTCCTTTGCTGTTATCTTTTTGGACGTAAATATTATAGGCCGGTTTTAAGAAATAACTCTTTCATAAGAATAACACGGTTTAGCTAGTTTTTGAACTGCTCATTAAAAATAGTTAACGTTTACTAAGTCAATAAAAACAACAATAACAACCCAGTATATTCCCACAAAGTTGGATCTGGTGAGGGTAATATGTAGACATGCCTTACCTCTACCCAAGAGCGCAGAGAGGCTGTTTCCAATCGACCCTCGGCGCAGGGAAAAGAAAGGCAAACAAAAACAAAAACAAAAATAACATTAGTTACACCAGCATACATCGCATAAATAGTTAACTAAACATAAGAGACATACGTACCATAAATAAACCGGCATGCAATAATATTAAAACAGTAACTACCAGAAATGACTACCATAAGAGAACACAAACTAATTCTCTATGGGTGGCCCTACCACGCCTCGCCCACCCCGAGAAAGGAGTACGAAAAATCTAGACGCCCCTACCCTACAACCCTGATACTAGACCTCCAGACTTTCCTATCAAGGATCATGTCCTCGAAAATCCGCATCCTCGCCATGTCCTGCCTAATTACCTCTCCCCAGTATCTCTTAGGCCTCCCTCTACCTCGCCTCACACCGACCACCGCTAGCCACTCACAGCTCCTCACCGGGCACCGGGGCTTCTCCTCCGCACATGCCCGAACCACCGAAGCCTCGCCTCTCGCATCTTCTCATCCACTGGGGCCACCCCCACCTTCTCCCGAATAACTTCGTTCCTAATCTTGTCTAACCTGGTGAGCCCGCATATCCACCTAAGCATCCTCATCTCCGCAACCTTCATCCTCTGAACATGAGATTTCTTCACCGGCCAACACTCCGTCCCATAAAGCATGGCAGGTCTAACCACAGCTCTATAAAACTTCCCCTTGAGTTTATGTAGCACTCTCTTATCACACAGGACTCCTGATGCAAGCCTCCACTTCGACCACCCCGCCTCTATACGGTGAGTGACATTCCCGTCTATCTTCCCGTCCCCCTGAATCACCGATCCAAGGTATCTGAAACTATCCCTCTTGGCTATGGCCCGAGATCCAATCATCACGCTCCCTCCCACTTCGCTCGGTTCAGCGCTAAACTTGCACTCCAGATATTCTGTCTTAGACCTGCTTAGTTTGAAGCCCTTAGACTCGAGAGTCTGTCTCCATTCCTCTAGTCTCTCGTTAACACCGACCCTCATCTCGTCTACCAGGACTATGTCATCAACAAATAGCATACACCAAGGCACATCTCCTTGAATGTGCCACGTCAAAGCATCCATCACCAAGGCAAACAAGAGAGGGATAAGCGCAGATCCTTGATGGAGCCCCATAACCACCGGGAAATGGTCTGTGTCGCCACCAACTGTCCTGACCCTAGACTTAGCTCCATCGTACATGTCCTCGATTATTCTAATGTAGGCTTCCGGCACGCTCTTAGCCTCCAGATACCTCCATAGCACCTCCCTAGGGACCTTGTTATACGCCTTCTCCAAGTCGATAAACTCCATATGCAGGTCCTTCTTCATATCCCTGAACTGTTCCACCAATCTCCTGACAAGGTGGATAGCTTCTGTAGTGGACCGGCCCGGCATAAAACCGAACTGGTTCACGGAAATAGATGTCGACTCCCTCACTCTGGCCTCGATCACCCGCTCCCATACCTTCATGGTGTGGCTTATTAATTTGATGCCCCTATAGTTGTCGCAACACTGGATATCCCCTTTGTTCTTATACAAGGGCACCCATGTACTCCACCTCCACTCCTCCGGCATCCTTTTGGTCCTAAAGATCGCATCGAACAACCTGGTGAGCCACTCCACTCCTGGCTTACCCATGTATTTCTAGAACTCCACCGGGATTTCATCTGGCCCGGTCGCTCGACATCTACTCATCCTACACAAAGCCCCCACGACTTCTTCCACCCTAATGCGCCTACGGTACCCTAGGTCTCTATGACGCTCTGAATGCCCCATCTCCTCTAGTTCTATACTTTGGTCCCCCTCCTCGTTGAGAAGGTCTCGGAAGTACGCCTGCCATCTCTGTTTGACTTGAGACTCCCCCATCAGGACTCTACCATCCTCATCCTTGATGCACCTAACTTGGTCCAGGTCCCTCGCCTTCCTTTCCCTTGCTTTGGCTAACCGGAATAACTTCTTATCCCCGCCTTTCTCCCCCAATTCCTAGTACATGCGACCAAAAGCCGCGTTTTTAGCTTCCGTGACCGCCAATTTCGCTTCCTTTCTTGCCACCTTATAGCTCTCTCTGTTCACCCGCCTTTCTTCCTCGCTTGTACTCCCTGCCAGCTTCGCAAAAGCTGCTTTATTCACCTCTATTATACTGGAGTTCGGTGCACTTGTGTATGAAAAATAGCTACTATTTTGATGCAATACGGAAAGTTCCAGCATAATATATTGTACTTGTGTATGAACTTCCAAGACATTATACTGGAACTCCAATACACAGAAAGTTCTAGTATAATATATTGGAGTACTAAAATTACAGTATATTATACTAGAGTATTTTTCCGGAATTTGAACAGTGTTTTTGTTCAGATTTATCTTTACATAAAATGAAAAGTGGCTAAATTTGAATTACTTTTGAAACTGTGCTATTTTTGAATGAGCATTTGTAAATTTGGCCATTTTTCAATTTCTCCCAATGCTTTCTTTTATAGACGAAGTTGCAAGAATAGTCAGTTTTAAGTCCTCTATTTAAAATATATTGACAATTTACAAATTTTGGTATCATACTTTAAAAAAACATAACTTCTGCCCCAGTTTTATTGCTTGGGGAATCTTTTATTTTTATTATACTATGATCGAGCCGTGAGGCGCCTACGTATCCTCTTTGACGAATCAGGTCGAATGTAGTTCACTCGATTCCTTTATATTTCTTGTGACTTTCCTTTTTTTTTTTTCTGTTTTGTTATATGTACATCTTTTCATTAATGATTCCAAAAGAGGGGTATGAAAGAATAATCAAGGCTCAATGGGGGGAAGTGAAGGTTAAAGTATTTGGATAGTAGAAAAAATTTCCTCCTTCATTTCAATCTCCGATAAATGCCAAGTACAAACAAACAAACAAATAATCAATAATTACAATCAAAGAATAATACATAATATCTCTTAAGTGCGTCAGAATTGATAGCCATATCGATGTATCTTCCCTCGATATCTGTCAGGCATAGAGCGCCATTGGATAACACTCTAGTCACAATAAAAGACCATTGCCAATTCGGGGCGAACTTGCCCTTTGCTTCGGCTTGATGTGGCAGAATTCTTTTCAACACTTGCTGTCCCACTTCAAATATTTTGGGACTTACGTTCTTGTTATATGCTCTTGCCATTCTCTTTTGATACAACTGGCCATGACATACCGCTGCAATATATTTTTGTCAATCAAGCTTAATTGTTCCAACCGGCTTTTGACCCATTCATTATCATCAATCTCAGCCTTAGTTATTATCCGAAGGGAGGGAATTTCGACCTCTGCTAGTATCACTGCTTTAGTTCTGTATACCAATAAATAAGGAGTTGCACCTACTGAATTACGAACAGTAGTGCGATAACCCAACAGTGCAAATGGTAACTTTTCATTCCATTGAATGGATCCTTCTATCATCTTCCTCAATATCTTCTTTATGTTTTTGTTGGCTGCTTCAACGACTCCATTCGCCTTGAGATGATATGGTGTGGAATTACGTAGTGTAATCTTAAACTGTTGACATATTTCTTTCATCAAACCACTGTTAAGATTGGCATCGTTGTCCGTGATGATCACCTTTGGGATCCCAAACCTACAGATGATATGGGAATGCACAAAATACACCACCGCCTTCTTGGTCACTGACTTGAACATTTTAGCTTCAACCCATTTGGTGAAATAGTCAATGGTTACCAGAATGAACCTATGGCTGTTGGAAGCTGCCGGCTCAATAGGTCCGATGACATCCATGCCCAATGAAACAAATGGCCAAGGTGCTGACATCATATGTAATTTTGTTGGTGGAGAATGAATTAGATCTCCGTTTATTTGACACTGATGGCATTTTCACACGAAACAGATACAATCACACTCTACAGTGAGCCAATAATATCCTGCTAGAAGGATCTTCTTTGCCAATACATATCCACTCATATGTGGCCCACATACGCCAACATGTACCTCCATCATCACTGCCGCGACTTGACCAATGTCTATACATCTAAACAAACCCAAAGCTGGTGTTCTTTTATACAAAACTCATCCATTGAGGAAAATTCCATTTGCCAATCGCCGAATGGCTCTTTTTTGATCTTCGGTGGCCTGCTCTAGGTATATACCCATCCTGAGGTATTCCTTGATATCATAGAACCACGACTCACCATCCATCTGTTCCTCTATCATGTTGCAATAAACATTTTGATCTCGAACCTGAATATGTAACGGGTCAACATGGATTTTGTCTGGGTAATGCAGTATTGATGCTAAAGTAGCCAAAGCATCGGCAACCTCATAATGCACTCTTGGGATGTGTCTGAACTCCACTGATTGGAGCCGCTTACTCATATCATGCAAACATTGACAATATGGTATAAGTTTCAAATCTCGTGTTTCCCACTCTCCTTGAATCTGATGTACTAGGAGGTCCGGGTCTTCCAAGACCAAGACATCCTGGACATCTATGTCCACAGCTAACCGCAATCCCAAAATGCATGCTTCATACTCAGCCATATTGTTGGTACAATAATAATGCAATTGAGCTGTAACAGGATAATGCTGTCCGGTTTGAGAGATAAGTACTGCTCCTATTCCAACTCCTTTTGTGTTCGTAGCTCCGTCAAGGAAACGTTTCCATCCTGGTTCCCTGGTCAATTCCAACTCATCTATATGCAGCACTTCTTCATCAGGAAAATACGTCCTTAAATGTTCGTATTCATTATCAACAGGATTCTCAGCCAAGTGATCGGTTAAAGCTTGGGCTTTCATAGCCGTCCTCGTCACATAGACGATGTCAAACTCCGTAAGTAATATTTGCCATTTTGCTAACCTCTGTGTGGGCATATGTTTTTGGAAAATATAATTTAGTGGATTCAAGCGCGAAATAAGATAAGTAGTGTAGGAAGACAGATAATGCTTTAGCTTATGTGCTACCCAAGTTAGGGCACAACACGTCTTCTCAAGATGAGTGTACCTAACTTCATGAACAGTGAACTTCTTACTGAGATAACAAATGGCCCGTTTCTTTTTGCCAGTAATGTCATGCTGCCCCAATACATAGCCAAATGAGTTTTCCAAAACCGTTAGATAAAGAATCAGAGGTCTCCCAGGTTCAGGTGGACCAACACATGTGGGTTTGACAAATACCCTTTTATCTTATCAAATACCTCTTGACATTCTTCAGCCCATTTGACTGCAGTGTCCTTCCTCAATAGCCTAAAAATAGGTTCACATGTCGATGTGAGCTAAGCAATAAACCGGCTAATGTAATTCAACCTTCCTAGAAGACTCATTACTTCGGTCTTGTTTTTCAGTACCGACAGTTCTTGGATGGATTTAATCTTTGATGGGTCCAACTCAGTGCCTCGCCGACTGACTATGAATCCTAATAGTTTTCCTGACAGGACACCAAATGCGCTCTTGGTAGGGTTAAGATTGAGGTTGTATCTACAGAGTCTATGAAAAAACGTCCTCAAATCCTCGATGTAGTTGGCCTGATGTTTTGACTTTATAATCACTTCATCGACATACACTTCGATTACTTTGTGTATCATATTATGAAACACAACGGTCATTGCCCACATGTAAGTCGCCCTACCGTTCTTTAAACCAAACAGCATCACCCGGTAGCAATAGGTTCCCCATGGCGTGATAAAAGCCGTCTTCTCTGCATCTTCCTCGTCCATTAGAATCTAATGATACCCAACATAGCAATCTACGAAAGATCCAATCTCTCGCTTGGCGCAGTTGTCAATTAATATATGGATGTTGGGTAGTCGGAAGTTATCCTTTGGGATTGCTTTGTTGAGATTGTGATAGTCAATGCATACTCTGATCTTTTCATCCTTCTTTGGCACCGACACAATCTTAGCCAACCATTCTGGATATCTAGTGACCCGAATAACGTTTGCGTCCAATTTCTTGGTTATTTATTACTTAATATTCACACTCATATCTATTTTGAATTTTCTTAATCTCTATTTGACAGGAGAAAATGCTGAATCATTGGGTAATTTATGAACCACTAAATTTGTGCTCAGACCCGGCATATCATCATATGACCATGCAAAAACATCTTTAAACTCAACAAGTGTTTTGATTAATTCTTCCCTGAGGTTTGGTTCAAGATGGACGCTTATTTTGGTTTCTATAATGTCATCTACGTCTCCTAGATTGACGGCTTTTGTATCATTTAGATTCGGTTTGGGCTTTTCTTTGAAGTGACTCAGTTCTTTGCCGATTTCTTCTAAGGCTTCCTCTTCGTCTTATTATGATTCACTCTTATCATTTCTTATTTCTTGTATTATTGTTTCTGAACCAAAATGATTTTCTAGACTGGGGTGAAGATTCCTTATGCATGCCATATCATTAAGATCAGTGGAAAAAATGCCGTTCAGAAAAGTAAAAGGAAGAATAAATCAAAATCAGAAATAATGGGAACAAAAATATCTTTCATAAAAAAATACAAGATACCAAGGTTTGCACACTTTAAAAGCAAACTTGAAAACAAAATAAACTGGACTACAACCCTGAAACAACCCCAAACAAACTTGAAGGAAAATCAAAGCAAAAGGAAGATGAGTAGCCTTCCAATTATTCAGTTTTGTTTTTGGCCCTACAAATTGTATTTCAGCATGACTAGGCCCTTCTCCACCTTCTATCATGTTCACATCAATGAACATGATCCTCGAACCTTCTAAAAAATTCCTCATCCGATTTGTCCATAGGACCGGAAATCCTCGTTGCTGTACATCTTCTGGATCTGGACTTAACAAAAGATCTGGAGAGGTGCGGGACCAGCTTTGGAAGTACCCATGTCTTCTGCTTAATCCTCTTAGCTCGTCAGATCTCTTCCGCTGTAGGTTCAAATACCAAACCAAAAGTACCCACATTTTCCAGCAAAGACACTGGCTGTACGATAACTTGCAGAGATGCACCCAAACCTTTACCGGGCACAAAGCCATTTCCCAATATTTCGTAGGCTACCATGATATATGCGGAGGTTATCTTGGTATTTGGAGTGTATTCTCCCTCCAGAACTTTCTTGACTAATACTGCATCACAAACTTGGTATACCCATTGTGAGCACATGATTTTTGCACCGGGCAAATGAGTTCTAAAATTAAAAAAATATATATATATTTTTGAGTGCAATTGCATGCCTTGTTTGAAATTAGCTACATTTTGTGTGTTTGAATAATTGGAAATTAGAAAAAAAAAGGTTAAGTACTTATATTGTTTTAATTAATTAGTTTAAAAGAAAATCATCAAAAATAGCTTTATTTAGCGAAAATTAAGGAAAAAATAATAATAGTTAACAAAAAATGCCAAAACATTAGTATAAGTAGGAAATTGATTAATTTTTAGTAATACATTAAAGAAAAGAAAACAAAATACAAAAAAGGGTGTATAAATAATTAAATACCAAAAAAATACAAAACAAAATATATTGGGGATAATTAATTTGGGCCAAAAGAGTTTGAAAATTGAAGGCCCAATGCTTTGGCCCAAAGAGAGCCGGTCTATAGACTTGAATTAACAAGATCTCAACCGTTCATTACATCACATCCAACGGCTGAGAATTTTAGCAGAATTTTGTTAGTGAATTAATTAATCTCAACCGTCTATCAGGCCTGATCCAACGACCAAGGATGCAGTCCGGATCAATTCAAAGATAAGGGTGAGATTCAATCTCCACCACTCGATCAGGTCGAATCCGATGGTGGGAATACTTAGTAGAATTTTAGTTAATAAAATTGAAATGAGAGTGATCGTAGCCGTCCATTTGAATTGATCTAAGGGTGGGAGTCTTTGGTCTTTTGTGTTATTAAGCGACGCCATTTAGTGGTGCCTTGATTTAGCCGTTGATCTTTATCAATCCAACGGCTCAGATCTCATTAGTTGCCCCGAGTATATAAAGCTTCGGTCTGAAGAAGAGACGGTCATTTTTGCACAAATCAAACCCTAGCCGCCTGAAAATCTCTCCCACCTTCTTCTTCTTCACCATCATCCAAGCCAGTAACCCTAGCCGGCCATGGAGGCCACCACCTCCCACGGTGGTCTCCGGCCACCCCCTCACCCTTCTTCTCATCCTTTCTTCATCTTTCTTCTTCTTCTCCGACCAAGCCTCAGGAAAACCCTAGAAACAGACCCTCTGTTAAAACTCCGGTCACCGAAATCTACCATCGGTGACCACCAAACAATGAGCCACCATTCCAAACCAATGCTAATCGGACCGCCTTGGTCCGATCTACACCCCCCAAACTTGAAATCCTTCGAATCTACCCCTAATCCCTCGAATATCCCTAAAGAAGTCGCCGGAACCCTAACTCCGGTGACTCAGAACTTCAACCTTTCAAAGATCCACTCTTTTACCCTCCCCAAACTCCCCAATACAACCCAAAAACCTTAAAGACTTCATCTTGAAGTCTAAAATAGAAAAACAGAAAGAAAAATGAGAAAAATGAAAAAAGAAGGAGAAGAACAATAGTGTGGGAAAATACTTGAAAAAAGGGGAGGAAAGCTTGGGGGACAAACCCCGCTAAGCTAAGTGTCCCTTTCTTTGTGTGTTTCTTTACTTTTCTGTTTAATCTATGTGTCTTTCTTGTTTCACATGTTTTATCTGTCTTTCTCTTGATTCTTGTACTCAGCATGTTAGTTTTAGGGGTTTTTCTGCTTATTTTTGTCTCCTTTCTTGTTTTTGTTCATTTGCCCTTGTTGCACATCTTATTCTTGTCTATTTCTCTGTCTTCTTTAAATCTCAAAACCCCATAACTACATCTGTTTCTTAACCTGTTCATTTTCCACATCTATCTCTGTGTTACTTGCTTCTTTGATTCGAAGGGCTTGTTAGTGCTATGGTTTCTGTCTGTTATTTGCTTGTTTTGATTTGTCTCCTCTATTCTATCTATCATGCTTCTTTACTCTGAGTTCAAAGATTTTGTCTTTTCTTTGTCATTTTGACTTGTGGTTTCTGATTCATTTCAAAAAGCATGACTGCTGATTTTTGTTTTATCTCTCATCCCTTATTTCCTCTGTTTGTCTGCTTAAAGTCATGTCTTATTGCTAATAAGTCCAAGTTACTTTGATTCTTTTCTTCTCTTCATTTTGTTAAATCATATAGTTGTGGATCTGTTTCGACTCTTATAGCATAACTCCTCTATTGTCATGCATGCTCTATTATCTTTTCAATCTTCTTGTTAAGTCACTTTTGTGTATTCTTCACCCTTGTCTATAAGTTTCTCTGCTTGGTCTCCAATGTGTCATCTCTAAAAGTAAATATCTCTGTTTGTTTCAGTCATACTCTAGTTGTTCTATGTTTTCACTGCTTTCCTTTTAGCATGATTCTAGGATTAGTCATTAGACTCTCATGTCTACTTAAGTCCTCTGATTGTTTATGATAGTCTATGCTTTGTGTGTACTTCTGCCATGAACCTTACTGTGTTTTTGAAGTTCTTCAATTGTCATGTGACTTGAGCTAATAGTATTTCGCTCTGAATTGACATGAGTTCATACTTTGTCACATAAAATTGGATAATGTGAGTTAATTAACTAAGATTCAACCATATCAATTGCCTTTCTGAGTTTTGGTTGATTAATGCATTTTGTTTGATCTTGTGTGTCTCTGTATGCAATACATGTTGAAAATGACTGAAGTTTTAGTAGTTCTTGTTGAGTGTGAGTATTTGATTAACACTGATTAAGCCTTAGGAGATTGGTTATAGCTGCTAGTGTTAGATTCCATGAAAGTGGTTAGTTTTTAAATAGGCTTAAAACTGAAAATGAACAAACATAGGCTGTTAGGTAATAATTGACCAAAAGAGTGGTGAATTTTGCAAAGTTGATCAACTCTACAAGGTCCAAACACACTAGTCCACCTCAAAAGGGGCTAGTTGTGTAAAACTGGTTAAGTCTGCAAATGCAGGCTTACCAAGGCTTATTTCAGCCCTGAGTTTCATGTGGCTAGGTCTGCAAAGACCTTATGCCCAGCCTGTTGATCAGTTTAAAGGCTGGAACATGCAAAAATGGGCTAAGTCCGCAATACCAGACTTGCCCAGGCTCTTTTTGAGCCCTGAACCTCAAATGGCCAAGCCTGCAAAAGCTTTGGGCCCAATTGTGTTCAGTAAATGGGTTTAATCACCCAAGCCAAGTCTTAACTTGAGACTGGCTAAATTTTAAATAAGTTTAAATATATTAATAAAGCAGGCTAGTCCTGCAATTAGTTTTTAAAATGAATTAAATAGGTTAATTAACTGAAAACGAAACCAAAATAGGCTAAGTTTAAATAATAAGAACTTGCCAGTCCTTAAATGCCAATGCAAGGACTGGCCATAGGATAAATAAGGCCCAAAAGCTGAATACCAGACCTAGGTAGGTCGGGTAAAACAGCCTTTTCATTAAGGGCATAAAGGGAAACCAAAAAGGTAAATTTGTGAATAGTTTAGGACATATAGGGTTAAGGGAGTCATTTGTACTCCTGATTTCTCCAATTTTGCAGAAGTTTGAGGGTATAATGGTCTCCCTAAAAAGGCAAATCTGTAAAAATCTTTAACCCCTAAGGATACATTGGTAAAATGCCCCAAAAGGGAATCTTTAGAACCTTCCAGCACATGCTGGAAGGGTTTTAATAACTAAAATAGGGGCCTAAGTGAAAACTTGATAATTTTAAGAGGGGGAGAAGTGGGATTTAATCCCATACTTTCTCCCCAAGTCATGAGCCCCTTCCCTTCCTAAACATACTCCCAAAAAGAGTAAATTAAGGGCTGGCTTTTAAAAGAAAAGTTCAGAGAAATATTAGTAATAGAGCAATAGGCTTCTTCTGCATTTTTTCGAGTGAAAAACTCTGAGAAATTGATCTGACCCTTTTGGGTTTTTGCTCGAGTATTATGCCTAGGTTTCTTCTTGCTTTGCTGTTGTTGTGGTTTTCCTTATTCATTAGCATTCAATCCATCGCTGTTGCATTGCTGTTTGAGTCTTCTGCTGTGCCTTGCTTGCTTATCCCATGGACTCATTGATTTCTTTGCTGATTCAGGTTCTCTTCTATTCATTAGAAGCTGTAATGGCGAGTTGATTGAAATAAAATGAAGACTCGGCTTAATTTTTTTTCGTGTTATTGTTATGTATTATTATTCTAATAGCTGTAGTCTTAGTTTGAATCTGTAGTTTACTTATGTTGTAGTAGGTAGTAGTAGAGAAACAAACACAAAATATTGTAATAGTTAGTAAATGTAGTAGTAGTATAGTAGCAGTAGCACATCACTTAGTTTAATTAGGTAAAGAACCTTAAAACATAAGTTGATATATCATAGTTTCAAAACCAGTAATTGATCCTCACAATAGCTTCTCGTAAAAATTAGAATCACATAGCTAACCATCCTGTCATGAATCTGAATTTAGACATTAAGTGAGATCTAAAGAAGAAAATGCTAGATTAAGTTGTAATCCATGCTATAACTGGGTTAATAATTGTATGATGAATCGAGTCGCAATAAAATTAGTAGTTAATCACGTATAACTCTCTGAGTTACTCACATATAGGTGTTCGAAGTTGTATAATGGGGTAATTAGACTAAATAACTATTGTCCTTGTAATCAGTTAGTTTTAAGAGAACATAAGATCAGATCATGGTTGAGTCTGAAAGGAGAAACACCCGTATAACATGACAACTCAGTTTGAACTAAATTTGCAATATCAATCGAGTTAGCTTGTAGTAAAGTCGATAGTTAATAGTGTGACTATAACTAATTCGCCTATGCCCTCAAATAATCCTCATAATTTCTCACAAACATATATAGTTAAGTAACTTTGGGTTTAAACTAGTAGGTGATTCAAAAGTTAGCATAAACTCGCTAATAAAGATTAAAGTTTGAGATAGTCTGTTGGTTAAAGCTATGTGTATAGTCGGTTCAGAATTAATGATTCATGTACTGATTTTCCTTTATATTGATGAATAAAAAATGCAGTTGAGTTCAGTATTAGTGATTTATACTTATTCTGTTGTGAGTTTCCTTAATTATATTGTCGTTGTTACGATTTAATTTGGGCCCAAGAGATGACATGGGCCTGAGCTGTTGTATAAGGTCTACTGGACCTATGAGCAAAGTCTCGAGAATGGTCTCGGTCTTTGGGACCTGGGCAGATCTGACGCCCAATTAAGTGAAGAAACAAAAGCCATCGGCCCAATGAAGAAAACGAAAATGGCCTGGGCTTAATACTGAAATGCCGAATAGAGTAAAAAAAACATATGTATAGAAAATATAGTTGAACAAGTAGGATTGGACTTTAATAAATAATTGGGATGAGCCTCGCACGATATTAAACAGCGGGGCCCCCTTTTTAGTAATAAGATAATATAAGTAGACCCGGAAAGGCTATTAACAAATTCCATAGCCTCATCCAAAAATAATTAAAAGCCGATAGACCTTTTAGGGCACGATTTAATATACTTTCCTATGAACGAGTGTGCACCTGGTGCAACTCAAATCTTAAATCCCGGCAAAGCTGAAATATATCAAAAGTCACAGGCGTATTGGTTGCGGTGTGACTCGTGGTGTGTTTTCGCGATGTCGCAATTCTATAAAAAAATATTAAAATAAAAGCACATACGTATTGTTGAAATCTGTAATGAGTCAAGAACGACGATTGAGCGACCGTGTTAAAACCACGGAATCCGGGAGTGCCTAACACCTTCTCCCGGGTTAACAGAGTTCCTTATCCAAATCTTTGTTTCGCGGACATCAATAAAAGAGTCAATTTCCTCGGATTTGGGATTAACCGGTGACTTGGGACACCATTATTTTCCAAGTGGCGACTCTAAATAATTAAACAAAATCCCGAACCGATTGTCCTTTAAGTGGAAAAACTCCTTCCTCTATGCTATTATATCCGTCTCGGGTATTTGAACATCGAGGTATACTCTATAAGCATATATCATGTTTTCGGGGTAGTAAAAAGGGAGGTGTGACAGCTCTGGCGACTCTGCTGGGGAACCCATCCCCGAACTTCGGTTTCAGGGTTTAAGAACTCGAGCTCCTTAGAATTGCCGTTCTTGACATTATTTGATTTCGTTATATGATTTGAACAACATGCTATGTGCTTTATCGCTTTGATACTACGTGGATTGTATATAAAAATTGTGCCGAAAAACCTTCTCTTCTTCACCCCCGGGGATGTGCTTACTGGTTGAGACTCCCTTTTCTTTTAAGTTACCCCAAAATTAAGAAACGGAGGCCGGATAAGTTACAAAGCCGATTGACTCCGCGAGTCACCGGTACGTAGCCCCCTCCTCGATTCGAGTTGTCCGCTCGGGTACACGGTCTAGCATTCTATGAAACTATAAGATGTTGAACATAGGTCTAGGACGATTATTTGCATCATATCCGACTTAGGGGAGTCAACATAGGGGTTGGCTCCGTCTAGGACAGGTGACCCGGTATTTGAAAAGACCGAGCATATTATATGTTGTATTTTTATTGTCCTTGATCGTTATGCAGACCGACAAAACTCCCGAGGATAGAAAAATATTGAAAAAAAAGAGAAGAGAGAAATAAAAGCTAGTGAAAGTGTGTATCCGAAAAAAAGGTTTTGTTATTGAAATAATTGGTCAACTAATCTGACCGAACTACATAGGTTTGATTCTCGCCGTTAGGCGGGATACGTAGGCAACCCTTGAACGGGTCCAACCACACCTTTACGAAAAAGACCAAAATGATTTTTCTTTTCAAATAACCGGAGTGATTGCTATTTTTGGAAATGCCCGAATGTTCCGAAAGGACGCCGGAAGGGTGTTTTGGCAAAAATGGCCACTTCGAGAGTCATGTCTCTTTCAAATATGAAAATTTTCATTGAAAAAGATTTCTTTTCTCTTTTCTGAATAAAATCGCCTTAATAAATGTGCACGATGAGCACAATATTGAATGAACCTTTCTCCTTAATGAATAAAATCCCTTTGGAGCTGAGACTATGGTGGCACGACATGGAAACAGAAAGTCAAAACTGGATCAAAGGCTACTTGAAGGATCTCACGGGGTTATTGGACATAGTTCCCCGAGGCGACATAATTAGAGCACTGGTCACGTATTGGGATCCTGCACACAATGTACTACACCTTTCGGATTTTGAACTCACTCCTACTCTGGAGGAGATTGCTTTCTACATAGGGAAGAATGAGGTCCCCTTGAAAGGAAAATACCCGGTATCTCCGAGAGCAGTAACGGTGCATCGCTTTTTGGATTCTTTGAAAATTGCTAGGAATGTCCACAATGAGGATTTAGCCAACGGAGTTTGCTCCCTGAACTTCATCTATAGTAGGTATGGACATGTCGGGGGTTTCAACGACTCCACGAACAAGTTGTGTAGCAAGTCCAACCGAGCGAAGTGGGAGGAGCATCGACGGTTTGCTTTCTTAGTGGCATTTCTCGGAGTTGTCATATTTCCGAGAAAAGATGGGCACATCAACATAAAGGTTGACAGGGTAGCAAGCACTTTGGCAGTACAAGACAATTGTACCTTAGCTCCGATGATTTTAGCTGACATCTATCGAGCCTTGACTGCATGCAAAGCTGGAGCCAACTTCTTTGAGGGATGCAATTTAATTTTGCAGATTTGGTTGATTGAACATCCATGCCATCATCCTTCGTTCTCAAGTTATGGGTCGATTGGAAGAACATGCCTTGAATAATTTTACATGAGAACAAAAGAAGTTAAATTGCTAGAGGGAGTAAAGGATTGGATTTTCCATCTGCGATCATTGACCGACTGCGAGATTGATTGGACATATGATTGGTTACCTCTTGACGAGGTGATTTATATGCCGACAGAAGGGTCACACTTTTTGATCATGGGTTTAAAGAGTATCTAGCCTTATGCCCCGTACAGGGCATTGCGACAACTTGGTAGATGTCAAGTTATACCAAAGGACGGGGACCTCAGTTTACAGGTAATAGAGATTAGTACGGATGGGCAATTCCCGGAAGCAAAGGTCCGTTAGTTTTGGAATGAATATCAGAACTTGAAGGTAGATACTTGTGTGCAGAACATAGCTCGAGGTGAAGTGTCATCTGGATATTCCGCATGGTATCTACGGGGTATTGAGGACGATCGGCCTTCAAAAACACCTCACTTGTAAGATCTGGTGGAACAATCTAAAGAAAACAAGAATTGGGCGGCCAAGGAGAGTGAATATAAGGCCTAGATCAGCTTGCTGGAAAAACAGTTAAGGGACCTCCAGTTTGAAAGCGGTTTGCAGGCAGCATCCGACGAGGGAGAGAAAAAGCAGCTGCAGAAAGAAAATGAAATGCTAAAGGCTCAGGTTGCTCAGATGAAAATTGCATCCGAGACCCCCATTCGCCTAGCCTGGGATGAAAAATTGATTGAGACTCTTCGGCGCAAGGTGAATGACTACAGCTTTGACTTAGATAAAGCAGAGAAGGAATTAGTCAGGGCTCGGAAGCAAATAACCAGAGATGCCGAGGAAAGAGCGAAGTTGGTTCAGCAGCTACAGGATAAGCATGCGTTTGAGGTAGCTCGACTAAGAAAGAAAATTGTTACAGCCACCGTCAAAAGTAACAAGGTCATCAAAGATCTCGAAGAAGAAAGGGAACACTGTTACACGACCATGGATCGATTAGAGTTTGCGCTACAACAAATTCAAAAGGAGAACCAACATACTTTAGATGTTCGCACTGAACAGATCAGCCGATTGCTTCAAGAGAAAGGGGTTATTCAAGAGAAAATTATCCGTATTGATCAGAACATCACCCGAAAGAGACAACTATGTGAAGATATGTCCCAAGGAACCTTTGTGTCAGCGGTGAAGTTCTTCGTGCAGCAAGTCATGTCTGACCTGGATAGGCTCCAAAAGGGATTAGTATATAGGCCCGCGTCAAGACCGAACGATGTCTCGTGGGCACTAGGAGCATTGATGTATTCTTAGGGCATGCATTCTGTATTTATGTTTCTTTGCATTACAACATCATCTTGTAAATCAATGTTTTTGAGCTATCAATGAAAATTAAGAGTTGTTGTCAATCCTTTTTGCTTTATATCAATCCTTTATTTACGATAGGCAAATAAATAGGAACGCAAGTTAAAAAAAAAAAGAGAAAGAAAAGAAAAAAGAGAAAAAGAGAAAAAGAGAAAAAAAAGATGATTGGTTCAAATAAACAAAGGCCGGGATGATGCATGACGATCCAAGGAAAATGTGTTTGTTCTAAATCGTTGCATCTTATCTCCTTATATGCTAACCACTAACGGGTGTTGCTGTTTATGAGATCCAGATCCTAGTTGGCACCTGGCATTCTGGCTACTCACCCATACAACACAAGATATAAGAAAATGACAAAGGCCGTGTCACAAGAAATTGAAGAAACAGTCATGGATCCCGTCCAGGAGAAGGAAATTGTGGACGTGACGGGGATGAATGAAGAGATGTACAAACTAAAATAGCAGATGGCCGAGATGTACTAGGCTTGGTCGAGGGCAACCCTTGCCTACTTATCCTTCTAACCCCACATACATCCCTCCAACTAATACCAACCCTGAGCCACCCACTATGAATTCATCCTCTACATATCCTGACTATCACCTCTACTATGCTTCCACCTCCCAAGTGCCACCACCTCTGTCAAAATAAGTACCACCCCATCCACCCCAGGTTGCTCCGGTGTATATGGCACGTCCACCTGCCGCCTTACACAAGTCATCTAGTGAACCATTGTTTCATGTACAAGACACCCACTACTACCCACCTGAGCCGACCTTCCAACAGTATGAATCTCACACTCCATTGATGGAGACAATCGAAGAGAAACCTGTTAAGAATGCAGAACAGGAGGAGATGGCAAGGAAAATGAAAAGTTTGGAAAACGCCTTTCGTAACATGCAAGGGATAGGGGGACAAGTAAGTGTGGCGTACAAGGACTTATGTCTGTTTCCAGAAGTGCAACTTCCTGCCGGATTTAAGTTGCCGAAGTTTGACATGTACAATGGACACGGAGATCCGGTGGCCCATTTTAGAGGATATTGCAGTAAGATGCGGGGCGCAGAGGGCAGGGATGAGCTTCTGATGGCATATTTCAGCCAGAGTTTGAGTGGTTCCACTTTGGAATAGTACACACGCCAAGATCACACGAGATGGTTTATCTTTGATGATCTCGCACAAGCATTCACGAACCATTTTCAGTACAATTTGGAAATCATACCGGATAGATTGTCACTCATGAAGATATAGAAGAAACCTGGTGAAAGCTTTAGAGAGTACGGGTTTAGGTGGAGGGAACATGCGGCGAGAGTGGATCCGCCGGTGAAAGAGAGTGAAATGGTGGACTGTTTCTTGCAGGCTTTGGAGCCTACCTATTATGGACACCTAGTGTCAGCCATTGGGAAAAGTTTTAATGAGGTTGTGAAAATGGGAAGTTTCATCGAAGAAGGATTGAAGACTAACAAGATTATGAGTTTTTCAGCAGTCAAGGCCACAAATCAGGCCATTCAGACTAGGAGTGGAGGAACCATCGGGAAGAAGAAGAAAGAAAAAGTGTTAGCTGTGGAGAGCAAGCCTTGGAACCGCAGCCAATACCATCACCCGCCACGACCATATCAGCCATACCCACCAACCCCATACAACCCACCAACCACATATAACCCACCAGCATCATACAACCCGCCTCTACCATACTACCCACCAACTACCTCACACTACCACAATCCACAAACCCAAACTTATCCATCACCACCACAGGTATGGCGAGCCCAAGCCCCGCAGAATGTTTACCACACACAAAATACATACCCTTCTTCTAGAGCTTACAGAAACCCAAACAAACCCAACTTCAGGCCCGACCCGGAGATGAGGAATAGGAATCAAGCGAAGAAAACATTCACCCTGCTGGGGGGAATCTTATACTAGCCTCTATCACCGATTGGAGGAATTGGGGATGTTGAGCCCAATCGAGTCAAAGCTTCCGAATCCACCTCCAAAGAACATCGATCAGTCGGTCAAGTGCGAGTATTGCTCTGGAGCACCAGGACACAACACTGAGAAATGTTGGCATTTGAAGAACGCTATTCAAGAACTCATTGATAGCCGGAGGATTGAAGTGTAGGCTCCGGAGGCCCCGAACATTACTCAGAACCCACTGCCAGCTCACCATGAAGCACATATGATAGAGTTGGCACAAGAGGAAAGCGGTCGGAAGCCATCCCAGTCTGTCATGATGATCAAGGCCAGTAGCAAAGCAGAGAAAGAAGTTAAGAAAGGAAAAATGATAGCTGAAGAACCAGTGAAAAGGCAAACATTCGTGAAAAATTTGAAAGTTATAGTACGAGGTGTGAGACCATTGTTAACAGTGAAAGGCGCAAGCGTGGAACCGGTAATCATAAGACCAGTAGTACAGATGCCGTTGGTAGATACCAAGGCTGTACCTAGGAACTACAACAAGGTGGCAGTTATTTACAAAGGGAAAGATATGTCTGGAGAAATCAATGAGACGCACGGTCTAACTCGGTCCAGGAAGTTTTTTACCCCGGAAGAGTTGAGGAAAATGAAGGTAGTGAAAAAAAGTCAATTAAAGAAGCCTGTGTCTGAGGAAGAAGCAGAAGAGTTCCTCAAGAAGATAAAATCATAGGATTACTCCATAGTGGAACAGTTGAGGAAAACACCCGCACAAATCTATTTTCTCTCGTTGTTGATCCATTCGGAAGAACACAGAAAAGCTCTGGTAAAGATATTGAATGATGGGCATGTCCCTGAGAAGATCTCGGTTTGTCATCTCGAAAAGATTACCAACAAGATCTTCGAATCCAATAAGATTACATTCTCAGACAGCGAATTGCCCGTTGAGGGAACCGAGCATAATACGACGCTTTATCTTACAGTGAAAAGTGAGGAGTCAGTGGTTACCAGGGTGCTGAGAGATAATGGCTCAAGTACAAACATTTGCCCGTTGTCAACTCTTGGGAAGTTGAGTATCAGTCCCGATAGAATTCGAATAAACAGTGTGAATGTGAGAGGATTTGATGGTGGAAGTAAGAACACTTTGGGGGATAAAATCTTGGAGGTTACCATCGGGCCCGTGGATTTTACAATGGAATTTCAGGTATTGGACATCGCTGTATCTTACAATCTATTGCTGGGTCAACCATGGATCCACGCAGCCAAAGCCGTGCCGTCATCCTTGCATCAAATGGTCAAATTTGAATGGGAGCAACAAGAAGTCATAGTGCATGGAGAGGGAGATACTTGCAATGTCATAATGCCATTTGACGATGCTGATGGAGACAAAGGTCCTTGGGTATACCAGGTAACGAATACCATAACAATGAACATAATTGCTGAGGGTGAGAAACTGCCAATCCCTACGGTAGCACCTGCTACTGTGATGGTAGCCCGGGAAATGCTCAAAAATGGATTTGCACCAGGGAAAGGGTTGGGGAAAGCTTTGCAGGGAATCACCCAACCAGTTCAGCTGCCAGTGAACAAGGACACCTTCGGCTTAGGATTCAAACAAACCTATGCCGATATCCAAAAAGCCCAAAAAACCAAAAAGAAGAACTGGACCCTGCCTAAACCCATCCCCAAACTATCCGACATCTTTGCCAAGCCTGGTACTAAACATCTGACATCTGCTACATCAAGGTACATTGAGACCCGACCCGATGAAGAACTCTGGATGAGGTTTGAGAAGATATTTGGGGATGTGAACATGGTTGAAATGGGAGAAGGCACTAGCAGGATGGACGTGCAATTCGTGGGATCCGGTTTTATGCTCAACAATTGGGAAGTCACTCCTTTCCCGATCAGGAAGGAGTCTTGGTAGTTAGCTCTTCAAAATTCATCATCATTTCCCCGGAAAAGCAATTTTACTTTTTGTAGTCCCCCCCACCCCCATGGAAATCAAAATTGTACCCAAAACTCTGTTCATCTTTTGATATCAATGAAATGCAGTTTTCTTCTTTCTTCATTTTTGCCTTATTTCTATCTTTTCTTTTGTACAGTTCCATATGTGCTGATTCTGATGACATGTCATGCATGAAGAATTCCCGACCTAGTTCTGACAATCGCATTATCATACAAGAAATTGAGGAGGATAGTGAGATAGAATATGAGGATGAGGAGGCCCTGGAAGAAATAAGTAAGGACATGAACCAATATGAGGAAAAAGCCAAACCAAACTTGAGTGAGATAGAATCCATCAATTTTGGGAAGTGAAGATAATGTCCGGGAAACAAAAATCAGTGTTCATTTGGAGACACCCCTCAGGGAAGAATTGATAAGGTTGTTGCATGAATTCAAGGACATCTTTGCTTGGTCCTATGATGACATGCCCGGACTTAGTACTGACTTGGTGGTACACAAGTTGCCTATCTATCCTGAATGCCGGCCAGTGAAGCAAAAGTTGCGAAAATTCAAAACGGACATCAACGTAAAGATAAAAGAAGAGGTGAATAAGCAGTTTGAGGCGAAGGTCATACGAGTTACTAAGTACCCCACCTGGTTGGCGAATGTTGTGCTGGTCCCAAAGAAAGATGGAAAAACCAGAGTGTGTGTGGACTACAGAGATCTCAACAAAGCCAGTCCAAAAGATGGCTTCCCATTGCCAAACATCCATATATTGATTGACAATTGCGCCAAGCATGAGATCGGTTCATTTGTGGATTGTTACGCCGGTTATCATCAGATTCTGATGGACGAAGAAGTCGCGGAGAAAACTACTTTCATTACACCTTGGGGAACGTATTGCTATAGAGTGATGCCGTTTGGAATAAATAATGCTCGGAGCAACTTATATAAGGGAAATGACCACAATGTTCCATGACATGATGCATCGAGAAATCGAAGTATATGTGGACGATGTCATCATAAAGTCCAAGAAGCAACATGATCATGTGAGGGATCTGAAGAAGTTTTTTCAGAGACTCCGGAGGTACAATCTTAAACTTAATCCTGCAAAATGCGCTTTTGGAGTGCCGTCAGGGAAGCTGTTGGGGTTCATAGTGAGTCGGCGGGGTATTGAACTAGATCCATCAAAGATCAAAGCCATCCAGAGTCTACCTCCGCCGAAGAACAAAAAGGAAGTGATGAGTTTATTGGGGAGGCTGAATTATATTAGCCGGTTCATCGCTCAATTGACATCAACCTGCGAGCCGATCTTGAAGTTGTTAAAGAAAAGATGCAGCAGTGAAATGGACCGACGAATGTCAGGAAGCCTTCGACAAAATCAAGGAATATTTGGCCAATCCTCCAGTGCTAGTTGCTCCCGAGCCCGGACGACCTTTGATCTTGTATCTGACAATGCTTGACAATTCCTTTGGTTGTGTGCTAGGGCAACATGATGAGACGAGCAAGAAAGAGCAGGCTATATATTACCTTAGTAAGAAATTCACATCTTGCGAGGTGAAATATACTCAGCTAGAAAGAACTTGTTGTGCATTGACCTAGGTGGCTCAGAAACTGAAGCATTACTTGTCAGCATATACCACGTACCTGATATCATGGTTGGATCCTCTGAAGTACATATTTCAGAAGCCCATGCCTACGGGAAGACTTGCTAAATGGCAGATTCTGCTCACAGAATTTGACATCATTTATGTAACTCGTACGGCGATGAAGGCGCAAGCAGTTGCAGATCACTTAGCAGAGAATCCCGTGGATGATGAATATGAGCCATTAAAGACATATTTTCCAGATGAGGAGGCAATGAATGTCGAAGAAATAGAACAGGGCAAGAAGCCAAGATGGAAGATGTACTTCGACGGAGCCGTCAACAGTAAGGGAGTTGGTATCGGAGCAGTGTTCATTTCAGAAACGGGTCAACACTATCCCGTCACCGCTCAGCTTCGATTTTTCTGTACCAACAATATGGCCGAATATTAGGCATGTATCTTGGGATTGAGGATGGCAATAGACATGGGTATTCAGGAGATTTTGGTCATGGGTGACTCGAATCTCTTGATACACCAAATCCAGGAAGAATGGGAAACAAGGTATTTGAAATTGATACCTTACCGGCATTGTTTGCATGAGTTGTCCCAAAGATTCTAGTTCATAGAATTCAAACATATCCCAAGAATGCTCAACGAGGTCGCAGATGCTTTGGCCACAGTGTCCTCCATGCTACATCATCCGGACAAAACCTATATAGATCCACTCCAGATCTAGGTGCGTGATCAGAATGCTTACTGGTTTGCCGTGGAAGGAGAATTGGACGGAGAACCTTGGTATCATGACATCAGGGAGTACCTGAAGGCTGGCAAATACCCGGAACAGGCCATTGGAGATCAGAAAAGAGCTATCAGACGCTTGGCTAATGGTTTTTTCCTCAGTGGAGGAATCATATATAAAAGAACACCAGACTTGGGATTGTTGAGGTGTGTGGATACAAAACAAGCTGATGAGATTATGATTGAAGTACATGCTGGAGCCTGTGGACCCTATATGAGCGGGTATATCCTGGCAAAGAAGATTCTGAGAGCCGAGTATTATTGGCTCACCATGGAACGTGATTGTATCAAGTACATGAGGAAATGTCACCAATGCCAAGTACATGGAGATCTAATTCACTCTCCGCCTTATGAATTGCATACGATGTCTGCACCCTGGCCATTTGTCGCTTGGGGCATGGATGTTATTGGACCGATAGAGCCAGCAGCTTCCAATGGGCACAGATTCATTTTGGTTGCGATTTATTACTTCACCAAGTGGGTTGAGGCGAAGACATTCAAGGCAGTGACAAAGAAAGTGTGGTGGACTTCGTGTATGAAAATATCATATGCTGGTTTGGAATTCCCAAGGTGATCATCACAGGTAATGGAGCCAATCTAAATAGTCACCTCATGGCGGAAGTTTTCCAGAGATTTAAGATACCACATCGCAACTCCACACCATATAGGCCAAAGGCAAAAGGGGCAGTAGAAGCTGCAAATAAGAATATCAAGAAGATCCCCAGGAAAATGGTGGAGGAATCCAGGCAATGGCATGAGAAGTTACCTTTTGCTCTTATGGGATATCGCACAACAGTGCACACTTCTATCGGCGCCACACCTTATTCAGTGGTGTATGGGACGAAGGCTATTATACCCACAGAAATAGAGATACCGTTATTACGGATCATAGCTGAAGTTGGAATAGATGACGAAGAATGGGTAAAAGCCCGGCTGGAACAATTGAGTCTGATTGATGAGAAGAGGTTGACCGCTGTTTGCCATGGGCAATTGTATCAACAGAGAATGGCCAGAGCATACAATAAGAAGGTGCGTCCTCGGAAGTTTGAAGTTGGACAACTCGTATTTAGGCGTATCTTACCGCATTGGGCCGAGGCAAAGGGCAAATTTGCGCAAAACTGGCAGGGACCATTTGTGGTATCGCGGGTGTTGTCTAATGGGGCATTATATTTGACAGATGTTGAGGGAAAGTGCGTAGTGACTGATATCAATTCAGATGCGGCCAAAAGATACTATGTATGATTCCTTTTCAATTGTATGATTGTATTTTGTTGTGATTTTGGAATTGAACTGACGAAGGCGTTTTTATTCTGTATCCAAACACTTTATCCGTTGACATCCCCCTTTGAGCCAGGATTAATATATTCTTTCATACCCCTCTCTGGGAATCACTTATGGTACAGGAAATGAAAAAAAAAGAAATGATAAATGAAAAAAAAGAAGAATAAAAGATGATGATAAATGAAAAAAAAAAGAGACAGAGAAATCGGGAAAAAGTCAAAAGAAATTCATCAATTGATGGCGTAGCAATGAACTACGTTTGACTTGATCCCGAAAGGGTACGTAGGCAGCCTCAATGAGGTTCACTCACAACAAAGAAAATCCAAAAATTTCACACATATTGAAACTGGGGCAGATGTTATGTTGAATAATTCCGAGAGTTGTAAATATATTTGAACCCTCATAATTTTTTTAGCCTTCATACCTTTCTTTCTTTGACCCATCCAAAAGCCACGCTACAGTCCAAAAAAAGACCTTCTGATCAATTCCAAAGTGATAATAGATGCAATGAAGGAAGAACAAAACATTGGACAACATCCGTGGTATAGAAAACAAAAGACAAAAGGAAAAAATGAAAAAAATGAGAGAGTCTCATCGGTGAAAACCTTAACTGGCACCATGAGGCGACTGTGAGTTTGAGAGAAATAAAATGAGAGAGTCTTATCAGTGAAAACCTTTAACGGCACTGCAGGGCGAATGTGAGGCCAAGAGAGAATAAATGAGAGAGTCGTAATGGTGAAAACCTTTCGAGGCACCGTAGGGCGACCGTAAGGATTACCATGAAAAGAGAAAAGGCAACAAAAAAAAGTGTATCGGTTTGGGTTGAGAATAATCCGGAGTCAGAATAATGGTGGGAACAAACTGGGTTGGATTTTAAATACATGGGATGGTTAACGGAATCAGCCAACACACCCAGATAAGTTCTACCACTTCTCCGAAACACCTTTACCCTTTTTCATTTTTCTGCATTTCATTGTTTGCCTTTTTGAGAACTAACTACTAGCTCCAATGATAAAGAGCTGAAATAACACTGGATCAGAAAAGGAAAGAAAAGAAGAGGTGGGAAGAAAATAAAGAAGTTTGGCAAACATTGCCAAAAGAAAAGAAAAACAAAAAGGGAAAAAGTAAGAAAATACAAAAAAGAGTTCGCAAGAGATAGTCAGCTGAAAGACCACACAGTGGGAGAGAAGCAAAAGAGGAAAGCAATAATAGGCAGGGACGACAGATGCCAGTTGCCAGCAGTTTATATCTAATAAATTTTGTTTCATGATCCATACAGGAACAAATTGTCACTAATCACTTCAAAGTGAATGTGACCAATGTGGAAAGATAGAAAACACCAAAAAGAGAAAGTTTGGCAATAAGTGAAGGAATTCACAGGTGAAAGACAATTGGTCAAAGAAAATACCAAAAACAAGAGGAAGGTAGCATCCTTAAAATCCATTCCCCGGTTATCAAATTGAGGGAATACTTTTCTGCAAATTTTTAATTTCTCGCATCAGGCGCCCACTGGATAACAAGGGAATACTTTTCTGTAAATTTTTAATTTCTCGCATCAGGTGCCCAGCTGGATAACAAGGGAATGCTTTTCTGCAAATTTTTAATTTCCTACATCAGGCGCCCACCTGGATAACAAGGGAATACTTTTCTGCAAACTTTTAATTTCATGCATCAGGCGCCCACCTGGATAACAAGGGAATACTTTTCTGCAAAAAATTTTTTTGCATTAGGCGCCCACCTAGATAACAAGGGAATGCTTTTCTGCAAATTTTTAATTTTCTGCATCAGGCACCCACCTGGATAACAAGGGAATACTTTTCTGCAAACGTTTAATTTCATGCATCAGGCGCCCACCTGGATAACAAGGGAATACGTTTCTGCAAATTTTAATATCATGCATCAGGTGCCCACCTGGATAACAAGGGAATACTTTTCTGCAAATTTTTAATTTCTGCAACTTTGATTTGTGTTAGCTAATAGTTTTCTGCAAACTTTTAATTTCATGCATCAGGCGCCCACCTGGATAACAAGGGAATAATTTTCTGTAAATCTTTTAATTTCATGCATCAGGCGCCCACATGGATAACAAGGGAATAATTTTATACAAATCTTTACTTTTCATGCATCAGGTGCCCACCTGGATAACAAAGGAATATTTTCTGAAAATTTTTAATTTCCTGCATCAGGCGCCCACCGGGATAACAAGGGAATATTTTTCTGCAAATTTTTATTTTCTGCAATTCTGGTTTGTGTTAGCTAACATGAGTAATACCATAACCTAAAAAAAAAGCCCACACTGGGGCAGAAGAAAAAGTTTGTTGTTTTTGTTTAGTTTTGAGCAGGCATCAGCTCGAGAGCAAGAAGTATCATTGAAAATCAAAGAAAGGGGGAAGCAAGAAAAAGAAAATCAACAAAAAAAAAAAAGATTCAACATCACAAAAAATCAAAGAAAAAGAGACAAGAAGAAGCAAACCGGAAGCTAGAATAGGAACAATTGTAATTGTTGAATCATAGCTTAGAATAGCCTCTTCATTTTACATTTCCCCCTGGTGTAATAAGGAGTAAGTCAGCAAGTCTCAACAACGTCAATGCAACAGTGACTCTGGTAGTTTTTAACTGCCAGAACTTCCCGAACTACACTGGCCTAATTCTTGTTTAGCCCAGGATATGTAGGCAACCTCTAAAGTAGGGTGCAGTCAAAAGGTTTTCCAAAATGATTTTACGGAATATGCCAATGTGCAAAAATCTCTCATTACTGCTCACTTGTCTTTGCACTGAAACTCTTCGTGTTCCCGAACAAAGAGGGGCAGCTGTGAGACCATGATTTTTGCACCGGGCAAATAAGTTCCAAAATTAAAAACTATATATATATTTTTGAGTGCAATTGCATGCCTTGTTTGAAATTAGCTACATTTTGTGTGTTTGAATAATTGGAAATTAGAAAAAATAAAAAAATAAAAAAATAGGTTAAGTACTTATATTGTTTTAATTAATTAGTTTAAAAGAAAATCATCAAAAATAGCTTTATTTAGCGAAATTAAGGAAAACATAGTAAAAGTTACCAAAAAATGCCAAAAAATTAGTATAAGTAGGAAATTGATTAATTTTTAGTAATACATAAAAGAAAAGAAAACAAAAATACAAAAAAGGGTGTTTAAATAATTAAATACAAGAAAATACAAAAAACAATATATTGGGGATAATTAATTTGGGCCAAAAGAGTTTGAAAATTGAAGGCCCAATGCTTTGGCCCAAAGAGAGCCGGTTTATAGCCTTGAATTAACAAGATCTCAGCCGTTCATTACATCACATCCAACGGCTCAGAATTTTAGCGGAATTTTGTTGGTGAATTAATTAATCTCAACCGTCTATCAGGCCTGATCCAACGGCCAAGGATGCAGTCCGGATCAATTCAAAGATAAGGGTGAGATTTAATCTCCACCACTCGATCAAGTCGAATCCGACGGTGGGAATAATTAGTAGAATTTTAGTTAATAAAATCGAAATGGGAGTGATCATAGGCATCCATTTGAATTGATCTAAGGGTGGGAGTCTTTGGTCTTTTGAGTGATTAAGCGATGCCATTTAGTGGTGCCTTGATCTAGCCGTTGATCTTCATCAATCCAACGGCTCAGATCTCATTAGTTGCCCCGAGTATATAAAGTTTTGGTCTGAAGAAGAGACGGTCATTTTTGCACAAATCAAACCCTAGCCGCTTGAAAATCTCTCTCACCTTCTTCTTCTTCACCATCATCCAAGCTAGTAACCCTAGCCGGCCATGGAGGCCACCACATCCCACGGTGATCTCCGGCCACCCCCTCACCCTTCTTCTCCTCCTTTCTTCATCTTTCTTCTTCTTCTCCGACCAAGCCTCAGAAAAACCCTAGAAACAAACCCTCTCTTTAAAATCTGATCACCGGAATCTACCACCGGTGACCACCAAACAATGAGCCATCGTTCCAAACCAATGCTAATCGGACCGCCTTGGTCCGATCTACACCCCAGCCTTGAAATCCTTCTAATCTACCCCTAATCCCTCGAATATCCCTAAAGAAGTCGCCGGAACTCTGGTGACTCAGAACTTCAACCTTTCAAAGATCCACTCTTTTACCCTCCCCAAACACCCCACTACAACCCAAAAGCCTTAAAGACTTCATCTTGAAGTCTAAAATAGAAAAACAGAAAGAAAAATGAGAAAAATGAAAAAAGAAGGAGAAGAACAATAGTGTGGGAAAATACTTGAAAAAAGGGGAGGAAAGCTTGGGGGACAGACCCCGCTAAGCTAAGTGTCCCTTTCTTTGCCCGATTCTTTACTTTTCTGTTTAATCTATGTGTCTTTCTTGTTTCACATGTTTTTTCTGTCTTTCTCTTGATTCTTGTACTTAGCATGTTAGTTGTAGGGTTTTTTCTGCTTATTTTTGTCTCCTTTCTTGTTTCTGTTCATTTGCCCTTGTTGCACATCTTATTCTTGTCTATTTCTCTGTCTTCTTTAAATCTCAAAACCCCATAACTACATCTATTTCTTAACTTGTTCATTTTTCACATCTATCTCTATGTTACTTGCTTCTTTGATTCGAAGGGCTTGTTAGTGCTAGGGTTTCTGTCTGTTATTTGCTTGTTTTGATTTGTCTCATCTATTCTATCTATCATGGTTCTTTACTCTGATTTCAAATATTTTGTCTTTTATTTGTCATTTTGACTTGTGGTTTCTGATTTATTTCAAAAAGCATGACTGCTGATTTTTGTTTAATCTCTCATCCCTTATTTCCTCTGTTTGTCTGCTTAAAGTCATGTCTTATTGCTAATAAGTCCAAGTTACTTTGATTCTTTTCTACTCTTCATTTTGTTAAAATCATATAGTTGTGGATCTGTTTCGACTCTTATAGCATAACTCCTCTATTGTCATGCATGCTCTATTATCTTTTCAATCTTCATGTTAAGTCACTTTTGTGTATTCTTCACCCTTGTCTATAAGTTTCTCTGTTTGGTCTCCAATGTCTCATCTCTAAAAGTAAATATCTCTGTTTGTTTCAGTCATACTCTAGTTGTTCTATGTTTTCACTGCTTTCCTTTTAGCATGATTCTAGGATTAGTCATTAGACTCTCATGTCTACTTAAGTGCTTCTCTGATTGTTTATGATAGTCTATGCTTTGTGTGTACTTGTGCCATGAACCTTACTGGTTTTTTGAAGTTCTTCAATTGTCATGTGACTTGAGCTAATAGTAATTAGGTCTGTATTGACATGAGTTCATACTTTGTCACATAAAATTGGATAATGTGAGTTAATTAACTAAGATTCAACCATATCAATTGCCTTTCTGAGTTTTGGTTGATTAATGCATTTTGTTTGATCTTGTGTGTCTCTGTATGCAATACATGTTGAAAATGACTGAAGTTTTAGTAGTTCTTGTTGAGTGTGAGTATTTGATTAACACTGATTAAGCCTTAGAGGATTGGTTATAGCTGCTAGTGTTAGATTCCATGAAAGTGGTTAGTTGTTAAATAGGCTTAAAACTGAAAATGAACAAACATAGGCTGTTAGGTAATAATTGACCAAAAGAGTGGTCAATTTTGCAAAGTTGATCAACTCTACAAGGTCCAAACACACTAGTCCACCTCAAAAGGGGTTAGTTGTGCAAAACTGGTTAAGTCTGCAAATGCAGGCTTACCAAGGCTCATTTGAGCCCTGAGTTTCAGGTGGCTAGGTATGCAAAGACCTTATGCCAAGCCTGTTGATCAGTTTAAAGGCTGGAACATGCAAAAATGGGCTAAGTCTGCAATACCAGACTTGCCCAGGCTCTTTTTGAGCCATGAACCTCAAGTGGCCAAGCCTGCAAAAGCTTTGGGCCCAATTGTGTTAAGTAAATGGGTTTAATCACCCAAGCCAAGTCTTAACTTGAGATTGGCTAAATTTTAAATAAGTTTAAATACATTAATAAAGCAGGCTAGTCCTGCAATAAGTTTTTAAAATGAATTAAATAGGTTAATTAACTAAAAATGAAACCAAAATAGGCTATGTTTTAAATAACAAGAACTGGCCGTCCTCAAATGCCAATGCAAGGACTGGCCATAGGATAAATAAGGCGCAAAAGCTGAATACCAGAACTAGGTAGGTCGGGTAAAACAACCTTTTCATTAAGGGCATAAAGGGAAACCAAAAAGGTAAATTGGTGAATAGTTTAGGACATATAGGGTTAAGGGAGTTATTTATACCCCTGAATTTTGTAATTTTGCAGAAGTTTGAGGGTATACTGGCATCCCTAAAAAGGAAAATCTGTAAAAATCTTTAACCCCTAAGGATACATTGGTAAAAGGCCCCAAAAGAGAATCTTTAGAACCTTCCAGCACATGCTGGAAGGGTTTTAATAACTGAAATAGGGGCCTAAGTGAAAACTTGATAATTTCAAGAGGGGGAGAAGTGGGATTTAATCCCATAATTTCTCCCCAAGTCATGAGCCCGTTCCTTTCCTATAAATACTCCCAAAAAGAGTAAATTAAGGGCTGGCTTTTAAAAGAAAAGTTCAGAGAAATATTAGTAATAGAGCAATAGGTTTCTTCTGCATTTTTTCGAGTGAAAAACTGTGAGAAACTGATCTGATTCTTGTGGGTTTTTGCTCGAGTATTTGCTTGGGTTTCTTCTTGCTTTGCTGTTGCTGTGGTTTTCCTTATTCATTAGCATTCAATCCATCACTGTTGCATTGCTGTTTGAGTCTTCTGTTGTGCCTTGCTTGCTTAACCCATAGACTCATTGATTTCTTTACTGATTCAGGTACTCTTCTATTCATTAGAAGCTGTAATGGCGAGTTGATTAAAATAAAATGAAGACTCGGCTTAATTTTTTTTTCGTGTTATTGTTATGTATTGTTATTCTAATAGCTATAGTCTTAGTTTAAATCTGTAGTTTACTTATGTTGTAGTAGGTAGTAGTAGAGAAACAAACACAAAATATTGTAATAGTTAGTAAATGTAGTAGTTTAGTAGCAGTAGCACATCACTTAGTTTAATTAGGTAAAGAACCTTAAAACATAAGTTGATATATCACAGTCTCAAAACCAGTAATTGATCCTCACAATAGCTTCTCGTAAAAATTAGAATCACATAGCTAACCATCCTGTCATGAATGTGAATTTAGACATTAAGTGAGATTTAAAGAAGAAAATGCTAGATTAAGTTGTAATCCATGCTATAACTGGGTTAATAATTGTATGATGAATTGAGTCGCAATAAAATCAGTAGTTAATCACGTATAAGTCTCTGAGTTACTCACATATAGGTGTTCGAAGTTGTATAATGGGGTAATTAGACTAAATAACTATTGTTCATGTAATCAGTTAGTTTTAAGAGAACAGAAGATCAGATCATGGTTGAGTCTGAAAGGAGAAACACCCGTATAACATGACAACTCAGTTTGAACTAAATATGCAATATCAATTGAGTTAGCTTGTAGTAAAGTCGATAGTTAATAGTGTGACTGTAACTAATTCGCCTATGCCGTCAAATAATCCTCATAATTACTCACAAACATATATAGTTAAGTAACTTTGGGTTTAAACTAGTAGGTGATTCAAAAGTTAGCATAAACTCATCAATAGAGATTAAAGTTTGAGACAGTCTGTTGGTTAAAGCTTTGTGTATAGTCGGTTTAGAATTAATGATTCATGTACTGATTTTCCATTATATTGATGAATAAAAATGCAGTTGAGTTCAGTATTAGTGATTTATACTTATTTTGTTGTGAGTTTCCTTAATTATATTGTCGTTGTTACGATTTAAGTTGGGCCCAAGAGATGACATGGGCCTGAGCTGTTGTATAAGGTCTACTGGACCTATGAGCAAAGGCTCGAGAATGGTCTCGATCTTTGGGACCTGGGCAGATCTGACGCCCAATTAAGTTAAGAAACAAAAGCCATCGGCCCAATGAAGAAAACGAAAATGGCCTGGGCTTAACACTGAAATGCCGAATAGAGTAAAAAAAAACATATGTATAGAAAATATAGTTGAACAAGTAGGATTGGACTTTAATAAATAATTGGGATGAGCCTCGCACGATATTAAACTGCGGGGCCCCCTTTTTAGTAATAAGATAATATAAGTAGTCCCGGGAAGGCTATTAGCAAATTTCATAGCCTCACCCAAAATTAATTAAAAGCCGATAGACCTTTTAGGGCACGATTTAATATACTTTCCTATGAACGAGTGTGCACCTGGTGCAACTCAAATCTTAAATCCCGGCAAAGCTGAAATATACCAAAAGTCATAGGCGTACTAGTTGCGGTGTGACTCGAGGCATGTTTTCGCGATGTCGCAATTCTATAAAAAAATATTAAAATAAAAGCACATACGTATTGTTGAAATCTGTAATGAGTCAAGAACGACGATTGAGCGACCGTGTTAAAACCACGGAATCCGGGAGTGCCTAACACCTTCTCCCGGGTTAACAGAGTTCCTTATCCAAATCTTTGTTTTGCGGACATCAATAAAAGAGTCAATTTCCTCGGATTCGCGATTAACCGGTGACTTGGGACACCATTATTTTTCCAAGTGGCGACTCTGACTAATTAAACAAAATCCCGAACCGATAGTCCTTTAAGTGGAAAAACTCCTTCCTCTATGCTCTTATATTCGTCTCGGGTATTTGAATATTGAGGTATACCCTA
This sequence comes from Nicotiana noctiflora, assembly GCA_032618575.1. Taxonomy (NCBI): domain Eukaryota; kingdom Viridiplantae; phylum Streptophyta; class Magnoliopsida; order Solanales; family Solanaceae; genus Nicotiana; species Nicotiana noctiflora. The sequence goes on from JASVEL010000090.1 coordinate 354,017, forward strand.
TAAGCATATATCATGTTTTCAGGGTAGTAAAAAGGGAGGTGTGACACCCATGGCCCGACGCTATCCTCTACTTCAACAAAGGGTACAATGGTGCAATACTGAGAATGCAGATTGTTTTCTCCACGAACCATAATCTCTTGCCAGTCCCACTCAAACATGACCAACTGGTGCAGGGTAGACGAAACCGCCTTTGCAGCATGAATCCAGGGTCGCCCTATCAAAAGGTTGTATGAAACTACCATATCTAACACTTGGAATTCCATGGTGAATTCCACAGCCCGATTGTCAGCTCCAACACTATGTCCCCGACCGATGCTTTACCCCCTCCATCGAAGACCCAAATACATATGTTGTTCTTGTGTACCTTATTGATATCCACTTTTAGTTTGTTCAACGTAGAAAGAGGATAGATGTTTGCGCTGGATCTGTTGTCAACCAAGACCCGGGTATCCACAGACTCCTCGCATTTCAACGTAAGATAAAGGGCTTTGTTATGCTCGGTACCTTCTTCAGGTAGCTCGTCATCAGTGAAGGTAACCCTGTTTACCTCGAATATCCTATTTGTGATCTTCTCCAGGTGACTGACGGAGATCTTATCAAGTACATGGGCGTCATTCAGGCTTTTCATCAAGGCTTGCCGATGTTCGTCAAATGGATCAGTAATGATAGTAAGGATATTTGAGCCGGAGATTTATTGAGCTGATCTAGGATGGAATAACCATGGAACTTCATCTTCTTTAAAAACTCTTCTGCTTCTTCATCGGTCGAAGGTTTCTTTACTGTTCCCGGGCCGACCTTTCTTAATTATGCAGGAATGAAACATCTCCCTGAGCGGGTAACCCCTGTGCTTCACAAAATTCCTCCTTGACCTCTTTTCCTTTATAGGTCACTGTTACCAGGTCATAGTTCCACGGGATAGCTTTGTTGTCGACTATTGGTAACTGAATTGTTGGCTTGATGATAATGGGATCTATGCGAGCACCTTCTACACTCAACACATGTTTGTTTGTTGCTCCTGTTACAACCACCTTTATCTCTCCTAGTTTCACCACTATTTTGCCCGTGGACTCCTTCATCACTGCTGGTTTATTTTGGCCCCTTTCTCATTGATGAGTGACTTGTCATTAATTGGTCCCTTTGCTGTCCTGCTTCCACTTGACCTGACCATCATTACGATTTGAGAGGCTTTTTCATATCCCTCTTCTGCTTGTACTTACTCGATAATATTGGTCTCGTGATGGGCTGGTAGTGGATTTTGGTTGATATTGGGTTCTGCCGGGGTTTGCACCTCAATTCGACAAGTGTCGATTAGCTCCTAAATAACTATTTTTAATTTCCAACATTTGTCTGTATCATGCCCTGGGCCTCTTGAATAGTATTCACAACTCACTGTATGATCAAGATTCCTTGGAGGGGGGCTCGAAAACTTCGCCTCGACTAGATTGAACAATCCTACCTGCTTCAACCGATGAAACAAACTGGTGTAAGACTCTCCCAAAGGAGTGAAAGTCTTTGGCTTAGGTGTTCTGTCATTTCTGAAAGCTTGGTTTGGACTGAATCCCGTACCAGTGGGGTTTCTGTATGCTCTTGGGGGTGGGTAGTTATTTTTTGGGGTTGGTGCACACCATGGTTCCTGGATGGGAGGTTGAGCAAATATTTGGGCACGGTGGACGGAAAAGTGAGGATCGGATGTTGGGTAATAATGTTGAAGGTAGCTATATGGAGTATGGAAGTAATTTTGTTGGTGGGGTTGGGGTTGATTATAATGGGCTGCAGGGCCTCTGGATCCGAACCAAGCTCTGGACTCAACTGCTGCGACATCTTCTTTTCTTTTCTTCTCGAGCACTCCTCCAGTGCCACTCTAGATGGCTTGAGTGGTCGCTTTCAATGCTAAATAACTCATGATTTTGTTTGATTTCAAACCTTTTTCAATTTGGCTCCCATCTTTTTCACTTCATTGAATGATTTACCCACAGACGTCACTATGTGACCGAAGTAGGTTGGTTCCAATGTATGCAAGAAGTAATCTACCATTTCATTTTCACTCATTGGAGGATCCACTCTTGCTGCTTGTTCCCTCCAGCAGAACCCAAATTATATGAAGCTCTCCGCGGGCTTCTTTTCTAGCTTTAACAGTGATAGGCGATCAGGGACTATTTCGAGGTTATACTGGAAATGACCAATGAATGTCTGCGCTAGGTCATCCCATGTGAACCACCTATTGGGATCTTGCCTTATGTACCATTCTAGCGCAGAACCTCCAAGGCTCTGACCGAAATAAGCTATCAATAATTCATCTCTCCCTCCTGTTCCTCTCATTTTACTGCAGAAACCTCGGAGGTGGGCCACCGGGTCACCATGCCCTTCGTACTAATCAAATTTGGGCATTTTGAACCCTGCGGGAAGCTGAATGTCTAGAAAAGGGCACAAATCCTTGTAAGCAACACTAACTTGGTTGCCTAAACCATGCATATTCCTGAAAGATTTCTTCAGGATCTTGACTTTTCGAATGACTTCCTCCTGTTCCGGGTTCCTGAGTTGCCTTTCCGGTTCTGCTGGGATGTCCCAGTGAGGGGTGTAGGAGTGTGGTTCAGGAGCCTTAAAAGTAGGCTCGAGAGAATAGCAATGGTTGTCGTGAATCTGAAATAGTGGCTCACTAGATGATTTTTGTAACATGGTGGGTGGAGGTGCCACGAAAACAAGGGTAACTGGTGGGGGAGGATTTTGCTTGGGTGGTGGAGTTTGGGAAGTGTAAGGGGCTTTCCCTTAGTAATATTGGTAAATTGCGGCACTTGCTGATGGACCAGTGGGTGGACATTCCGGAGCCTATGCACGGATAGCTGTAGTGGGAAGGATAGGTGATGGCTGTCTCCCGGCCCAGGTTAGGTGCATCTATGTTATCTGTTGTCTTAACCTGTCCATTTCCTCCTTTATTGTCTGCATCTCTGACTTCTCTTCTTCAACGCTTTTATCTGAACTAGACATGCTATTTGGGATTGGACCTTTTGATCTTGTCTGGTAGTGGTAACTGGCAGTACGCTCTAACAAACCGACTTCTAAAAAATCTCTTGAAATGCAACAAACTTGTTAGTTTTTAGAGTTTAACAAATATGTTATTGCACGTTGGGATGCAATGCACCAAGGTAGTTTAACCATTTCTATCATGTCTTTGCTTCTTACCATATGCTTCATCCCGACTTTTTATCAGTTGTGCATCTTTTTTTTTTCATTTTCTTTTTTCTTTTCTTGTTTTAAGATGGTCGAATCTTATGGGATTTCCTACGTATCATAACCTCGCACGAATCAGACCAAGCGTAGTTCTGGTGCATTATTTCCACATTTCGATTTACAAAATATTTTTCATTGATTTTTAATATAATTTTATTTTGGTACAAGACTCGAAAAGCGAAAGTGCATAAGGATAAACAAAAACATGCCTGACTCAAACATATTTTTAGGATAGAAAGGAAAAACAACAAGACTCAAAATAATGAAAGCATGCTAAAAATGACTGATAACTAGAAAACGTCTTCGATCTCTGTAGTAGAATCCAATGGCATTACTATAATCAAGGCTCTTGTCCCAGTGGCTCACCCACAACATTGCGGTATATCCTCTCCAGATCTGTAGATATATGATGAGCAACACTCAATGATACTTCTGCAAACCGTTCGGGCGTCATTCCTTGTCAACTCTTGCATTCTCTTGCGGTGTAGGTGGCTACCTCAAGGATCTTCCCTTTAACGTATTCTTGGGCCATGTGAAACTCTTGATTTTGCTGACCATGAGTCTCAGCGAGATCAAACGCATCACGCTCGTGGTCCAAGGCCATATATTTTTGACGCCAAATTTCTAGTAACTCCCCCTCTATCTGATTGATCATACTCTTGTCGTGATGTCTTTCTTCTTCAAATTTTGCGATCTGTCTCTTTTTGCTCGATTCAAATCCTTCTAACTGATCTCTCAAACCCTTTATTAGTGGAGCATAACTCATGCGCTCATGGTCACGGAATACCCTGAACTGCGCTTCTCTTTCTTCTTGTTACTGTGCAGTTGTGATCGTGTTCTTCTTTTGAATTTGGGATTTGAATGACTGTCTCTCTCATTCCCATGAGCTTTTTCTTCCTAAATTACATCATACAACAGTTCCCTATCTATTTTAACTATGTCGAGCTCCTCTTGTAGTGCTCCGATATCAGATTCATAAACCTTTCTCATCTCTTCTTTAGCTAGCCCAACTCTGTTTTGAATCTCAGCTTCCCACTCTGCAGTGCTCTTTATAACTATCCCTGGTATATTTGGAAGAGCATTTTGATTATTGAACCACTCAAGATAAGTAGGATTTATCTCTCCATTTTCTCGATCGGCCACCATGGTGCTACACTCGAGTATCTTGATGCCATTCCAAACACGTTGGGCATAATTTTCACGAATGGGATCCTCAGATATTGATTACCAAATGAAATTTTCCATGATCTCTATAGGGGGTACTATCTGCTTATGACCTAATTGGCGTAGAACTCTCATGGGGACATATGGCTAATATCCTCGAATCCCCATCAAGATCAGAAATGGATGGCAAGATGACTTATAGATGACATATTCTGCAGTGAACCACTGATAATTCCATGTGATCCGGTCATCTGTTAAGGAGTGATGATGCTCTTTCCAATCATTCACACTTTTTGGGAATATGCAGATTTCCAACTCACTCTTCAGTCTAGTATTATATTAATGAACATGATTGCCCCAACAAGTACGGTGGTCTACTTGATAAGGACGTCGGAAAAGATGATCCATGAACCACATTTGGAGCAGGAGATTCCACCCTTCGAAGAAACCTTTTACTTCCCAGCACCTAGTCAGGGTACGGAAGATATCTGCTAGCACCATTGGAATAATGAAGGAATCATTTCTTTTCATCATGGCTGTGACTATCCTGGATAACCGAATGTTAATCTTCCCATCCTATCTAGGGAAGACCATGCACCCCAAGAAAGCTACAATGAACACTTTCCGTCCATGACCTCTCCGTGTGTGTTGGATTTGCTTGTTAATTAGCTTCTTACCGTGTTTTGAGAACCCTCCTTCATGCCCGTACCTGTCATACAAGAAATCTAGGCGGACCTGCCCTTGTGCCATATGTGCTATCTCGGTGTGGCTGATCCACATCTGCTCAAGGAATTTACTACCAGTAACGTCCCTGGTAGCCAAAAGTCTCTTTGTTCGACTTTTATGCCCCAAATCGGTATATTCAACGAACTCCTCCAAGGTAGGAGTAATTTCAAACCCATTGAGATGAAACACATTATTCTTCGGGTCCCAAAAATGAACCAAAGCTTCGATGAATTCTCGTTTGGTCTCAATCTCTATAATGTTTACCAAGTTTTTCAAATGGTCTTTGATCTTTCCTTGCTCAAACCCATCCATGTTTTTCCACCACCGCTCCAACAACTTAGGCACTTTGTCGACGATTTTCAACAGTGATCACTCTTCATCTCTCAGCTGCTTGTCAGGTCTCCTACTAACTGAATCCATATTGCACCATATGAATGAGGTCAGGTTCAAATCTTAACTCGAGAAAATGACACCAAATAGACTTTTGGATGAAACAATGGACAAACTTTATATGATAAAAAAGGCTAGACCGGAAGGATAACTCATGCAGATGAAATTTAAAAAAATGTGACAAAATTTTTATGCACATGCGAAATTTTATGCTCTCTTTTGAATATTAGGGCTAAACCCGATGGAGGTTGCCTACGTATCAAGCCAGCGTAGTTCGGGCAAGAAAAATAAACTAGATTTGAAAACAATACTCTTTTCTTTTGCGTTTCCTATATTTTTTCAAATAAATTAAACTAAAAACACACTTCTATTTTTTATTCATTTTCTCAAAGTTTAAGAAGAGTTTTGACACTACTTGGAAAACAAAACAAACTATTTTTCATTTTAGTGACAAACTATTTTTGAAAATATTCTTTAGTAGAAAGTAAAAAAAAACTATATTTTTTATTGACAAAAAAATAAATATATATTTTTTTAAAAAATACTTTTGAAAACTATATATATTTTTGGTGGAAAACAAAACAAACTACGTTCTTCATTTTTTTTTCTTTTAATTAGAAAACAAAACAAACTAATCATTTTTTCATTGAGTTTGTATATATATATATATGTTTGTGAGGCGTATCTAGACTGGCCATAAAACGAGCGGACAACTCGAGTTGGGAAGGGGTAGCGTACCGGGAGCAATGCTTTCCCGGCTTAACTACTGGACCCTTCTCGTTCTTAAATATGGGCTGACTGATAATCCTTCATTGGGAGCCCAGGTTCATCGGTTTTATCTCAACAAAGAATGGGGCGTATATCCTCGATTCTCGAGGTCGTATTCAGAAGATTCAGAGGGGTGCGTGAGAAGACAATTTATATGCACAGTTCAATAATTATCAAAGCGGTAAAAAAATAATATTTAGCACATTTCTTATCCCCAGCAGATTCGCCAGAGCTGTCACACCTCCATTTTAAGCTTACACCCGCTAGGGAGTAAAGAGAGTTTTTCCAATTAAAGGACTATCGAAATGGTATTCCTTTATTAAGAGATTCAGAGTCTTCGCTTGGGAGATTAGTGGTGTTCTAAGTCACCGGTTGAATCCCAAATCGAGGAAAAGATTGACTCTGTATTTGGATTCGGGTCACATAAATGTGTACCCGTAACTAGGAAGGTAAATTTATAAAAATCGTGCTTAAAGAGTCTAACACGTTATCATTTGAGGAAGTCTATGAAATTCACGAAAATGGCCCTCCAATTTCTAAATATTTTCCACATAACATTATTGAGGGTCCCGCCTTTTGTATTTTCATTTAGCGCGGTTCGTCTCATCATTTTATTAAAGGTTAAACTTAAAGTGGCTATGATTTGCTATTTATTATGTCTCTAAAGAATAAAAAGTCTTAATTAACTTGTCGCACTAGATTGGCTTTGGGCTCAAAACACGCCCAGGGGATGCGAATCGAATTTCAGCATATATCCAAATCTAGTCCAATCATGGCCTTAGACATGCCCCAAATGAAAACAGGCCAGGGATGTATATCTAATATCCCTAAAGCCTACTACCGGGCCCTAATTCTAAGCAAAATAATATGATCTATTTAGCTTAAGAACCCACTAAATGTAATTCTAATTACTGCAAATGTTTAATAATTGCAACTAAAAGTCATTGACTCACATTAATAACATAAGACTAAATTTTACTTCTATTTGTTTACCTACCAGTGCATCACTAGTGTTCAATAAAGTAATGATAAAATATAAATGACAGCATAGTGGCTCGAATACATGATACTAATCCAAATCATCATTATTAAACTAACACTTGACATTCATGATACTAGAGATGAACCTGCTGTGATTGTGAACAAGGTTTATAATCTATTTCTCAATTCATTTTAGCTATCCTCTAATTTTCTAATTCAAATACGAGAAAAATAGGATGTAACTAATTAAGGCCAGGCAATGAATCCAAGTTTTTAAAGTCCAAACAACTTATTATAATTCAAATAATCTTAACTTACTACAAAGAACAAATGCTCACACTATAAGAGAACTATGTAAAACTAAAGATAATAAAAATTATTTAAACAGCAGGCTCTTTAGAGATTCAACTTCAGTTCTATTTCCTATTGTCAACGGATGGAATTACATCAATATCGGCTTGAAATATGTACATGGAGATCAAACTGAAGTAACAGAAGATGAGGATTAGTCAGCAAACAGCCAATAGCAACTTTAGCAAACAACCACAACTCAACAGCAGCGAATCAAATCAAGTTCGAAACCCTGGACAGTTTAAAGACCAAACAACCTCGAAGCAAATAGGCAAAATGATCGAATTCTAGCTCGAAAAATGGAAAAATAGTGAGGAGGATCAGTGGAACAGTGTAGCTTCTTCGTGCTATATTTCTTTTGTTGTAAGTTCTATCAAACTCTCTCAAAATCTGACCAAGAAGAATGATTGTGATTCTTTTTAGCTTTTCCCTCTCTCTTATGAGTTCTAATTATAAGAAACTGACTCAAGACTCTCCAAAACTGATATTTTTTCTTTTTTTTAACTGATCCAAAAATGATTCAATGGACACCAAACACCAATGAAAATACAATCGGAAACACCCCTAAAATCCAGCAACCAGAAGCTGAACTCGAAAATGTGACTTGATAATTAGAACTGAAATTCTTTTCAAGGTTCAATGGAAAGGTAGGTTTTTTGTTTGAGTCCCCCTATCTTTCAAGTGTTTATGAAACTTATAAAAGAAAAGGAAACTCTCAGAATCTATATCCTTTTCTAATTCAGTGTCCTCCCTGTATCTTTTCAACTCTCTCCCTATCAGAATGTATGTGTTTGTCTATTTAAAGACTCATATTGAACTATTTTTCATACAAAGTTTTAACTTTTCAGCCTGTTTATTCCCTCCCCAATGTGTTCCCATTTGAAATGTTATCATTCAACCCACTTGCTTCTCATTTTCAAACTTAAAGGTACTAGGTATGGTTCAGTCGTATTTCCTTTTCAGGTTTTTTAATCAAAAGTGTATGGGCAGCTTGAATTTAAAATTCAGGCACGCCTTGACAACCAAGATGCCTTCCACTTTAGTCTTAAAATTTTCAAATAGGTAAAATACTGTAATCTTAATAAATAAATAAATAAAACACAAACTGAACTAACATATATGATACAAGTTCAAATGGACGGCTAAAATAAACAACACATTCACGACACTTAACTGACCCAACAGTTCAATTCGATGTGACTACCAATAAAGCGATTTAAACATTTTGATGAACTAATCCTTAAATTTTTAGCATATGGGCAAATTTATGTTTATCGGTTTCAAAATCGGAAACGCTCTGCCCAATCGACAAACTGACTAACTTTAACAATTGACCAACAAAAATCAAATCAGCGAGTCGAGACCAATTATAAAATCAAAACAAATTGACGTGACATGAAATTAATCCGAAAAAAAGCATATTGAATGAATTCGAAAAAAATGAGATGAAACAGAAAAAATGGAAAAAATGAGGAAAGGAGAAAAATGAAAATCAAATAACAAAATCCAAAGAATGGAAATGGGAAATACCATAGATGAACAACCAGCTCAGCTTGAAGCAATCCTCAACATCCCTTGTTTTTGGGTCGAAACATGTTCTAATCATGAGTTCTCAAATGAGAACGCATGAATATTACCTATTTAGACTTGCAAATCTTCAAAACGGGTCCTCGATTTTAATCTTTGACAATTCAGAGTTCATCTTCGATCTAACATTCGAGGGGTTCTATGATGATTCAAAGGAAATTGAACATGGATTTGGGATGAGGGTGGTCTAGTGGTCAAAGGGTGTAAATTTGGCAGTCATCAGAGTGGTTGCCGCCGGATTAAGGGCGGTGGGGTATGGTGGCAGCTAGCTAGGGTTCCTTATCTCTAAAGAGGTGAGGTTTGAGAGAGGCGAGGTGAGGCGGGGGAGGGGGGTTTCTGAAGGGTAAGGGGTAGGGTTTTGGGTATATTAGAATCAGTCTTTTAAGTTAGGGCCGTTGGATTGAAATGGACTGGTGGCTAAGATTAAATCACTTGTGGAAAACGTGGTCGTTTTGGGGGGGGGGGGGAGACGGATGGGTCTTGGATTGGGCAGAGTCGGGTATTGAGATCGGGTTGATCCCTGGACTGTTTGATTGAGATTATTCAACGGTCTGGATTGAAACGCCTGAAACGGCATCGTTCAGTCTAGTTGGGGACGGACGGGGTCAGGAATGGTTTTGGGCCAGGTAGGCGTTTGTTTTGGACTAGGTTTTATCCAGGTTTTGTTTGGGCTTTGACTGTTTGGCCCAAAATGCGGGTTATCTCATTTGTATTAATTCTTTTGTTTTATTTTCTTCCTAAATTATTTTCAAAAATTAAAACATAAAATTATAAAATCGAGTTAACTTAAAACTACTAATTATCTCTAAACAATAATTATCATAAACACCTTATACCAAATCACACAATTGAATACTAAAAATACACACACACACACACACACACACACACACACACACACACACACACACACACACATATATATATATATATATATATATATATATATATATATATCATAATCCAGGGGCAACCTTTTTTTTGTATTTTCTTATTAATTGATCAAATAAAACACACACACACGGATACAAATAACAACTGAAAACCATGAAAGCGCACAAAATTGCTCACAAAGGAAAAATTATTTTATATTGTATTTATGGGAGTGATTCGTGTGAGGCAAAAATTACGTGCTCACAAGACTGATTTTGCCTAATTGACTTTATCGAGACCAATTAGGTAGACTAATTTGCCTAAGCAACTAATGATTCAAGTAGGGTAATTATTCTCTCGAGGTTTAACCCGTTACTTGAGATTACCATTCTCATGGGTCCATACCAAATCCTTGTTGCGTTAATTATGAGGTCATAGACTCTCTTTCTCAAGTAGAGTCGAGACCCTCTAAACTAGACTTAGTGTTTGCAACCACCAAATCCAAGTGAAAACATATAATTAACCCGAATACCAAACACCCATAATCATCCAAACATCAAGCAAAAACACCCATTAATTACCCACACTAGGGTTGAGCCACAACCCTAGCTAATGGGTTTAGCTGGACATGAAAGTAGTAGAAATAGAAGAAATAGTAGTAGAAATTTACATAATCATTAACTACAATATTAATTCACGTGAATACACGCTAAATGTATGAGAAAATACCTTAAATAAGCTAATACAAATTTTCCCATGCTCAGCTGATCAGATAGGTTACAAAACTTGACCTTAAAAAGTAAAATGTTTTAGTTGTACTACACAGGAAAAACCGGACAAAAATACCTCTAAGGGTCTATTACGAACCGCATAGAAATGTTATGCCGCAGCATAGGGTAAATGATCTTCATATTCTAGCTTCTGGACTTGAGGATGCAGACCGTATAGAAATGTAACACGTCCGCATAGGCAAGGTCACGCGGACCGCGTAGAAATGTGCGCGGCATAAGGCAAGTAATGCGGACCGCGTAGGAATGGATTGTGGATGCACTGTACAAACTGTCCCATTTTTTGCTCTCTCATCTTGTATCCATACGGACCAGGCTGATTTGGTGTGCCGCCGCATGGAATTTTGCCTTAGAATTTTTAGCCTCTGATCATTCTTCATTGCGGACCGCATAGAAATGGATTACAGTCCGCGTGGAACTTCTTCAAGATATGCCTCTCTAAACTTTTCCAGCGCGATCGCCCAACAAAATAGTGCCGACCGTGCAACTTGGGTTGGTACTTGATTAGTCTCTGAACATTCCTGTATGGTCGCATGACAAATTAGTGCGGTTCACATATGTCTCTTTTTCCCAAGTTTCAGTCATCTTCTGGCGCTTGGCAGGTTTCACTCATTTTTGAGCCGATTTATGATATTCATCATGTAATCGATCAAACCTGCAATCAAATGGAACTTATAAGCAATTCAAGACTAATCAAGAGCAATTTATGCACAAAGCTTAGGTACGAATGGGTATAAAACATGCACAATTCACAGTTATCAACTCCCCCAAACTTAAACCTTTGCTTGTCCTCAAGCAAATAAAATGAGACCTACCTCTCAATAGAAAACATCTAGGTAATTCCTGGTTTTCTTAAAGTGACCTCAATCAAGCATCAATTGGGACTAACAATTGCCCTCAATGCGAATGCATCATTAACACATTTAAATCTTTGAAAACTTATGGATAAAGTGTGATACAAGAGCCTCAAGGGTTGACACATCTCATCAAGGAACCTTTTTCAAGGACTTTGGTCATTGTGGAACCTAAACTCAAACATCCTCGACTCTCCCTAAGTGAACCTCACCTTTTTAAGTAATTGCACGCAAATCGAGGTAAATGGATTCTTCGCTCACCTCTCTCAAAGAAGATACCCTAAGCCTGGCTCTAAGTACCATATGCTTGCCCTTCATATAAGTATCCACTAATGTAGGCTTCCCCCAACTCAAGATCATATAGGGCTTTTTCGGAGTCATTGCGAAGGCTTTTGGGTAAAGGTAGGATACACTTTCGTCCATATGGGTTCGATCTTCCCTTAAACACTTCTTTTGATTCGTTTTGGCACACTTTCTTGACTCATTTGAGTAATTCTTCTTTCAAGGGGTTGGAGAGACACAATGTCACTCTCTTTTGCAATTCAAACCTCTCTCCTTTTTTGTTCACTTTTTCGCATCTTTTTTCCACTTTTTGTTGACTTTGAGTTCCCTCTTTGGGTCTTTTTCACTTTTGTCTTTCCTTTTGCCCCTTTTTTTTCATCTTTTTCATTGCCTTTCTTTTCATTTTAGAATTTATTGCATTTTCTACCATATTGGTGCCTGTCTTGTCTCTCCCCCAAACTTAGATTTATGCCATTACTCAAGGGAAGATTTTTGGGTGCCAAGAAAAGGCTTCATTAAAAATCGGTATAGGCTTGTAACTTGGGTTCGTGAAAGATGAAGACTTAAGGCTCAAAAGGGGTGGACTAGGGATCATTGCATTAGTAGGTCACGAAATGGATCAAATTAGCATTCTTGGATAAAGGAGAGCCTACAATCACGTCTCAAGTCAAGTTCCACCTATTATTTTGCATCAACAAACATTCGGGGCAAGTTCTAGACCATTGGCTTAGTACTTGGGCTCACAAATCGAATTCTCGCCACACAAACACTCATGGATTTCCAAAGATGGAGTCGAGGTCCCACAACAACCTTAGTCAAGATTAAAGCACACAATGGCCCATATTTGACCACATGATGATTGTTTGGTCAACACAAGAGTCTCAAGGCCACGACTTTCACCATCCTAAACACTACTTAACGTCTTTGACCATAAGATGAAAGGCAAATGTGCTAGGCCCAAGTGAAGCTTTTCCTGAGGTACTCTTAACTACGAAAAACTTGAAAATCAAAAAGAAAAACTCAAAAACTGACTCCACCGTTAAGAAAGTTGTCATGCTATCTATCATTGGTAAGAGCCACCCGGTTCACACAACAGTCTACCCTTGGAAAGAAATGCCATTAAGAAAATCAAGGGCTTATTACAACATCAAAGTAAACAAAAAAGAGGCTACAAGCCTAACTTTGCACTAAAACAAAAAAGTTTAATGAAAATAACAAAAAGAGAAAGAAAGCTCAAATGATACTTAAATGAATATGTACACATAAGAAGTCGAATATACAACTAAAGGAGTTCAAAATGAAAGATTATATACAAACCATCTATTTCTATGAATATAAAGTATATACAGTCATCCATAACAAAAAAGTAGGGAGACACCCCCACGAATAAGAGCTAGCATTGTCCCCAATGATAACTACCAAATAAAACATCAAAAAGCAAGCAAAGGATATAGAAGTGGCCCCTCAAGCCTCATCAGATGCTCTATGCGGGTAGTGGCACCCGTGTCCTCTATATTGGCAGGAACCTCAGACTAGTTCCCAACCAGGTGCTGTGCTGCTCGGACAGGTGCCTGCTTAGCGTCTGGCTTATCAACTGAAGGGTCACTAGAGGGACCCTCAGGCTCAGGAGCGACTGATATCACAACTCCCTCAGTGTTGGGGAGTTTCTTTTTCTTCTTCGGCCTGTGCTCTTCCTCTTGTGGCTGCTCAAGTGGTGGGTCTACAGCTGGCTCCTCAAATAACAAGTCTAGTGGAAGCTGATCTGCCACTAGCTTGTCCACCTGCTCCTTCAAAGTTGTCACCTTCTCCTTCGAGGCCTTAGTCTTCCTCAGCTTCCTGTGCTCCTTGGCCAAGCTCTTGAGTGTCGTGCTGTGCTGGCTGACTGCCTTGACCAAGGAATCCTGCTTTGCTATCATATGCTCTTGGTTGACCAGGATTTTTTCAAGGTCTCATCAGTAGAAGCAGGTACCTCAACAGTCACCGGTGCTCGCTAAGCCTGTACAGCTGTGGTCAATGTGGACAACTTGGATGTCGCTGCCGACATCCAGTTGTTTAGACTGGCCAATGAGTGTGTGAGTTGGTTGGCGGTGAATCTGTGAGTCTTTGGCACCAAAATCATTGGATCGGCTGAGGTAGAAGGGGGTGGTGTGGATGGTCCGGGGGAACTGTAGTGGTATCAGTGGGCTGCTCAACGGCAGCTGGCTCTACAGACTGGCCAGCTGTAGAAGAAGTGGAGGCTTGGCTTTTCTTTGCATTTTTTGAGTTGTCGGGGCCTTTTTGATCATAGCACGAATATGGGCTCATGACAGGTACCATAACATAATATGTCTTCTTTTCCACCCCCAACTTTTTGAAATATAGTGACAATGTGTTGGGGAAGGGGTAGTTTGTCTTCGTTTCATAGCGCGCCATGGAAATAACCCTCTGCATAATTTTGCCCATATTCAATGGGGATCCGGCCATGATGGAAGCAACCAATATAGCACGATCAATGGAGAAGGAGTGATCATGTGTGGTCTGGTCAAGCCGATTGCACACGAATGTCAACCACCCTTTTGCTTCAAAATTTAGGGTGTTGCGGAATATCTTTTCTTGTGCCTTGAGCCACACCAGGACTGTTCCTGAAGCATCTAAGATCTTAGCCAACCACGGTCGAGCTTCTTCTTTCAAATCTAAATTTTCCAAGTATTGAGAGTCGTCCTCCTCCGCAAACCCCAAGAATTCATTAAGAGCCTTCGTATCACAAAACACTATCTTATCCCTCACCTTTGTAACTGTGGATCCCTGAACTACATGGTGAACATTGCCATAGAATTCCTTCACCATGTATTCATTTGCCAATGCCACTCGTTATTTGAAAAAGCCCTAACCCTCTCCCGTATGGAACTGTGCTTGTACATGAGGGTTGTGAGGAACCAAATCAACATCAATAAACCTCCTCTCCGGTATGAGCTTTCTTGGGCCACCACTCCCTAAACCGGTGGAAAGCAACCCGACTGACGAACCTATCCTCCCAAACCTCAAGTTTTCTAGTCAGCTCTATCCGCCTACTTGTGGCTCACCTCTTTCCTCTACTTCTCCACTCTCCCCTGATACTGAAGCTGTGGGAGAAGTGGAGTATTTATCATCACTGCCATTTTTTGTTCGAGACCCATCAGACGAGTCCGAAGATACCACATTCATTGGCCTCTTGGAGGTGGCCACATTTGTTTTCTCAAGTGAAGATGATTCATGTACTGGAACCTCCACAGACATGTGTGTGGGGGTGGACTTTAAAGTCACACTCCGAGAGGGGGCATATTCACTACCAGTTGATTGGGAAGCAGCCCTGTCGGCTGTCTGAAGGATCTTCCTATTTTTCTTTATAGTTTCCCTGTCCTTGGCAGTGAGCTTTTCCACTCTTCTAACTGTCTTCCCTCGGGAAGAACCTCCCCTCCCGGGTTGCTTATCTTTGCCCCTACGTTATGGTTGTCCGCCTCCATGTTTTTTCACCATTTTCTGCAATATATACAAGTCCAAACTTGTTAGTGGAAGCACATGAGAAGTGGGCAGTTTAAGATTTAATGCACAAATGTTGAAAGTATTCTAGATAGGAGGGATGCAGACCGCCCAGAAAAGTCATGCGATCTGCACAAGCAAAACATTACAATTACTAGCTCTCTGAACCTGACATACGTGGACCACACTATTATGGATTATGGCCGCGTATGTCCAACACAGACCGCACTGTTATGTCACGACGTCCGCACATGCAAAACACCAAAATACCTATTCTCTGAACATGGCCTACATGGACTGCACTATATTGTATTGCGGCCGTGTAGGTCCAACGAGTTTCACAAAAAAATGCCATGGGGTCCACACAAATGAAACACTTAGAAAATAGACTCTCTAAACCATGGCCATGCGGTCTGCACTGTTTGGACCGCAGCCACGCTGGATCATACGTACTGCACAGAAATGGTCAAGCGGACCGCGCTGAAGAATTCTTCATTATAAGACAAATCGTGCGTACCACACACAAATATTGTGCGGCCGCGTAGGGAAAAAATAACTGGGGCAGAGAATTTTCCTTTTTTTGTCCAATTGTTTAATTTCCTAAGTGTCCCTACTTAGTTATTTCAATTAAGAACAAATGCCCACTTTCATAAATGTTCAAAAACCTATTCTAACCACTAACTAATATGAACAAGGAAGAAAAAATAAAATATTAAGAAGTTAAGGTTGGTTATGTTTTGAAGATTGACAAACGAATATAAAAAGAAGGACCTGGTCCATCCTGAGAAACACAGTTCAGTCATAACCATTGCACATGGAAGGCAGGTGAAGAAGATATATAATGAGGCGTATGCAACAAATATCTTCTGAGGATAATCGAAAAGGTTGCATTGAGTTCTCAGAGGAACAATCCTCTTGAGATAAGAGAACACAATCCTAAGTCAGGATAAGGATATGAGTTTGTAGTAGTTAAGGACTGAAATTGACAAAGGGATAAGAAACAGAGTCTTGATCAAACTCTAATTGCTGATCTATTTAATTAACTCTGTTGTTCTCTTTTACAGGCAATGCACATAACCAGAAGTAAAGCATAGTTGAGAGCAAAAAGAATAGAGTCTATTTTGCAAGCAATATATGCGAGATACATGTGTGCACATCTGAAGCTATATGAACTAAGATAGAAGAACCAGTTTCATCATAGTGTTTATTCAAAGTCTAGTTCCATTGTAGTAGGTTTTCATATTATACCTTTCAGTTTTTATAAAAGTAATAGTAATATGTGCATTGAGTATTCAAGTTAGAGTTAACTTGAAGGTGTCGCAACAGATGAGACTGTGTGCCACGCAGGGATTAGAGTTAATCCTTAGGTTTACAAAGTGTCTTTGTAAATGTAGTTTTTGGCTAAGTGATTTTAGTGGAGTTTGGGAAAATCCTACTGAGTAGTAGTTCATGGTTTTTTCACCTTTTGAGTTAGGTATTTTCCATGTAAAAATCTCTGTGTACTTTACTTTCAGCATTTATTATTCCGCAAACTGCTGTAGTTAGAACACCTTGAAGAACCAGGTTCTTCTAGTGCGAAAATTAGGTACCACACAAATCACCCCCCTCTTGTGTGGTATTGGCGCATAGAAAATCAATTGGTATCAGAGCGGGTTATCCTTGAAGAGGTTAATACCTTAGGATAAATCAACATGAGTGCTCCACCCGGGAACTAGGAAGGGCAATCCACATCTAGGCCTCTTCTCTTCAATGGCCTCTACTACTCTTGGTGGAAAAACAAAATGAGGGATCACATCATAGGAGAAGATTATGAACTTTGGGATATCATCACTGATGGTCCTTTAGCTATAACCTAGAAGAATGCCGAAGGAGTAGATGTTCCAAAAACAAGAGTAGATTGTACTGCTGAGGATCTCAGAAAGTGGGAGAAAAATGCTAAAGCCAAGAAATGGTTGGTATGTGGATTGGGTCCTGATGAGTATAGTAGGATTCAAGGTTGTGCTATTTCCAAAGAGATATGGGACACCCTATAAGTGGAATTCTACGGTATTCTCAATATGAATACTTTACTATGAAGGAAAGAGAAACTATTCAAAAAATGTATACCAGGTTCACTACACTGACTAATGAATTGGGGTCTCTTGGAAGGGTTATACTGGAAGAAGACAAGGTGGAGAAAATTCTAACTAGGGTTCTGCCAATCTCCTGGGAAAGCAAAATAACTACTATTCAGGAATCAAAAAACATTGCTACTCTAAAGTTAGATGAACTAATTGGAAACCTCACTGCCTATGAACTAAGAAGGCAAACAATGAAAATGGATACTCCAAATAAAGAAAAATGTCTGTCTCTCAGAATCTCAAAGGGCCAGATCTTGAAGATGAGGAGATGGCTATGATAACTAGAGATTTCAAGAAATTTCTTATGAGAGGAAAGGGTACTTCAAAAGGTACAACATTCAGCAAACCCAGAGCTCCAGAGAAACAAACATATGAAGGATGTTACAAGTGTGGGAAGACTAATCACCACATCAGAAATCGTCCACAATGGGAGATTGAATGGAAAAAAGAAAGAGCTAAATAAAGAAACAGGAAGAATGAACAGGTTCAACTAAGAAGGAACAAAGGATCAACCAAAGCCATGTTTGCTGCATGGGGAGAAACTTCAGATGGGGACTCAAAAAATGAAGCTGAAGATGAGCAAGCTCTTATGGCCATCGGAGAGTCAGAAGATGAATAGGAGGTATTCTACACTTTAAAGAAAAGATAAAATTTTTGTCCAGAGAAAAACTGGCTGACTTGCTGATGGACTTCACAGATGAGTTTGAAATACTAAACTGTGAGAAAGATGTTCTATCTAAAGAGTGCGTAATCCCAGAAGAAAAATGTAAAAGACTTAAGTTTAGGGTTGATAAGAGTGAAAACATAAGTACTGAGTTGAAGAACGAAGTTCATCAACTTGGGAATAAAATTCTAGAACTCAAATCTGAAAACATTAATCTGAAATTAGGACCAGGTAATCATCTCTCACTATAGAAGAAAATTTAGGAAAAATGAAAGAGAAATGTACATGAAAGATGAGTTGATTAAAGTCTTAAAAGAAGATTTAGGAAAGATGAAGCATGAATTGGACATAACATGCAAATGGAACAAGGCTTCTGATGCACTCTCTTGGCTACAAGAACATCATAGTAGCAATAACAGTGGACTTGGTTTTGGGACTCAAACTCCAAAATGGGATCCCAAAAACAAGTGCCCCACACTTCCTAAGAACAAGATTTGCACACACTGTAGTAAGACTGGCCATTACAAAATGAATGAAATGCTAGGGAAAAGGCTGGTCAAAAGAATAGAGCTTTTGTTAAAGAAAAGCATAAACTGCCTAATTGGACAAAGAAAAATCTTATTTATCCGTTTGCCCATAGAAAGGGACCCAAACTATTTTGGGTTCCTAAGACTAACCAATGATTTCTTTTTGTAGGATCAAGTGAAAGGAAATAGCCAAATGTGGTACATGGATAGTGGCTGCTCAAAACACATGACTAGTTACAAGAACCAGTTCCTTTCACTTGAGAACCTATAAGGAGGTAATGTCTCCTTTGGAAATGGAAATAAAGGTGAGATCATTGGTGTTGAAAGGTAGGAAAAACAGACTCTCATTCCATTGAGAATGTATATTTGATAGATGGCTTAAAGTATAACCTGATAAGTGTGTCACAACTGTGTGGCAGAGGTAATTTTGTGGCTTTCACTTCCATAAAATGCTTTGTGATTAGCCTTACTACTAAAAAGATTGTTTTTCAGGGAAGGATAGTTAACAATATTTACATTGTAGATTTGTCAACTCTCTCTGAGAATGAACTCACTTGCTTGAGTGTGGAAATTAATGATCCCCTCATTTGGCACAAAAGACTTGGTCATGCTAGTCTGAATTAATTAAACAAATTAGTCTCCAAGGACTTGGTAATAGGTTTACCTAATATCAAGTTCAAGGAAGACAAGGTTTGTGAAGCATGTGAAAGGGCAAATCAGGTAAGATCATCCTTAAACCTAAGAAAATAGTAAGTATTACCAAGACGTTGGAACTGGTTCATATGGATCTATGTGGTCCAATGAGAGCCATGAGCAGAGGTGGTAAAATATATGTAATTGTGCTAGTTGATGATTACTTTAGGTTTACTTGGGAATTGTTTCTAACCTCTAAAGATGAAGCATTTGAAATGTCCACTGCCTTTATTAAGAAAACCCAAAAGCAAGTAGGAAATCAGTGGCATCCATTAGGTCTGATCATGGAACTAAATTTGAAAATGCAAAATTTGCTGAATTCTGTGATGAATATGGAATAGATCACAATTACTCTACCCCTAGGACTCCTTAACAAAATAGGGTAGTTCAAAGGAAGAATCGAACCCTAGAGGATATGGCAAGGACTATGTTACTTTCCAGTAAACTACCTCATAGCTTCTGGGTAGATTCCATAAACACTACTTGTTACATAATAAACAGATGCATGACTAGGCCTCTTGTAGAGAAAACTCCCTATGAGTTACTTAAAGGGAGAAAACCAAACATATCCCACCTTAGGGCCTTTGGTTGCAAGTGTTATGAGCATAACAATGGCAAGGACTCCCTAGGGAAGTTTGATCCCAGAAGTGATGAGGGAGTATTCTTGGGTTATTCCTCACATAGAAAAAGATACAAAGTATTTAATAAAAGAACCATATGTGTTGAAGAAAGTGTACATGTTGTCTTTTATGAATCTAACACTCTTTCTGAGAGACATGAATATGAAGATGAAGCCATTGGACTGGTGAGAAAATTCGTTAAAGTCACAACACAAGTCAAGGTTGCACCTAAGGAAGGAGCAGGTGATGGAACATGTTAAGGTAAGAGAGGTTGTCAAAATTTCTACTCGAACATGGAAACAAAAGAGGTAAAATTGACAGCACCCTATTTCTAAAAGAAACAGGTAAAGATCTTCTTGTAGTACAAATATATGTTGATGATATCATTTTTGGGGCCACTTCAGATAAGTTGAGCAAGGAATTTGCAAAGCTAATTGTTAGTGAATTTGAAATAAGTATGATGGGTGAACTAACCTTCTTCTTAGGGCTTCAGATAAAACAAAACTCATACGGAACCATGATTCATCAACAGAAATATACAAATGAACTAATCAAGAAGTTTAAAATGAAGGACTCTAAGGAAATAGATACACCTATTACAACTGCCACTAAATTAGAGGCTGATGAACCCGGTTCATCAGTTGATCAGAAATTGTATATGGGTATGATTGGTTCACTCTTGTATCTTACTTCAAGTAGACCTGATATTGTTTTCAGTGTAGTACTTTGTGCACGTTTTCAAGCTAATCCCAAAGAATCCCATTTGACTGCTGTCAAAAGGATATTGAGATACGTGAAAGGGACCACTGAACTATGTCTATGGTATCCTAAAGGTAGTAAGTTTGATTTAGTAGGATATGCTGATGCTGACTATACAGGTTTTCTAGTGTATAGAAAAATCACTTCGGGTATGGCTCATTTTCTTGGTTCATGTCATGTATCATGGTCCACCAAGAAACAAAATTCAATAGCATTATCTACTGCTGAGGCTGAGTATGTAGCTGCTGCGTCTTGCTGTGCTGAACTTTTGTGGATCAAGCAACAATTAATAGACTTTGGTATTGAAGTAAGATACATACCAATCTTCTGTGACAACACTAGTGCAATAAGTATGACAAAGAACCCGGTTCATCATAAAAGAACCAAGAATATAGATGTCAGACATCATTTCTTGAGAGACAATTATGAGAAAGGGCTAATTTCCACAGAATTCTGTGCTAGTGATATGCAAATAGCTGACATCTTCACCAAGAATTTAAGTAGAGAAAATTTTGAAAGAAATAGGTTCGAGTTAGGGATGATTAAGATCACCTAAGAGAATCAGTTCAGAACGCTCATGAAAAAAAAATATTTTTTGGTTAGGAGTTCTTAATATGTGTGAATATTAGATTAAGCTCTACTCAATCTCATACTGAATAGTATACTCTTGTGTCATGTGCTTATGAAATTCATCACGCTCTTACAAAATTTCTATTTTGTCATATGAGGCATATTCAAGAGAAGTGTCATTTGAAGAACCTGGTTCATCAAAGTATGCTCATGAAAAGCTCATGTATGTTTCTATTTCTTTGCACAATTAGAAAAATTTAATCATCCATTATCAGCAAGAATCGCTGAAATACCAAAAGTCCTAAATACTATCCGTTATAACGTTGAACCAATTCCATTGAAACTAGAATTCCAAAATTTAATGGAAACCTTACTTAATTCATAGCCATTAATTCTAATACCTAAGGAGATCGAAATTCTAGTCGGATTAGACCTCTAAGTGACCTCTGAAAAGCTACAAAATCTGGGTAATTATTACCTTCTTTAAAAAACCCCAAAAACACTCGTCTACTCTTTATTCCTCACAACACCTGAACTATTCCTTCTTCGTCTCCACTACTCTCCAAAGCTTCCTCACCACAAAATTCACTTTGGGTTTCAGAATTCTACCAGAAATGACAAATCCCCAAGATAACCCAGGAACACCACCACCCATCTCACCCAACACATCATCTTCCACACTACCCGTTGAAAACTCTAAACCTAAATTTTGTCGCCATAAAATGCTGAAAAACTGTGGCAATTGGTTCTTTAAGGAAGTCCCTGAATGAAAACTTCAATCAAGTCAAAGAAAGGCAAGTCCTGTAATTGAGTCCAACTCAAGCTGAAAATCTGATGATTCCATCACCACAAGAGAAAGTGTAGTACCAGGGTCTTCTGTTCAGACCAAAAATCAGGAAACTCGACAAGAAGTTGATACATGCTATGTATTTATAGATGTGGTGCAAAAAGAAGATAATAGGTTTGTTCTGGTAAGGGGCTGTTAGAGGTATAGGAGGAGGTGAGTCTGGAAAGTTGAAAAAGAAGAGGAAGAAGGAGATGTTAGCCATTTGTGGGAATGAGGGTGAAGAAGTATCAAAGTCAGGGGGAAGTGGATCTGGAGAGGCAGCTGAGCGGTTGATAAATTTAAACAAAGGCCAAGTTGAGCCTGGTTCATCTGATGAGGAAAGTTTGGCTGATCTACTAAAGAGAGTGGGGGCAAGTTATGACCCAAAGAAAAGAAAAGCATCATCACAAACAACTCCTGCTATAGCAGAACTATCCAATAAAAGCAAGAAATCACCAACCAAGTCAACTGTTAGATTAGGGCCACAAGAAGCAGAGTTAGAGAGAGTGAAGAGGAATTAAAAAGAGCTTTGGAGGAAAGGAAGAAAATGAAGAAAGAGATGGGGAAATAAAAGATTGGGCAGAGTTCAAAAGCTGTTGTTGAAGAAGAAGAATAGGAGATGGAACAGGTCCATCTAGATGATAGCCCCAAAGTGAAAATTTCAGTTGCAAAGTCTAAGGGAATCAGGACTTCTATCAAACAATCTACAAAATCAGTACATGCTGAATGTACTCTTGCGAAAAGACCAAGTTCAGCTGGCAAAGGGAAGTAAGTCAAGACACCTGAACAAGATGATGAGTAGAGAAGTGTGGAAGATGAGGAAGAATCTGAAAAGGAACTAGACAGGCATGCCATGTTTGGCGAAAGAAAAATCTTGAAGGGTAGACTGCTCAGGGATCTGGAAAAGCCAGGGATGATGAAGCTTTTGTCTGTTTTAGAAGCTCAAGACTGGAAGAACATGGTTCTTCAGATTGATGGTAAGTTGGCTAGAACTGAGCTTATTGAGTTTTTGGCAATTGGAACAGTCAAAAATGGGGTAGTGACTAGCAAAGTGAATGGTGTAAAGGTAAAGTTTGGTGCAGTGAAGCTGGACAAGATCTTAGGCATCCCCTAAGGGATATGATGATTACACAAGGCAGAGGTGGCCTTGCCTAGAAGGATTGCCCACTGATCTTCAAATTACCAGAAACATTTGTGACACTGCATCAGAGGAAGAAGTGTCTGACGCCAGAGTTGTTAAGAAGAGTGAAATGAGGCCAGATCACAAAGTGCTCTTCAAATTTGTAAACAAATGTCTTCTGCCTTGGCAGGAAAGGAGACATACAACAAATTACATGGATCTGGTCCTCATGCAATGTCTGTGTGATGGAAAGCAAATCAATTGGCCTGCCTTCATTGTGAAGCTAGTTGACAGGGTACTCAATGGATCAGAAGCTCATACCATTCCCTATGGATTTATCTTGACAACTGTGCTTTAAAGATTAATTTTTCCTTTGAAGAAGTAGGAAATGGCATCGAGCAAAGAACACTTGGGTAGCAAGACACTTCAAGCCTGTAATTATCTGCTCAGCACAACTCCAGTTGAACCTGGTTCATCAGCAAACACTCTTGTGAACAGCAAGGTTAGAGCTTTAGTTCAAGAGGTTGGAGCAAAGGATGCTGAGAAAACAAGGCTTCAGGAAAGAGTTGCTGAATTGGAGGGAGAGAGAAATGGGTTCAGAGTTGAACTTGCAAGAGAAAAGGAGAAAAATGAAGGATGCTCCAACAAATGTTGGACTTGCTACGAATCCAACCCTCTAGCTCTTCTAAGCCTCAGCTACCCTACCTTAATGTGCACCAGTCAAGCCCTCATTGACCCAGTTTGGGAGTTTCTTTAAGATATTTCTATCTTTGTTTGCTCATGGTTGGATACTTTTGTTTTTCTTTCTGTGGAATGTACTGTAGGAACTGCTTGCTTATTAATGAATGATGCTTATCTTGTTCTTGTTAAATATGATCTTTATTGTTATTTTTTTAGGTTGAGTTAACTACAACATATGTTCACCTGCAGTTGCCCCAGTGGCCATGAGTATTGATTAAATGACCTGATTTCATGTTAATTATGCAACTTTTCGATGATGCCAAAAGGGGGAAGATATGTGCTTAAAATATCTTATCTGAACAAGTGATGTTTATGACCTAACTTAAATCTGGTTCTTTATGAAAAATATTGAATTCTCAAAAATTGAAAGTGTTGATATTTCAGCCAAGATTCTCAGGTTCTATGATTACAAATAGCACAGAGTTTGTCATCATCAAAAATGGGGAATTTGTTGGTTATGTTTTGAAGATTGACAAATGAATATAAGAAGAAGGGCCTGGTCCATCATGAGAAACACAGTTCAGTCATAACCATTGCGCATGGAAGGCACGTGAAGAAGATATATACTGAGGCGTATCCAACAAATATCTTCTGAGGATAATAAAAAATTTTGCATTGAGTTCTAAGAGGAACAGTCCTCTTGATATAAGAGAACACAATCCTAAGTCAGGATAAGGATAAGAGTTCGTAGTAGTGAAGGACTGAAATTGACAAAGGGATAAGCAACAAGTCTTGATAAAACTCTAACTGCTGATCTATTTAATTAATACAGTTGTTCTCTTTTATAGGCAAAGATTTTATAAACAGAAGTAAAGTATATTTGAGAGAAAAAAATAATAATAGAGTCTATTTTGCAAGCAATATATGCGAGATACAAGTGTGCACATCTGAAGCTGTATGAACTAAGATAGAAGAACCAGTTTCATCATTGTGTTTATTCAAAATCTAGTTCAATTATAGTAGGTTTCCATATTGTACCTTTCAGCTTTTATAGAAGTAATTGTAATAGGTTCATTGAGTATTCAAGTTAGAGTTAACTTGAAGGTGTCGCAACAGTTGAGACTATGTGCCACACTGGGATTAGAGTTAATCCTTAGGTTTATAAAGTATCTTTGTAATGCAGTTTTTGTCTTACTGATTTTAGTGGAGTTTGGGAAAATCCTACTGAGTAGTAGGTCGTGATTTTTCACCTTTTGAGCCAGGTGTTTTCCACGTAAAAATCTCTATGTACTTTTCTTTCAGTATTTATTATTCCGCAAACTGCTGTAGTTAGAACACCTAGAAGAACCAGGTTCTTCTAGTGCGAAAATTGGGTACCACACAAATCACCCCCTCTTGTGTGGTATTGACGCATAGAACATTAGTTAATCTACTGGAAATCAATTGCAACAAACAAAAATTAAACTAAGAATTTAAATATTGATGAGTTGTTACCAGGGATTAATGATGATGAAAATCTTGCACACAATACACGGGTGAACAGTAAAAAAAATGCTCTCAAATGAACAGTTTGCGAAAAGGTTAAAAAGGAGGCTCCAAACTCCTATTAATATAAAATTGTGGGGCCCGTATCTTACCTACTTGCGCGGCCACACAAAAATTCCACATGGACCACGTAATGTTTTTTAAACTTTAGGCTTCAGCAACTCCCATGCGGACCGCACTATTTTGGTGCGCGGCCGTGTGGGAAACTTCAAGGACTCATCCTCCTTGGGTAATTTCCATGCGGACCACATTGTTTTGGTGTGCGGCCGCATGGGAAACTTTAGAGACCTTGATACATTTGGTGTTTCCAGTGCGGACCGCACAAAATAGCCATGCGGCTGTGCTGGGTCTTCTAAGTTCCAGCCTTCCACATTTCAATCCCACGCGGACTATACTATTTTGGTGTGCGGCCGCGTGGGCACTGTTCAGAGACTTATAATTTTTCACTTTTTCCCTGCACTAATTCAACATTATCCCTGCAATACTGCACAAATCATCACC
The DNA here is from genome assembly GCA_032618575.1 of Nicotiana noctiflora. Taxonomy (NCBI): domain Eukaryota; kingdom Viridiplantae; phylum Streptophyta; class Magnoliopsida; order Solanales; family Solanaceae; genus Nicotiana; species Nicotiana noctiflora. The sequence goes on from JASVEL010000090.1 coordinate 380,133, forward strand.
TCAAAAATCCTACTCTACAAAGGAAAACTCAAGAAATTCAAAAGACATGGGATGCCTCCCAAGAAGCGCCTGATTTATCATCGTGGAACGACGTGTGTTTCCATCATTTTACCTCAAGCGAATAAGCACCACCACGTGACTATCATCAACCTTGACCAAGTAATGCTTGACAAGATGCCCATTAACCCGGAATACCTCACCATTTTTGTTCTTGTGATCAAGGGCACCGAAAGGAGTTACAAAAACCACTTCAAAGGGACCACTCCATTTGGATTTGAGCTTCCCGGGAAATAACCTTAGCCTTGAGTTGAAGAGAAGGACCATATAACCAACCTTGAATTCTTTACCCCAAGCATAATTATCATGGAGGTACTTCATCTTGTCCTTATTCAAGGACGAGATGGAGTAAGCATGAAAATGAAATTCATCAAGCTCATTCAATTGTTCCAATCGGAGGTTGGCCGCAATATCCCATTCCAAATTTAACCTTTTCAAAACCCACATCGCCTTCTGCTCTAGTTCCACTGGGAGATGACAAGCCTTACCGAACACCAATCGATATGGAGACATACCAATCGGAGTCTTGTATGCCGTTCTATAAGCCCAAAGATCATCGTCCAACTTCTTTGACCAATCGGTCCTATTTGCATTCACTATATTGGACAAAATACTCTTAATTTCACTGTTAGAAACCTCCACTTGGCCACTTGCTTGCGGATGGTATGGGGTAGTCACCTTGTGGTTAACTCCATATTTGGTGAGCAAAGAATCAAATGCCTTGTTACAAAAATGGGACCCCCATCACTAATGATAGCATGAGGGGTTCCAAACCTAGTGAAAATCTGCTTCTTCAAGAATGCCACGACACTCCGGACTTCATTGTTAGGAAGAGCCACAACTTCAACCCAGTTGGAGATATAATCTACTGGCACGAGAATGTACATGTTCCTACAAGAGCTTACAAATGGCCCCATGAAGTCAATGTCCCACATTAGAAGCTTGCCACCCTTCTCCTTATGATTGTCATCATGGGGGAGAGGGGGGGTGAGAACGGTATCAAAGGTTCTAAGTTGTGGGTTCTATTGGCCGACTTTGTTTCAAGATGCAAGTGATTTGGTTAAAAGGTAATGCATGTCAACGAGCCTGTGGGATTTCTAAAAAAGAAGAGATGCCTCTTACCACCATTTTAGAGGATGATATTTTTGATGTGTGGGGTATTGACTTCATGGGCCCGTTTTTAGCTCTTGTGGGAACATGTAAATTCTCGTGGCGGTAGATTATGTCTCCAAGTGGGTGGAAGGCGTCGCTCTTCCCAAGAATGAATCCCCAAGTGTCGTGACATTCTTGAAGAAGCAGGTTTTCACTAGGTTTGGAACCCCTCATGCTATCATTGGTGATGGGGGGTCCCATTTTTGTAACAAGGCATTTGACTCATTGCTCACCAAATATGGAGTTACCCACAAGGTGACTACCCCATACCATCCGCAAGCAAATGGCCAAGTGGAGGTTTCTAATAGGGAAATTAAGAGTATTTTGTCCAAAACAATGAATGGGAATAGGACAGATAGGTCAAAGAAGTTTAACGATGCTTTTTGGGATTATAGAACGACATACAAGACTCCGATTGGTATGTCTGCATATTGATTGGTGTTTGGTAAGGCTTGTCATCTCTCGGTGAAACTAGAGCACAAGGCGATGTGGGCTTTAAAAAGCTTAAATTTGGAATGGAATGTTTCGGCCAACTTCCGTGTGGACCTATTGAATGTGCTTGATAAATTTCGCTTTCATGCTTACTCCATCTCATCCTTGTACAAGGATAAGATGAAGTACCTACATTATAAGTATGCTTGGGGTAAAGAATTCAAGGTTGGTGATATGTTCCTTCCTTTCAACTCAAGGTTAAGGTTATTTCCGGGAAAGCTCAAATCAAAATGGAGTGCACCTTTTGAAGTGGTTTTTGTAACTCCTTTCGGTGCCCTTGATCTCAAGAACAAAAATGGTGAAGTATTCCGGGTTAACGGGCAACGAGTCAAGCATTACTTGGGCAAGGTTGATGATATCCACGTAGTAGCGCTTATTCACTTGAAGTAAAAATGATGGTAACCCGCATCGTGCCGCAATGTTAAATCAGGCACTTATTGGGAGGCAACCCATGTCTTTTGAATTTCGTTATTGTTTCTTTGTAGAGTAAGATTTTTGAGCTGATGGTTTGTGAAGTGTTGTAGGGATGATGTTGAAACAGTGCAGGACAAAATAAAAATTAGGCAGTATCTGATCAGTTATCACGCGGCTGCGTGACCATTTATGTGCGATCCACCTGAAGCCAGTGCGGCCACGTGACATTACTTTGCGGTCCGCGTGAGCTTGAACTCGAGTTGCCATCTCTCTGAAGCTTTCCACGCAGCCGCACTCCAAAACATTGCGGTTCACGTGTGCTGTCCTTAGAAGCAAAAGGTGAAAAACCCTGCACGATCCGCCTGCCATTTCTGTGTGGCCGCACAGGTAGGTAAGACATAGGCCCCACGGTTCTCTATAAATAGGGACCTTGGGCCTCCTTTAAACCTTTTTTATCTTTTTCATCTGAAGCTACATTTTCACTGTTCGTCCACAATCTTGTGCACATATTTGCATTTCAATTAATCCTTGGTAACATTTTATTTCTACATCATCTCTTAGTTTATTTTGTGTTCATTTTATTTGATTTCTAATATAATAACTTCTTAATTTCTTCCTATTTTCATTTTTATTTATTGTTAGAATAGGGTTTGTGAATTCATGTTGAAATTGGGCATAATTTTTCTGGTAAAAAAACACTGAGTAGGGACATTTAGGTTGTTAAAATTTGACCAAAATGAACAAAAAGAACCTACCCAGTAAAGTTTGCCATACGCGGCCGCATAACATTTTTGTGCGGTCCGCGTGAGTTTGATTGGAATTTTACACAACTGCTCTGTGCGGTCGGCGTGACCATTTTTATGCGGCCTGTGTGACTCCAGCACGGCCGTAGTCCAAAATAGTGCGGAATGCTTAGCCTATCATCAGAGAGTTGTAATTTCTGAACTTGGACATATGTGGCCGCATACCACTTGTGTGCAGTCCGCATTGGACCCATGCGACTGCATGACATTTTTGTTCGGTCTATGTAGGTCATTTATAAAGAGCTGGTTGGTTAAGTGTTTTGCATGTGCGGACTGCTTCGCATTTCTGTGCGGTCCGTGTGACCAATGACTGCAACACTATATGCACTTATGATTTCACTGTTACATTGCTTACTTCTGTTGTGCTTTCACTGACACTTCTAGACTTGTATCTCTTGCAGAAAATGGTAAAACATCACGAAGGTGGACAATCACAACGTAGGGACAAAGATAAGCGACTCAGGAGAGGTGGTTCCTCTTGAGGGGAAAAAGGAAAAAGGGTGGTCAAACTCACTCCCGAGGCTAGAGAAAATATAAAGAAAACCGGAATCTACTCCGGAAAGCTGACAAGGCTGCCTCCCAGTCAACAGGGAGTGAGTATGCACCCTCTCGGAGTGCAACTTCAGAGTCTGCCCTCACACATATGTCGGTGTCAGTTGGCCTCCATGACTTCCCATCTCCAGATCAAAGCAATGCTGCAACTTCCAAAAAGCCAATGAATGTGGTGTCTTCGGATTCTCCTGATGGGCCCGGATCTAAAAAGGGCAGTGATGATAAATATTCCACTTCTCCCATAGCTTCAGCATCAGGGGAGAGTGGAGACAGGCAGGGGAGAGTGAAGAGCAAGCTGAGGGAGGTGAGCCTCAGGTAGGTGTGTAGAGCGGATATGGAAGCCTGAAGTGTGGGAGGATAGGTTCGTTAGTCGGGTTGCCTTCCACCGGTTCAGGGAATGGTGGCCTAAGAGAAAACTCATCCTGGAGAGGCAGTTTATTGATGCAAATCAGCTTTCTCACAACCCTCATGTACAAGAACAATTTCGTACGAGGGATGGTTGGGGCTTCTTCAAGGAACAAGTGGATATGGTAAATGAGCATATGGTCAAAGAATTTTGCAGCAATGTCATCTATGTCGTTCAGGGGTCGACAACTACTAAAGTGAGGGATAAAGTGGTGCTCTTTGATGGGAAGTCCCTTAATGACTTCTTGGGGTTCACATAGGAAGATGAGTCACAATACCTGGAAACTTTGGCCCTGAAAGAAGAAGCTCGCCCATGGTTAGTTGAGATTTTAGCAGCACCAGGTACAGTTTTGGTGTGGCTCAAGGCTAAGGAGAAAATATACAGGAACAGCCTCAACTTCGAAGCAAAAGGGTGGTTGACATTTGTGTGCAATCGGCTTGATCCGACCACACATGATTACTCCGTCCCCATTGATCGTGATGTCTTAGTTGCTTGTATCATGGATGGGTTCCCATTGAATGTGGGAAATATTATGCATAGGGTGATCTCCATGGTGGGCAATGAAACCAAGACCAACTACCCCTTTCCCAACACATTGACTATGTATTTCTCAGAGCTAGAGGTAGAAAAGAAGAATTATGATGTGAAGGTGTATCCGGTGAGCCCTTATTCATGGTATGATCAAAAGGGCCCTGGCAACCCGAAGAATGCCAAGAAGGGTCAGGCCTCCACTTCTTGCGCAGTTGGCCAGTCTGATGAGCCAGCTGCCTCTGAGCAACCCATTGATACCATTTCATTGCCCCTAGGGCCTTCTACACCACCACCTCCTACTTCAGCTGAGTTAGTGATTCCGGTGTCCATGACTCATAAAATCACCGCCAACCAGCTCATGCTCTCATTAGCCAGTCTAAACAACTAGATGTCAGCAGTGACATCCAAGTTTTCCACATTGACAGCAGCTGTACAGGCTGAGAGAGCACCGGTGGCTGTTGAGGTACCTGCTTCTATTGACGAGACCTTGAAAAAAATCCTGGCCAACCAGGAACAGATTATAGCAATGCAGGGCTCTTTGAAGAAGGCAATTGGAGAGCATAGCAAGGCACCTAAAAGCCTAGCTAAGGAGCACAGGAAGTTGAGGAAAACAAAAGCCTCAATGAAGTCAGTGGCAGCACTGAAGGTGCAGGTGGACAAGCTAGTGGCGGATCAACTGCCACTAGACTTGTTATTTGAGGAGCCAGCTATAGAGACCCTTATCGAGCAGCCACCAGTTTAGGAGCATAGGCCCAGGAAGAAGAGGAAACTCCCCAACACTGAGGGAGTTGTGATTGCAGTAGCCGCGGAGCATGAGGATCCCTACGGTGCCCATTTAGCTGATGCACCAGTACAGGAGTAGTAACATGTCCTAGTAGCACAACAGCAATAGGGTGGGGACCAGTCTGAGGTCCCTGCCAGTACATAGGATATGGGAGCCACCGAGCAGCATAGGCCAGCGGATAAGGCTTGAGGGGCCATATTCTATATCCTTTGCTCCTTATTTTTGATGTTATATTTGGTAGTTAGCATTGGGGACAATGCTAGCTCTTATTCGAGGGGGTGTGGCCCTACTTTTTGTTGAACTTTCGGAATGAATCGATTATTGTACATATTTTTTTCTCTTTTTAGTACATTCGTAGACATAGTTGGCTTGTATATAAACTTTAATTCTGAATTCCTTTAGTTGTATATTCTACTCTCTTGGTGTACATGTTCATTTGGTCATCAGTTGATGTTTTCTCTTCAGTTTTGTTATTTTTTTTAAAAAATTTTGTTTTAGTTGCAAGGTTAGGCTCATATCCTTGTTTTGGTTTTGTTTTGGGTATTACAATAAGCCCTTCATATTCGTTATGCTATGGTTCTTTCCAAGGGTAGAGTATTGTGTGAACCGAGTGGCTCTTCCCAATAACAGATAGCATTACAACTTTCTTAAGGGTTTAGTCAGTTGTTTATTTTCAAGTTTTTTGTGGTAGTTAAGGGTACCTCAAGCAAAGCTTCACTTGGGCCTAGCATATTTGCCTTTGATCTCATGTTCAAAAACATTAAGTTGTGTTTAGGATGGTGAAAGTCGTGGCCTTGAGACTCTTGTGTAGACCAAACAATCCTCATATGGCCAAGTTGAACCATTGTGCACTTGAATTGTATTCGAGGCTATTGTGGGCCCTCGACTCCATCTTTGGCAATCCTTGAGTGTATGTGTGGTGAGAACTTGATTTGTGAGCCCAAGTAATGTGCCAATGGTCTAGAACCTGCCCCAAATGTTTGTTGAGGCAAAATCATAGGTGGAACATGACTTGAGAAGTGATTGTAGGCTCTCCTTGATCCAAAAATAATATATTGATCCTTTTCATGACCTACCAATATAATGATCCCTAGTTCACCCCTTTTGAGCCTTAAACCTACTTCTTTCATGAGCCAAAATTTACAAGCCTATACCCGTTTTAATGAAACACTCTCTTGGCACCCAAATATTCCCTTGAGTAATGGCAAATATCTAAGTTTGGAGGAGAGGCAAGAAAGGCACCAATGTGGTAAAAAGGTATAAAAACAAAAAAGAGAAAAGGAAGGCAATGAAAAAGAGAAAGGCAAAAGAAAGACAAAGGTGAACAAAACCCAAGTCAACAAAAAAAATGAAAAAGATGCGAAAAATGTGAATAAAAAGGAAAAAGGTTTTGAATTGCAAAAGAAAGAGTGACATGGTGTCTCTCTAACCCCCTGAAAGAAGAAATACTCAAATGAGTCAAGAAAGTATGACAAAACGAACCAAAAGATGTGCTTAAGAGAAGATTGAACCCATATGAACGAAAGCATATCTTACCTTTACCGAAAAGCCTTCACAATGGGTGTGTTTGGTATGAAGGAAAACATTTTCTGGAAAATATTTTCCAATTTTCCCATGTTTGGTTAGCTTAAATGTTTTGGAAAACATTTTCCTTATCAATTCATTTTCCTCCAATTGGAGGAAAATGTTTTCCTTATCAAAAGAAGGGAAAACATTTTCCAAAGCTCCTTCTCAACCATTCTCACCCTCACCAACCCACCCCACCCCCTCTCCAAAAAACAGTTTTTTTTAGAAAAATTTCAGTTTTTCCGTTACCATCCACCCTACTACCCCTCCACCCCACCCCGCAAAAAAAAATTTCTTTTACCTTAATTTTTTTTCTATAATTTTAAATTTATGTTTTCTTATTTTTCTGCACCACCCACCCCCACCCCTACCTCCTCCCCCCTCCCCCCCCCCCCCCCCCCCCGCGCAAAAAAAATTACTTTATTTTTGTAATTAAAATTTTTATTTTTTTTTTCGATTTACTGCCCCCCTCCTCCCCGGAAAAAAATTTTAAAATATATTTTTCAGTTTTTAATTTTATTATTTATCATTTAAAGGCTCAATATTTTACAAGTTTCAAAATTATGAGTTCGGAAGTTTACGAGTTTAGAAATTATAAATTTACCGATTCGAAAATACGCGATTTTTGCGTTAAAAAGTAAAGCATCACATTAGTTCCTTTAGATTGTGTCAATTTTTAGAGACTTCGGGAAGGGAGGGGTGGGGGAGGTGGGAGGGGGAGGGGTAGGAGAGTTGCAAAAAAAATATTTTTCTAAAAAAACTATTTTTTACTCTCTAACCAAACATAGAAAATATTTTTCGGAAAATGTTTTCCACTTACCAACCAAACAAGAGAAAATAAGTGATAAAATCACTCATTTTCCATGAAAACATTTTCTAGGAAAACATTTTCCATGAAAAACATTTTCCTTCGTACCAAACACACCCAATGACTCCTCAAAAGCCCTATATGATCTTGAGTTGAGGGAAGCCTTCATTAGTAGATACTTACTTGAAGGGTAAGAATATGGTACTTAGAGTCGGACTTAGGGTCTCTTTTTTGTGGGAGATGTGCGAGAAATCCTTCCACCTCAATTTGTGTGAAAATACTAGAAATGGTGAGGTTCACTTAGGGAGAGTCGAGGATGTGTCAGTTTGGGTTCCACAATAACCAAACTACTTGAGAAAGGTTCCTTGATGAAATGTGTCAACTATTGATACTCTTGTGTCACACTTGATCCACATGTTTTCAAAGTTTTAAATGTGTTGATGATGCATTTGCATTGAGGGCAATTGATAGTCCCAATTGATACTGTTGAGGTTACTTTTGGACATAATGGAATTTCTTGGATGTTTTTATTTCATTAAGGGTTAGGTCTTATCTTGTTTGCTTGAGGACAAGCAAAGGTTTAAGTTTGGGGGAGTTGATAACTGTGATTTTTACGTAATTTATACCCCTTCTTACCTAAGCTTTGTGTGTAAATTGATATAGATTAGTCCTGAATTACTTACAAGTTGCGCTTGATTACAGGTTTGAGCGACTAGATGATAAAGATCATAAATTGGCTAAGGAAGGAGTGAAATCTGCCAAGCATCAAGATATGAGCTAAAGTGGGAATTAAATGACCTGTGCGGACCACAACCTTTTGTCATGCAGCCACACAAGAGGATTCTGCAAATAACCAAGTCCAGGAAAGCCCTGTACTTTCCGTATTGTACTGCCATGCAAACGCAAAGGAAAGATCTGCAAGATGACAATTTTCAAGTTAACCTGCGCGATCCACACTGTATTGCCACGCGGACGGGCAAGTAATGATCAGAGAACATACAAGTTTGACATAATTCCATGCAGACAACGTCCATTTCTATGCGGTTCGCAATGATGAAGAAACAGAAGCTCAAAATACAAGGCATAATCCCATGCGGCCACACACCATTTCTATGCGTTCGGCGTGGGTGAATGTTTAGAGAGTCAACACTGGAGAAAAATCAACTGTGCGGCGCGCATCATTTCCACGCGGACCGCGTGACTCAACCTACGTGGCTGCGCGACATTTCTAGGCGGTCCGCGTTCCAAGATTTGGAAGCTCAAATATTGAAGACCAGTTACCCTACACGGCCGCATGTCATTTCTATGCGGTCCACAACAGATCCTCAGGGGTATTTTTATCCAGTTTTTCCTGTATAGCATAAATAGATTATTTTACTTTTTAGGCTAACTTCTTTTACACTGTACGCATAGCTGAGCACGAGGCAACATTTATTGGCCTATTTTGGGCTATTTTCCTTAGATTTTAACATGGAATTAAGTGTATTAAATTTGTAGTTCATTATTATGTCAATTGCTTCTATTACTTCTTCTTTTTCTACTATTTCCATGTCTAGCTAAACCCATTAGCTAAAGTTGGGGCTCAACCCTAGTGTGAGTAATTAATGTGTGTTTTTGCTTAATGTTTGGATGATATTGGGTGTTTGGTATCTGGGTTAATTGTATGTTTTCACTTGGATTTGGTGGTTGAAAACACTAAGTCTAGCTTAGTGGGGCTTGACTCTACTTGAGAAAGAGAGTCTATGACCTCATAGTTAACCCAACAAGGATTTAGGATGGACCCACGAGAATGGTAGTCCCAAATAACGGGTTAAACCTCGTCAGAGTAATTACCCTACTTGAACCATTAGTTGCTTGGGCAAATTAGCCTATCCAATTTATCTCGAGAGAGTCAATCGGGCAAATTCACTCTCTCTACAGAGAAGTGTGAGAGTGAGTGCTAAGTGCAACGGTTATCCATATATCCCATATCGTTATCCTTACATTCAAATTCTATACCCGTTAATTAGTCACCTAGGCAAGTGCTACGACCCTAGTGTCTTCTCCTTATTGCATACACCTTAGAATTACAATTTAGCATAATCTAGTTCATAATGGTAGTTAATATAGACAGTTGATAAACAAAGAAAATCAAAACTGTTAGAAGTCAAATTAGAAGCTAAAACACTTTCTTAGTCTTCACAAATACTTGACTCCCATAACTAGCTCTCTGAGGAAATTGACCCCGAAAACCACTATCGGGTAAAGGTTATTAGCTCCCACTCTCCCTAAGGGTTGAGTCCGCGACGATTAAGCTTCGAAAAAGAAATAGTCGTCATCCTCCTCCATTCGGAAATCGATCATGTAGAGGTAGTCTCGCTAAACTTAACATGGGACTGGCGCAACCAGTTTTTATCCTATTTGCAGGAAGGAACTCTCCCACCTGATAAAAAAGAAGCAAAGAAGCTCCGTGTACAGGCCGCCCGATATTGCATGTTAAACCACGATCTCTACAAAAGGACCTTTAGTGGACCCCTGGCTAAGTTCCTAGGTCATAGTGAGATGACACCGGTACTGGAAGAAGTACACGAGGGCCATTTTGGTGCTCATACTGGCAACCGCGCACTTGTGCACTGTCTAATACGCGCTGGCTACTACTGGATAACCATGAAGAAAGAGGCTACATAATATGTTCTCCGATACGAAAAATGCCAAAAGTTTGCCCTCATGATGTACCAAGCAGGAGAACCCCTCCACATGGTCACCTCCCCTTGGCCCTTCATCAAGTGGGGAATTGACATAGTCGGTCTGTTACCTGCAAGACGAGGAAAGGTACGATTTCTATTAGTTTTTACTGACTATTTCTCCAAATGGGTGGAAGCAGATGCATATGCCCAAATATGCGAATAATAAGTCATCGCATTCATATAGAAGAACATCATCTGCTGCTTCGACATCCCCAATGAAATCACATGCGACAATGAGCGACAGTTCACCGGTTAGAAAATGACCGTGTTCTTCGACAAATGATATATCAAATAAATACTCTCCATGCCGTATCATCCTGCCGCCAACGGTCAAGAAGAATCATCCACCAAGATAATACTGAATATATTGAAAAAGAAGCTCGAAAATGCCAAAAGGCTACGACATGAACTGCAACCAGAAGTATTATGGGCACATAGGACCACTCCTAAATCCTCCACGGGAGAAACGCCGTACTCACTGGTTTATGGAACTGATGTTGTCATACCGGTTGAAGTAGGCGAACCAAGCCTGAGGTATTCACACACAAGCGGGGAGAAAAATGACTTGAACAGACTCCAAGACTTCGATGAAGCCAAGGAAAAGGAGAAATGGCCCACATATGGATGGTAGCCCAGAAACTGCAAATCGAAAGATACAACAAGAGGGCCAAAATTCGACCACTCAAAGTAGGCGATTATGTCTTCAAAGCCAAAACCTTGGCGTCTAAGGACCAAAGTGAGAGAAAACTGGACATCAATTAGGACGGACCATAAAAGATTACTGCGGTAGCAAATAAAGGGTCATTTCAACTAGAGACACTGGAAGGAAAGACACTCCAAAACAATTGGACCATCCCTCACCTCAAGTATTTCCATTTCTGAAGAGCACCCCCTGTGTTATACTCTTTTTCCCTTACTCGAGTTTTGTCCCAACTGGGTTTTATCATAAATGATTTTAACAAGACGACGAAGGAGATGCTCGAAAATGCTCACGAGGCAATTTTGACACGTCGGTTACTTTGTAAGCCATCACAACAGGCATGCTAAAGGGACTGGACCGACAACCATCTCCAATGTATGAAAGGATAAGGCCATCTCCAATGTATGAAAGGCTACAACCATCTCCAATGTATGAAAGACTACGACCATCTTCAATGTATGAAAGGCTACGGCCATCTCCATTGTATGAAAGGCTAGAGCCATCTCTATTTAATGAAACGCTATGACCATCTCCATTGCATGAAAGGCAACGACCATCTATATTGTATGAAAGGCTAGGGCCATCTCCATAGCATGAAAGCCTATGTCCATATCCATTTTATGAATGGCCACGGTCATCTCAAAACAAGAAATGGCTAAGGCCATTGTCGTAATAAATTGACCTATCTCGATTAAGACAAGTTAAATCGACACGGTCGAGGTCACTCGCATGGTCATGACCATCTCAAAACAAATAAATGGCTAAGGGAATTGTCATAGTAAGTCGACTCAGCTCGATTACGACAAGTCAACTCGACACGGTCGAGTTCACTCATATGGTCACGACCATCTCAAAACGAATAAATAGCTAAGGCCATTGTCGTAGTAAGTCGACTCAGCTCGATTATGACAAGTCAACTCGACACGGTCGAGGTCACTCGCATGGTCACGACCATCTCAAAAGGAATAAATGGCTAAGGCCATTGTCGTAGTAAGTCCACTAAGCTCGATTACGATGAGTCAACTCGACAAGGTCGAGGTCACTCGCATGGTCACGACCATCTCAAATGAATAAATAGCTAAGACAATTGTCATAATAAGCCGACTTAGCTCGACCAAAACAAATAAAAATAACTCAACAACGGTCGATACTACATATATTAATACAACAAGCACACAAAACAAAAGAGCAAAGAGATATATCAAAAGAATAACTTTCATTTTCTCCAAAAAGGAAGAAGGTACATATTTACAAAGGGTCCTATTCACACCCCTACAAAATTATAACAACAAAATAAATACACATCCTAGCCGCCACCACCTTGCTCGCCATCTCTAGCTGGCCCATCGTCTTGCCCACTGCCGTCTTCGGTCCGGAAAGCCATAAAAATCCAGGACCCGAAATCTAGATGACTCACATCTTCGAAGGGATAGCCCGCCTGGTCTGGAGAATTGGAACTATGCCCACAAGCTTCTCGTGCGACCCAAACGAAGCGACACTGGTCCTCGACCTCTACCTTAGTGGCCCAACCAGCGGCAAGTAAGTCCTCGTACACTGCCAGCTTAGCTTCGATGTACACCCACATATCGTGTGCCACGCTAGACACATCGTCGTCGAACCCCGCCACTGCAGCTTTCCTGAGAGCATAAACCTCTGCTACCCTGGCATTGAGCTCTGTAGTTATGGCATCAACCTCGGCACACAAATTAGCGGCCTTCGCTATAGCCCCATGGCCGACCTCCAACTCATTCTCCTTCAACTAAATAATGTTTTCTAGCTCTCTATTACGAGCCATGGCGGTCATTAAATGTTCATCTATTTTCTCCAATTGGGTTACTCGCAACAGCAACTGAGCTTCCGACTGCTCCCAGCCCGCACGAAAAACTTGGAACTGTGCGTCCTGGGCATATAAGTCCGCCAATGTCTAGTGCTTGGTGCGACACTCCTTGAATTTTTTCACCACATTCGTAAAGGTGGCGACCTTATTTTGTGCATGCCAGCCCCTCTTTACTTCCAAAAAGAGGGTTTGAAGAAAAGGAAACAAATTAGCATACACCTAAGGTTCGTTATATGAAACATAAAGAACAAGGTATACCTGCAAAGATGCACCGGCGACTCTTCGGGATAATTCCCTATCGCTGACATCCTTTAAAGTTTTGCTCTCAGCAGCCACGCATATCAAAGTCATATTTTCTGCGACCTGCTCACTATCCAGCAATAGGTTATATCCGATCAGGATCACGATCCGGCGGTTAGGCACAATCGCCGACATCTCCACATGGGCATGATCCACCTGCGGCACGTCCTAAATTGTAGGGGCCCATTTAGGACCTGTTCTCCCTTCGTCGGCAACCCCCTTGGTAGCAACCGGCGTGTCATCCCCTGCAACACTTGCGGGGGCAATATCCGGTACCACCCTCCTTTGGGGAGCCGCCTCCTCGAGCGAATGGCGTCAGCCATTAAAATTGGCCTCGACTCTTAACGGAGCTTGTTCGCCCTCTCATTCTCCGTGGCAATTCCTTTGCCTAGTAACAATCGATGCCTCTTTCGCTCCGGCGCATCTTCGCCTTCGGAATCCTCCTCTTTAGGACAAGGAGATGGAGGCGAATGAGTCGCTTTACTCGTGGACTCAGCCACCAGCACGGCCTCAGTCTAAGCAACCTCGGTGGCATCCTCACTTGAAGGCTCTTGGGGCGCGTACTCATCCCAGAGTCGGTCCTGGCCGCTGAGACGGATGCAACATTCTGCATTATCCTCCTCCTGGGAGTGCCCCGACCTACAAAAATAAAGTAGGTCAAGCAACAACACCTAAAGCAATGTCTCTGTATTTTAGTCGACACCATACCTGACGGACCGTATCGAATGAGGAACGTCGACCATTTATGACATTCCTCCGCATAGGGAATCACTCTTTCCACCCACGATCTTATGTCTGCGACAGGTCGGGGTGGAGAAGCCCTCTCTACAATACAAAGTGAGCAGATAAAAGAGTTATAAAGACTGAACGATCAAAGGTTTCAAAAATAATAAATAAAGGTAAAAGAACTCACGGTCTGGATTCCACATCTCTGGGAACCCCTCAGGGGTCAACACCAGGTCTCCCGTCTGGATGTAGAAATGTTTTAGCCAGAAGCGGCGATTGGGCTTAGCGTCTTCCCTGACGACTAGGCCCTTCGTGCCACAACTCTTTATCTGCATCATGGAACCCCTCATAAAGTTGGGGCTGAACAACTGCAATAGATGATGGACCGAGACGTCAAGTCCTGCTTGAGTCACGTACATGGTCAGGATGCGACACACTTTCCACGTATACGGAGTGAGCTGAGCCGAAAATACATTATAAAAATGGCAAAGTTCCTCCGCCAAAGGGAAGATTGGGAGTTTGTACCCAATCAAGAATGGGTACTCATAGAAAGCACAAAACCCTAGTTGATGTACGTTAACGAAGTCGGCCACGGCCGTCTCCATGACCATCGAATCAGGGATTTGACACGCCTCCTACAGGTCATCTAAATGTGATTGGAGAAACTTGGAGCAATCCCACGGGGGAGTAGGGCATCTTGTTGGAAAATCCCTTCAAGCATGAAGCTCTCTGGAAAGAACGTTGTCCACATTGAGAGGGATTGGGGTCTTTGAGCCTTTTTCCCACCACCCGAAAATGGTGGAACCCTAGAAGGAACTTCATCTTGGTCCCTCCTATTTTGTTGGCTACGTTTCGTCATAATAAATATTTATCTGAGGATAAGAATTTCGACGACTACAAAAACTGACTTCAAAGTAAAACCTAAAGGCTTAGACCAAAAGATATTGATCTCCTTTATGGAAAACCAAAATAGAGAGTGAAAGTCTGAGAAGTTCAAAAGATAGCAGAAATTGAACCTTCCCTCTATTTATAGATCAAGTACACATAAATCGAAGTGACATGTGTCGAAAAAGGGCAAGAAACCAAAACGTCAAATCGCCCCCTGAACCATCTCAGGAGCAGATATAATCATGACGCATGCTAGCAGTGACGTCACTTTAAAAAGTAGACCACGTGTCAACGAATCGACAATGCCATGGTGGATCGACATTTTCGCCCATTGAAGACGTATGCCGCATATGCCTCCAACGAGCGGAGGGACTAACTGTATGGGTCCAAATATGACCCTTCCCACGCCCACAAGCGGTAGGGTACAACCCTTCTCATACACCCCTTATAACGAGGGTATAATTCAGGCGTAAGGACGTGAGCGACATCACCTACACTTGAGCATTCCCATTAAGAGGACGTCAACCACGCCACATCGGTTTATTATTATTTTATTAATAAGGAGGCCCCTTTATTATATAAAGGGGGTTTCCCTGATTGTAAGGACCAAATGTTATTATCCAATAATACAACTCTCTCATTCCCTCTCTATCTTTCTTTACTACGATAAATGATTGTTCTTAGAATCTTTCATTTTTACACATATCTTCATATCACAACTACACTGATCCTATATTTAGGTTCACTATATTTGATTACGATTTACCCCTTTCATATTTATTTGATTGTTTTAAGCTTATAAAGTAACGAATAACTTTTGAGCCAATCAATAAGTACTAATCAATCCTGTTAAATTCAGTGAAGTATAAAACGCAGAGTGGTTGACCTTTTATCTACTCCTATTATTTATCGGAAAAGTTCCAACAATGCGCTTAACCTATATATATGAAAACATAGGTATATGAAATGATATAGTAAATTGTAGGTATAACTAGCTAATAACCAATGGACTATAGTAGTTTAGGCATAATATCAAGGCACAACACCAATCCTCATGAATTTTTAATTTTATAAAAGTAAAATTAACATTTAAAAGATATATATGCTTATTAAATATGAAAAACAAAAATAGTACGTATAGTAAATACATTAAAGTTTGTATGAGGTTCGAATGAAAGAAAGTATACTGATCATTCAACGTAATATTCTGAGCCATCAAATTGTTAATCACAGAACAATATCTTATACTATAAATTATAGTGTTAAATTGCAATGATGGATCACTATCAGAACAGTTAAAGAGTTGTAATCCGACTGAGATGGTATTTAAGGGTGTTGCCGATGGAGCTGCATGTTGCGCTAGATAAGATACTACGAACTAATTAAGGTTGTGAATATATAGAGGTAGGTAGAAATTAACAGAAGGAATGTACTGTAAAAGGAAGAGATGGCAGGCTGCAGTGTCGCTAGCTAAAACGTGAAAACCTCAGCGGATGGCACTCAAAAGGTTTCGTTATGTTTGTCTGCCCAAAATCCAGCCAACACACCATGCTCACTTTATGTCATGTGTTTCATCAATCTCTATGGACTTTTTAATTAATGAAATTCTCTTTAATTAGCTGGCTTTGCTTCAAATTAAGTAGATCTAGTAGGAATACCTTTAAACATGGAATCTATACTCAAATATGTGAACTGTAAAGACTTACTAGACTAGGGTGGACTTTAATTATATGTTGACATTTGATTCATGATAACTAGTAGGTTAGCTCTCACTGTCAGCTATATTATAGCAAACCTGCTTCCGCACCCTAATTGTGCCACACTGAACCAACCCTCATAATATATATTAGTATGAGTTACGGATAGATTATTTGACTTGAATTTACATTGACAAACAAAATCACTTGAAATTTATGCTTCGACCTCTAAATTAAAGCATACTTCCTCATTCTACGTTATGTTACATGACTCGAGGAACAACATCTTATATAGTAACATATTAAAGATATATGTTACAAAAGAGGGGTGGACTGGACCTAAACCCTAGGCTCAACGCTACATCAAAGTATATTCTAACTTCGACTTCTAGACTTTTGCCTTATCATATCTTCTCCTAAAGCTTGGCAACTGCCACTGATCAAGTTGGTAAGGCCCGGCCCTTCTGGGCAGCTGTTAAAATGTATAGTAGATTTTGGCCTTATGTTGTTAGCCTTATGTAAGTATTAAGTAATAGTAATATCTTTTTGCTTCATGTTTTGAAGTTGCACGTTAAGATTGAGAATCATTGTGTCAGGAGGGAAAGATAAACAGTTTCAAATTCATTCCATGTGTTTAGGCCAATGGCTATTGACAATGTTTCTTCAGAAAGAGATGAGATAAGAATACTCAATATCTTTGATCAGGTTGTATATATTGAATGTAGGCTGCATTTTGTTGGTAGACATTTGTACCTTCAATAGAAATTTGAGATGGTGGACATGGATGGCCATCAACATAAGTCTGGACATTTTATCCCCAACGAAAAGGTAATAGTACGCAAAAAATAAATGTTTTGTAGCTGCTAACTTGATTTAGATAAATGTGAAGCTTCTAATGGAAACAGCCTTAGAACCGAGAGGTTATCCACCTCCAACCGAGAGGCTGTGAGTTCGAGTCTCCCCAAGAGCAAGGTGGGAAGTTCTTGGAGGGAAAGATGCCGGGGGTCTATTTGGAAACAGCCTCTCTACCCTAGGGTAGGGGTAAGGTCTGCGTACATACTATCCTCCCCAAACCTTACTAAGTGGGATTATACGGGATTGTTGTTGTTGTTGAAGCTTCTAATGGAGGCACCGGATGATTAGCAAGAAATCAACAAGGACAAAAGTTTTATCCTCGCTAAAAACTTCAGAGATAAGAGAACTAATTAACAAACAAAAATTAGAAGATGGACAGGATTTAGCTAAGTCTAGTTTACTTTCACATACATAGGATGCCCAATCTATATTGGAAAAAATAAAGAAGGTATACCATTTCATAGTCCTTGCCACAAAAATGCGGATGTTGGCAAGGAAAACTTTTCTCTTTTGGGGGAAGAGTAATAACAGTATTAAGCATATAAATTCTCCTGTCCAAAAAAGCATTGGGGAGAGACGATAAA
This sequence comes from Nicotiana noctiflora, assembly GCA_032618575.1. Lineage (NCBI taxonomy): Eukaryota > Viridiplantae > Streptophyta > Magnoliopsida > Solanales > Solanaceae > Nicotiana > Nicotiana noctiflora. The sequence continues at coordinate 398,011 of JASVEL010000090.1, forward strand.
GCAGGACACGGTACATATGCATCTTATCGAAGACAAGGTCGTTGATAGAAAGGTGTGGAGGTAGAGAACTAGGATAGTCACACGTTTATTCTTTTCCTACATTAACTCAATAATATTCTCTTACTTTCTTATACTTAGATCTATATTACTATCGGTTGTTTCATTTGCTTCAGTATTCTTATTATCTTGGTGTTATTGGCATTGCTTCTTGTCACTGCTTCTTTTCTATGGTTTCTCCACTATTTGTTTTCTTTCTAATAATGTCTTTACTATGCTTTTCGTGAGCCGATGGACTATTGAAAACAGTCTCTCTATCATCACAAAGTAGGGATAAGGTTGCAGACATATTACCCTCCCTAAATTCCGCTTGTGAGATCACAGTGGGTCTACGACTAGACAAGCCAATTAATAGTTCCTCCTTCAAATTACCTCATCTAAGTTGAGAACTATGAAAAACCAGATGTGGTAAGAAATATGGTAAGAACTTAATTTCTATGTTTAGAATCTATCAACAAATTTTATTTCATGTTAAAATCTCTATGGGAGATAAGTGTAACTATGAATTGGGAATGAACCTGGAATAGTGTCTGTCATGAAGAAAAGTCATGGGAAATCAACACATATGGAAGCTTCATGGCTAACCAAGGTAGAGCAGACGCTGATGGTGTTGTTAGAAATAGAAATGGGCACATGGTCATGGCTTTTGTCTCCCAGTCCAATTAGATCTTAACTAATTACAAGGGACCCTTTGATGCTATGATCAGAACAGTCAATCTCAACTTGGAATTAGACTCACTCTTAGTAGTCAATATGATCCTCGGAACTAAACATGAAATTTGCAAGCACTGGAAAGGAATGGAGTTGTTATTATCAAAACATGCAACTATCCTCATTGAAAAAGAGCTTCTTGACGGAGAGTGACCTTCCTAATGGAGAGGAACTGTTAAAATGAATAGGATGCAAATCCCAGCCTTTAGAATAAGGGCAAGAAAACATTCAGGATTATTTATTGAACATCCATTGTCCCTTAATTGAAGAGCTATTGTTGTTCTAACCAGTCCTATCGTTATTATCCCTTCACTTCATTTGAATCATGTGCTTGCACATTGCATATGTTGTTATATGGCTTTGAATTATTCTTTGTATTTTTAGAAACCCGTAATCCCTATAGATTAAGGAAAGCACTGTTACGCAACGTGTATTATCAAAATCAACACTGTTAAGGAAAAACAAGAGGAAGAAGAAATAGAATATATAATTCCGAGTTTACAATTTGCTTGTATGTCCTTAAGGAATTTTAACCCCCTCACAGTTGACAAGGTAATGGATTAAATCCTCCCAGGATAAAACGGAATAAACCTTCTTGCGACAGTGGCAATACAAGAAGCAGGATACCAACGAACACAAAGAGCGGAGAGAATCACACTTACAATTTTCAAGGAACAAGAAAACTCAAGAATTTTTGGATTAATGAACTTGCAGAGAGAGGGAAAGTAATTTGTTGGTTTCTGAATTTCTGAATATCTAGAATGGAAGCCATGAATGAATTTATAGGCAATTGTTGGCTTTGTGAAAAGGTATGGTGCCTGTTCATGGTGTCTGTTCATTGTGAACAGACATCTGATAGGAAGATACGTTCTTTCAATGTTACTTATTAAACTGGGTCAACTAGTTTAACCAAATAAATCGGGACAAACTTTGAAGCCCAATCCAGTACATTTAATTTCCCACCATTACCCAATTCACACTACTCATCTTTAAAGCCCAATGGCTTAAAAGTCCAACAATCCCTCACATGAATGGGGAATGGCTATATAAAGAAGAAAATATATATATGGAAATTGTGTGATTTGCAAGAAAAGATCGATCGTATCTGGATAAGTAGGTTTCCTTTTGAACTTTCCATAGTGAACATATGTCGGATATACTCAGTCAATCGGTAGATTTGATATCTTTGAACCGTCAAACTTTGGTGTATATCTAAACAACAATATGTCATACAATCGACCCTTAACCGTTTTTTGGTTCTCATTATTGTGTTCGTTTCAGCCATGAACACCACCTGGTCTCATAAGTGCGTAGAGAATTGGCCTTACAGAATTCTCCTTGAATTGGCTTACACTTCACACTTACATAGGTGATTCCTAAATATGTAATCCTTTAGATTGACACTATTTGATAGATACCTCATCAAACTTAGGTAATCATTAAAGAACGTGTAAAGTTCTATCATTGTTACTGAACATTGTCTTCATCACGAGAATGGACTAAAGATTTTATTTTCACAATGTTGAACTGGTCAATCACAACTTTGTTTGAGCTCCTTGAACCTAGATCTCGGAACATCCAAAATTCTAGGTAGAGTTACCGCCATGTTGAGTTGTCCTCGGCCATAGTCCCATTCCCTTAGATGATTTCTCAACTCCCTCTCTAGTTAAGCCTTTCGTAAGCGGATCCGCAATATTATCCTTTGATCTTACATAATCAATAATGATAATTCCACTATAAAGTAGTTGTCTAACGGTATTATGTCTTCATCATATATGACAAGACTTTCCGTTATACATAACGCTCCCTGTCCGTCCTATTGCAGCCTCAATATCGCAATGTATGCAAATAGGAGCCAAAGGTTTTGGCCAGAACGGAATGTCTTCTAAAAAATTCCGAAGCCATTCAGCTTCTTCACCGGTTTTATCCAATGCTATAAACTCTGATTCCATTGTTGAGCGAGCAATACACATCTGTTTAGAAAACTTCCAAGATACTGCTCCTCCACCAACAGTAAACACATATCCACTTGTGGACTTTGTTTCTGTTAAGCCGGTTATCCAATTTGCATCACTATATCGTTCGATAACTGCAGGATATTTATTGTAGTGCAAAGCATAGTCTTGAGTATACTCCAAGTATCCCAAAACTCGTTTCATTGCCACCCAGTGATGTTTGTTGGGATTACTTGTGAATAGACTAAGTTTACTTATCGCACAAGCTATATCAGGTCGTGTACAGTTCATGATGTATATTAAGCTTCCCAACACCCGAGCATACTCCAATTGAGATGTACTTTCACCTTTATTCTTCATAAGATGATGGTATAAGTCAATTGGAGTCCTTGCACTTCTCAATTCCAAATGTTTGAATTTTTCAAGTACCATTTTTACGTAATGTGATTGAGACAAAGCTAGACCTTGAGGAGTCCTTTTGATTTTAATTCGTAGAATTATATCGGCAACTCCTAAGTCTTTCATATCAAACTTACTAGCAAGCATGCACTTTTGCTCATTATTAGCATATCATAAACATATAAGCAAACAATGACTATATGATTTGGAACGTTTTTAATGTAAACATATTTATCACATTCATTAATCTTAAATCCATTTGACAACATTGCTTGGTCAAATTTTGCATGCCATTGCTTGGGTGCTTGTTTTAGTCCATAAAGAGACTTAACAAGTCGACACACCTTCTTTTCTTTTCCCGGAACCACAAACCCCTCGGGTTGGTCCATGTAGATTTCTTCCTCTAAATCACCATTTAAGAAGGCTATTCTCACATCCATTTGATGTATTTGAAGATCATACAAGGTGGCTAACGCTATTAGCATCGGAATGGATGTAATTCTTGTTACCGGCGGGTATGTGTCAAAATAGTCAAGACCTTCTCGTTGTCTAAATCCTTTGACAACAAGTCTTGCCTTGTATTTGTCAATAGTACCATTCTCTTTCATTTTCTTCTTGAAAATCCATTTATAACCCAACGTTTTGTTAACTTGAGGAAGATCAACCAATTCCCAAGTATGGTTGCTCCATATGGATTCTATTTCACTATTGACAGCTTCTTTCCAATATTGTGCCTCTGAGGAAGACATTGCTTCCTTGAAGGTACGAGGCTTATTTTCTAACAGAAAAGTTAGAAAATCTGGACTGAATGAAGTAGATGTCCTTTGACGTTAACTTCTTCTCGGATTTTCTTCATTAGCCATACTATCTTTTATATCCTCCTGAGGTTGTTTTGACTTTGGCGGGTCACTTCACTTTCCTTTTTATACGGATAAATAGTTTCAAAGAATTCAACATTATCTGATTCTATTATCGTATTAATGTGAATCTCAAGATTTTCTCATTTATGAACCAGAAAACGATATGCCACGCTATTGGTTACATATCCAATAAATACACAATCAACCATTTTTGGACCTATCTTAACCCTTTTAGGTTTAGGAACTTGTACCTTAGCTAAACGCCCCCACACTTTGAAGTATTTCAAGCTAGGCTTCCTTCCTTTCCACTTTTCATAAGGAATGTATTGTGTTTTACTATGAGGTACAAAGTTGATTATCCGGTAAGCTGTAAGTATAGCTTCCCCTCACAAGTTCTGTGGTAAGCCAGAACTTATTAGCAATGCATTCATCATCTCCTTCAATGTTCGATTCTTCCTCTCCGCAATTCCATTAGATTGTGGAGAGTAAGGGGCAGTTGTTTGGTGAATAATGCCATTTTCCCAACATATTTCATCAAAAGGAGATTCATATTCGCCACCCCTATCACTTCTTATCATTTTGATCTTTTTGTTTAGTCACGTTTTGACTTCATTCTTGTATTGCTTGAAAGCATCAATTGCCTCATCTTTACTATTAAGTAAATAAACATAGCAGTATCTCGTGCAATTGTCAATAAAAGTAATAAAATACTTTTTCCCACCGCTAGATGGTGTTGACTTCATGTCGCAAATATCTGTGTGAATTAAATCTAAAGGACTCAAATTCCTTTCAACGGACTTATAAGGATGCTTAGCATACTTTGATTCCACACATATTTGACATTTGGAATTGATGCAATCAAATTTTGGCAATACTTCTAGATTTATCATCCTTCGCAATATTTTGAAGTTTACGTGACCTAAACATGAATGCCATAAAATGTTTGACTCAAGCAAGTAAGAAGAAACATTCACTTTATTGATTGGAACTGCTATTACATTTAGCTTGAAAAGGCCCTCACTTAGGTAACCTTTTCCAACATACAAATCGTTCTTACTAATTACAACACTATTAGAAATAAAAATACATTTGAATCCATTCTTGACAAGAAGTGAGGTAGACACAAGATTCTTGCGAATTTCTAGAACATGGAGGAATTGGTTTAGAGTCACTATTTTTCCTAACGTCATCTTCAATGCAATCTTGCCAACTCCTTCAATTTTGGCCATAGATGAATTTTCCATGAAGATAGTCTCGTCGGGACCTACGGGGACATAAGAAGAAAATAATTTCTTGTTGGCACAAACATGGCGGGTGGCTCCAGAATCTATCCACCATTCTTTCGGATTTCCTACCAAGTTGCATTCAGACAACATGGCACACAAGTCTTCCATTTCATCTTCATCCATGTTGTCTTGATTTGTTTTCTTCTTATCATTCTTTGGCGCATGACAACCTGCCGCCTTACGCCCAGTTTTTCCACAGTTGTGGCAATTACCCTTGAACTTCTTCTTGCTTGGGTAATTCTTTGGTCCAGAAGCTTTCTTCCTCTTCTTATTTTGTGGTGCCTCCTCAACAATGTTTGCCCCCACAATTGTCGAGTTTCCACGTGACTTCTTTTCAGCATTTTTGTTGTCCTCTTCTATCCTCAAACGAATAATCAAGTCTTCTAGAGTCATCTCCTTCTGTTTGTGTTTAAGATAATTCTTAAAATCCTTCCACAATGGAGGTAGCTTCTTAATGAAAGCAGCAACTTGAAAGGCCTCATTAATAACCATATCTTCAATAACAAATTCACAATTAATAATAACATAAATCTTATTAATAAAATTATTGATTTGGGTCATACCTTCAGCAAGGAGGTCATGTACAATGACTTGTAGTTCTTGGACTTGAGTTATGACCGACCTAGTGTCAATCATCTTGAAATCCAGGAACCTTGCAGCCACGAACTTCTTAAGTCCTGCATCCTCAGTCTTGTACTTTTTCTCAAGCGCATTCCATAACGCTTTTGAAGTTTCCATGACACTATAGACATTGTACAAACCATCTTCCAAACAGCTCAAAATGTTATTCTTGCATAAGAAATCAGAATGTCTCCATGCTTCAGTTACAACAAGTCGTTCATTGTCCGGAGTATCCTCAACCATGATCGGAGGATCCTCCTTGATAAAACGTTGCAAACTCAACGTAGTAAGATAGAAGAGCATCTTCTTTTGCCAGTGTTTGAAGTCAATACGGGAAAATATTTCCGGTTTTATGCCGGTGCCATAGCATGGGCAGGAGGAGAACGGCTTGACGATGCAGCAACACTCGTCATAGTAGCACCCGTTCCCGCAACATTTCCATTAGTTTGGTTTTCATTCGTCATATTTCTGTAAAGTCAAAAACAATACAGAACTTTATTAAATGAGTGAAGTTTTTATATCTTCAAACTGAATACCAAACCAAACATACAACACGTAACAATGGAGAAGTATTTATATACTTCAAACCCGTACGTTTATTATTCCGGCAAAGTTTTTATGTACTTTAAACCGGAGAGAAACAATTAATGGAGTAGAAAGCAACAAGGCTTTAGTCTCCAAATTAATGCAAAAGTAATGCTGAAAAAAATAGATTTAACACTACTGATGTCCAAAACAACACACTGAAACGTTGTGAACTGGAGATAATGCTAACACCAAAAGTCTCTTCAATAATTTGAAAATTTTTATCAATCAGAAGCAAGAACAATTAAACCCAATTCACACATAAACTATGTCAGCCACATGATTTAGTGAGAATCAATTCATTCGTAAAAGATGATCACTATCTTATCCCCCTTGTTGCCTTTTCAAAGTGATCAACCTATCAAAATTTTACTGTGATATTCCGCAATATTGACTTTCTTTTGCTCTATTTACTGGAATGTGATCAACCAGTGAGTCCAAACTAAAAAGCCACAATCAAATTTCAAATCTTCCTTTTAAATTCATTTTCCAATAACAGCTCATCAACACTGTGTTATATAGGCTTGAAAAAATCAATTAGAAGAGAAATTAAAATTACTTAATATTGTTACGCAACATGTACTATCAAAATCAACACTGTTAAGGAAAAACAAGAGGAAGATGAAATAAAATATTTAATTCCGAGTTCACAATTTGCTTGTGTGTCCTTAAGGCATTTTAACCCCTCACAGTTGCCAAGGTAATGGATTAAATCCTCCCAGGATAAAACGGAATAAACCTTCCTGTGACAGTGGTAATACATGAAGGAGGATACCAACGAACTCAAAGAGCGGAGAGAATCACACTTACAATTTTCAAGGAACAAGAATGCTCAAGAATTTTTGGATTAATGAACTCGCAGAGAGAGGGAAAGTAATTTGTTGGTTTCTAAATTTCAGAATATCTAGAATGGAAGCCATGACTGAATTTATAGGCAATTGTTGGCTTTGTGAAAAGGTATGGTGCATGTTCATGTTGTATGTTCATTGTGAACATATATCTGATAGGAACATACGTTCTTTGAACGTTACTTATTAAACTGGGTCAACTAGTTTAACCAAATAAACCGGGACAGATGTTGAAGCCCAATCCAGTCCATTTAATTTTCCACCATTACCCAATTCATACTACTCATCTTTAAAGCCTAATGGCTTAAAAGTCCAACAAGCACATTGTCCTAATAGATTTGGGAAAGAAAACCTATAGTCCTTGTCAAATTGGAAAATCTTTCTTTTATAAGTTTGGGACTATTTTGGGATCTATATATAGGGGTAGTAGTTGGGGATTCTAGATAGTACGGTGCTTTTCTTCTCATTTATAGAGGAAAACTCTTTCTGCTTTTACCTCGAGAACTAGGCTTAGCCTAACCTCGTGAAATCCTTGTGTTAATTTTTTTCTATTTGGTTTTTGTGTGATTGTGTGCTAGTTAACCCGCGATCTTCCACAACAATTGGTATCACAGCAAGTTTTGGGTTTCTACATATAATGTAGGGTTAAGATGTCTTCGTCATGAACAAAGTATGAAGTAGAGAAATTTGAGGATGAAATCAAATATGGTGTTACAAAGGTTATGGAAGGCAGTTGATGAGGATTTTCCTGAAGAGATGAAAGAAATAAAGAAGGCATATATGAAGGAGAGGGATTTGAGTGCGATCTTCATGAGAGTTACATATAGCATTCTTCGGAAAATTGCTGAAGAAACTTCAGCAGCAATGGCATGGAAGAAGTTGGAAGATCTGTATTCTAACAAATCACTGACAGACCGCCTCTACCTGAAAATGAGGTTATACAATCTTCGTATGAACGAAGGTACATCTGTTAAAATCACCTTGATGAGTTAAATTAAATTATAATGGACGTGAAGGACGTGGATATCAAAATTGAGAGTGAGGATCAGGCCTTGATTGTGTTATGTTCTTTACCACCGTCTTATGATACTTTTGATAATACTTCGCAATATGGGAAAGATAGTATTTCACTAAAAGATGTTAGTGATGCACTAAAATCTAAAGAGTCAAAAAAGAGTTTTCCAAACATCAGAAGTGACGGTGAGGGTCTTGTCAGTAGCAAGAACATAACAAAAGGACTTTAATAGGAAAAATTCAAATGCGAGATTGAAGTCAAGAGCAAGGAAGCATAATTGTTACAAGTGCGGGGATTAAGGTTACTACAAGAGAGATTGTCCCGAGCTGAAAGAGAAAGGAGGAAAGCAGAAAATAGATAATTCGACAAATGTTGTAGACACTAGCAATAATTAGGATAATAGTGATTATGTAGGAGAAATATGTGATGCGAGTTCTATTCATGGGTAGAATTACCGGGTTCTTGATTCTTGTGCTACTTTCCACACGAGTCCATATAAGAATTGGTTTGCAACTTACAAACAGATCAGTGAAACTGTCTACATGGGAGATAACAATCCATTACCAGTAGAGGGGATTGATAATATCAGACTTAGAATGTTCGATGGAATAATCATAAACATTGAGTGTTGACATGTTCCTTGATAAAGAGAAATTTGATCTCTCTTTCGACATTAGATGATCAAGGGTATAGGTTTCACTCCAAGAATGGAATACTTGAAGTGTGTAAAGGCTCCATAGTACTCATGAAGGGTATAATGTATTCTGAATTGTATCATATTCAGGCCAGTGCAATTGAAAGGAAAGTTGTTGTAGCTTCAGGGAAAAGCGATCTAAATCAGTCTTAATTATACATTTGTGGCTTGGTCATATGACTAATAAGGGATTGTGTTTGTTGAGTAAATGGAATTTGCTGAATGGGTATAATAATCAAGTTTTAATTTTTTCTGAGCATTGTGCATTTAGTAAACAAACAAGGGCAAAGTTCAACAAAAAGGTCGAGCACAAGATAAGAGAAAAGTTAGATTATATACATTCAGACTTGTGGGGTCAAAACATATTTCGTCCAAGAGCGGTGATATGTATTTTATGACTTTGATTGATGATTACTCAAGGATGGTATGAGTGTATATTCTAAAAACATAAGATGAGTCATTTCCGACATTTGTTAAATAGAAGACGATGGTTGAGAGGAAGACGAAAAGAAGAGTTAAGCGTCTTCAAACTGGCAATGGGTTGAAATTTTGCAACTGTGAGTTCAATAATTTCTGTAGCAGAGAGAGCATAGTGAGACACCACACTTGTGTTGGAACACCACAGTAAAAAGTTTTTGCAGAACGTATGAATATAATGCTTTGTGAAAGATCACGAAGGATGCTTTCACATCATGTGTTAGCAAGGATATTTTGGTTAAAGCAATAAATGCATCTTATTATTCAGTCAATAGATATCCATCCGCAGTTATTGAGTGCAAAACTCCTTTTGAGCTATGGTCCGGTTTACCTACTGATTATTTAAATATAACGATATTTGGTTGTCCTGTTTATGATCATGTGGGGGATGAAAAAATTGAGCCGAGGGCAAACAAGTACATATTTCTAGGGTATGCAACTGGAGTGAAATGTTATAGGTTGTGGTGCACCGATCAAAAGATTCCAGGGCTGATTATTAGTAGGGATGTAACATTCAATGAATCTGCCTCACTATACAGGTAGGGGGAGAAGGCAATAGTAGAAACAGATCTTGGTGTCAGTGACCGCGTAGAGCTAGAAATTGAATCATCACTAGCTAAGCCGAGTAGTTCTAAAGTAGAGGAAGTGGAAGAGGTGCAAAATATTGATCAAGATGATATTTTTGGTACACCTGCACAACAACAACCATTGCAACATCTAGAGAGAAGAGAGTGATCACCCTACCGCAAATATTTGCAAATGTAGTTGAAGGGAATCTTCTAGGATATACGAATCATGTGGGATTTCCTTTGGTAACTGTAGAGACCGTTGATGTGTTTGAGTGTTATAGAGATCCAGAAGCTATTGCGGGTCATAATCAAATGGACGGATTGGTGCTATGGCTGAAGATATTGAGTCTCTTATCAAGTTTAAGCGTTGCCTAGACTTGATTGACGTGTGCAGCAATGGCTAAAGCCCACGTGAGGGCTGAGGGCAAGGTAGATAGAAGATGAAGAGAATGTTGGACTTTAAGCCATTGGGCTTTAAATTAGAAGAGTGTGAATTGAAAATGGATGGAAATAAAATGGAGGAATAAATAAAAATTTGAAGAAGTGAACTTTTGTCCTGCACTTTATCCCTCATTGGTGAGGGACAACCACATTTGTGTGCTTATATGTAGAATCACTTCCTAAAGCTCTTAAAAGGAGTTGAAGAGAATGAAACCTCGCGCCGTCGTCGCTCGCTCGCTCGGCTCGGCTTCGGCTGTGGGTTTGGATTTGGATTTGTCAAATGTTCGATCGATAAGATTATTTTTGGACAAAATTTATTTAATTATTTATTAATTAATTAAATGCCAAATCACTGCCGAAAATATGCCAAAACCCTATTGAAGGTTTAGAGGGCCTCTCTGGCTGCGGTTCTGCCGCGACCACAGTAGAACCACGACAAGTAGATTTAAAGAGCCTCTCTGACCGCAGTTCTGCCACGGCTACAGTAGAACCGCGACAGGCAGTGTATTCTTCTGAAAAGGCACCTTTTACAGACATCTCTTCTGATAATTGTCTATAAATTTTAACGCATGGATCCATTTTCAAAACACGAACAACACTCCAGAACTTTTTTCTTTTTGAATTTACTGCATCCTAATTTGCAGTCTCTCTCTCTCAAATTTGTAAGTGTGATTTTGCTCCATTATCTGAGTTTGTTGGTATCCTGCAGTTTGTATTGCCACAATTACAGGAAGATTTATTATGTTTTATCGTGGGAGGATTTAAACCCATTACCTTGGCAACGTGTGAAGGGGTTAAAATTCCTTAAGGACACACAAGAAACTTGTGGACTCGGAATATTTCCGATTCTCTACTATTTTCCAGTCTTTAATTTTCCTAACAGTTTTTTTGATTTTTGGTTTAACACAGTAACGCACAAGCTTAAGGTACTTTCAAATTATTATCGTTTCTGTGTTGATTATAGGTATTAAACTATTTTCTATATACTTTGTTGGAGACTAAAGCCTTGTTGCTTTCTACCCCAATAATTATTTTTGTCTGGTTTAAAGTATATAAAAACTTTTCCGGAATAATAAATGTACGGGTTTGAAGTATATAAAAACTTAAAAACCATTATTACGTGTTGTATGTTTGGTTTGGTATTCAGTTTGAAAATATCAGAACTTCACTGATTTAACAAAGTTCTATATTGTTTTCAACTTTACAGAAATATGACGAATGAAAACCAAACTAATGGAAGTGTTGCGGGAATGGGTGCTACTGTTACGAGTACTACTGCCTCGTCAAGCCGTTCTACTCCTGCTCATGCTATGGCACCAGCAGAAAAACCGAGAAAGTTTTCCGGTATTGACTTCAAACACTGGCTAATGAAGATGCTCTTCTATCTTACTACGTTGAGTTTGCAACGTTTCATCAAGGAGAATCCTCTGGTCATGGCTGAAAATACTCCGGATGATGAACAACTTATTGTAACTGTAGCATGGAAATATTTTGATTTCCTGTGCAAAAATTACATTTTGAGTTGTTTGGAAGATGGCTTGTACAATGTCTATAGTGTAATGGAAACTTCAAAAGCATTATGGAATGCGCTTGAGAAAAAGTACAAGACTGAGGATGCCAGACTTAAGAAGTTCGTGGCTACAAGGTTCTTGGATTTCAAGATGATTGATACTAGGTTGGTCATAACTCAAGTCCAAGAACTATAAGTCATTGTACATGACCTCCTTCCTGAAGGTATGGCCCATACCAATAATTTTATTAATAAGGTTTATCTTATTATTAATTATGAATTTGTTATTGAAGGTATGGTCATTAATGAGGCATTTCAAGTTGTTTCTTTCATTGAGAAGTTACATCCGTTGTGGAAGAATTTTAAGAACTATCTTAAACACAAACAAAAGGAAATGACACTAGAAGACTTGATTGTTCGTTTGAGGATAGAAGAGGACAACAAAAATGCTAAAAAGAAGTCACGTGGACACTCGACAATAATGGGGGCGAACATTGTTGAGGAAGCACCACAAAATAAGAAGAGGAAGGAAGCTTCTGGACCAAAAAATTACCCAAGCAAGAAGAAGTTCAAGGGTAATTTCCACAACTGTGGAAAAATTGGTCATAAGGCAGTGGATTTTCGTACGCTAAAGAATGATAAGAAGAAAAAGAATCAAGCCAACATGGTTGAAGATGAAATGGATGACTTGTGTGCCATGTTGTCTGAATGCAACTTGGTAGGAAATCCGAAAGAATGGTGGATAGATTCTGGAGCCACCCGCCATGTTTGTGCTAACAAGGAGTTATTTTCTTTTTATACCCCCGCAGGTCCCGGCGAGACAATATTCATTGGAAATTCATCTACAGCTAAAATTGAAGGAGTTGGCAAGATTGCGTTGAAGATGACGGCGGGAAAATTAGTGACTCTTAACCAAGTCCTCCATGTTCCAGAAATTCGCAAGAATCTTGTGTCTACCTCACTTTTTGTCAAGAATAGATTCAAATGTATTTTGTTTCTAATAGTGTTGTACTAAGTAAGAACGATTTGTATATAGGAAAAGGTTACCTAAATGAGGTCCGTTTTAAGTTAAATGTAAAAGCAGTTCCTATCAATGAAGTGAATACTTCTTCTTACTTGCTTGAGTCAAACACTTTTTGGAATTCGTGTTTAGGTCACGTAAACTTCAAAACATAGCAAAAATGATAAATCTAGAAGTATTGCCAAACTTTGGTTGCATTAATTCCAAATGTCAAATATTTGTGGAATCAATGTATGTTAAGCATCCTTATAAGTCCGTTGAAATGAATTCAAGTCTTTTAGACTTAATTCACACAAATATTTGCGACATGAAGTCAACACCATCTCGCTGTGGGAAAAAGTATTTTATTAATTTTATTGACGATAGCACGAGATACTGCTATGTTTATTTACTTAATAGTAAATATGAGGTAATTGATTCTTTCAAGCAATACAAGAGTGAAGTTGAAATGCAACTAAACAAAAATATCAAAATGATAAGAAGTGATAAGGGTGGCGAATATGAATCTCCTTTTGAAGAAATATGTTAGAAAATTTTCATTATTCACCAAACAACTGGTCCCTACTCTCCACAATATAATGGAATTGCAGAGAGGAAGAATTGAACGTTGACGAAGATGATGAATGCATTGCTTATAAGTTCTGGCTTACCACAAAACTTGTGGGGGGAAGCTATAATTACAGCTAGCAGAATAATCAATTGTGTACCTTATAGTAAAACACATTCCATTCCTTATGAGAAGTGGAAAGGAAGAAAGCCTAGCTTGAAGTACTTCAAAATGTGGGGGTGTTTAGCTAAGGTACAAGTTCCTAAACCTAAAAGGGTTAAGATAGGTCCAAAAATGGTTGATTGCGTGTTTATTGGATATGTAACCAATAGCAAGGCATATCGGTTTCGGGTTTATAAATCAGAAAATCCTGAGATTCACATTAATACGATAATTGAATCAGATAATGCTGAATTCTTTGAAACTATTTTCCATATAAAAAGGAAAGTGAAGTGACGTGCCAAAAGTCAAAACAACTTCGGGAGGAAATAAATAGATGGTATGCCTAATGAAGAAAATTCGAGAAGAAGTAAATGTCAAAGGACATCTACTTCATTCGGTCCAGATTTTCTGACTTTTCTATTAAAAAATAAGCCTCGTACCTTCAAGGAAGCAATGTCTTCCTCAGAGGCACAATATTGGAAAGAAGTTATGAATAGTGAAATAGAATCCATCTTGAGAAACCATACTTGGGAATTGGTTGATCTTCTTCCAGGTAACAAAATGTTGGTTTCTGAATGGATTAGGATGGTACTATTGACAAATACAAGGCAAGACTTGTTGTCAAAGGATTTAAACAGTGAGAAAGTCTTGATTATTTTTACACGTACTCGCTGATAACAAGAATTACATCCATTCAGATGCTAATAGCGTTAGCCGCCTTGTATGATATTAAAATCCATCAAATGGATGAAAAAATTAGACTTCTTAAACAGTAATTTGGAGGAAGAAATCTACATGGACCAACCTAAAGGGTTTGTGGTTCTGGGAAAAGAAAAGAAGGTGTATTGACTTGTTAAGTCTCTTTATGGACTAAAACAAGCACCTTAGCAATGGCATGCAAAATTTTGACTAAACAATATTGTCAAATACCTTTAAAATTAATGAATAAGATAAATATGTTTACATTAAGAACGTTCCAAATCATGTAGTCATTATTTGCTTATATGTTGATGATATGCTAATAATGAGCAAAGACATTGCCGACATTCAAGCTACTAAGTGTATGCTTGCTAGTAAGTTTGATATGAAAGACTTAGAAGTTGTCGATGTAATTCTAGGAATTAAAATCAAGAGGATTCCTCATGGTCTAGCTTTGTCTCAGTAATATTACGTGAAAATGGTACTTCAAAAATTCAAACACCTCGAATTTAGAAGTGCAAGAACTCCAGTTGACTTAAATCATCATCTTATAAAAAATAAAGGTGAAAGTACGTCTCACTTGGAGTATGCTCGTGTGTTGGGAAGCTTAATGTACATCATGAACTATACACGACCTGATATAGCTTGTGAAATAAATAAACTTAGTCGATTCACAAGTAATCCCAACAAGCATCAGTAGGTGGCTATGAAACAAGTTCTGGGATATTTGGAGTATACCCAAGACTACGCTTTGCACTACAATAAATATCATGCAGTTATTGACGGATATAGTGATGCTAATTAGATAAACGGCTCATCAGAAACAAAGTCTACAAGTGGATATGTGTTTATTGTTGATAGAGGAGCAGTATCTTAGAAGTCTTCCAAACAAGCGTGTATTGCTCGCTCTACAATGGAATAAGAGTTTATAGTGTTGGATAAAGACTGTGAAGAAGCTGAATGGCTTCGAAATTTTTAGAAGACAATCCGTTCTGGCCAAAACCTTTGGCTCCTATTTGCATACATTTCGATAGTGAGGCAGGAATAGGACGGGCATGGAGCATTATGTAAAACAGAAAGTCTTGTCATATACGACGAAGTCATAACACCGTTAGACAACTACTTTCTAGTAGAATTATCACTATTGATTATGTAAGATCAAAGGAAAATATGGCGGATCCGCTTACAAAAGGCTTAAATAGAGAGGGATTTGAGAAATCATCTAAGTGAATGGGACTATGGCCAAGGACAAGTCAACATGGCGGTAACTCTACCTAAAATTTTGGATGTTCCGAGATCTAGTTTCCTGGAGCTCAAACAAAGTTATGATTGACCGGTTCAACATTGTCAAAATAAAATCTTTGGTCCATTATCATGATGAAGACAATGTTCAGCAACAAGGATATAACTTTACACTTTCTTTATTGATTACATAAGTTTGATGATGTATTTATCAAATAGTAACAATCGAAAGGATTACACGTTTAGGAATCATCTATGTAAGTGTGAAGCGGAAGCCACTTCAATGTGAACTCTGTAAGGTCAATTCTCTACTCACTTGTGAAACCAGGCGGTGTTCATGGCTAAAACGAACACAATAATGAGAACCAAAGGACGGTTAAGGGCTGGTTGTGTGACATATGGTTGTCTAGGTATACACAAAAGTTCGATGGTTCAAAGCTATCAAATCTACCAATTGACCCAGTATATCAACATATGTTCACTATGGAAAGTTCAAAGGGAAACTTACTTATCCAGATGCAATTAATCTTACTTGCAAAATCACATAGCTTTCATCTATGATCTTTCTTGATACAGCCATTCCAATTCATGTGGGGGATTGTTGGACTTTAAGCCATTGGACTTTAAAGTAGAAGAAGTGTGAATTGGAAATGGAAGGAAATAAAAGTGAACTTTTGTCTTCCACATTGTCCCACATTGGTGAGGGACAACCACATTTGTGTGATTATATATAGAATCACTTTCTAAAGCTCTTAATAGGAGTTGAAGAGAATGAACCATTGCGCCGTCGTCGTCGCTCGGTCGGTTCGGCTCGACTTCGGCTTTGGATTTGGAAAATGATCGATAAGATTATTTTTGGACAAAATTTATTTAATTACTTAATAATTAATTAAATACCAAATCACTGTTGAGAATGCGCTAGAATCGTACTGAAGGTTCAGAGGGCCTCTCTGACCGCGGTTCTGCCGCGGCCGCGGTAGAACCGGGGCATGCAGATTCAGAGAGCTTCTCTGACCGCGGTTCTGCCGTGACCGTGGTAGAACCGCGGCAGGCAACGTATTCTTGTGAAAAGGCACATTTTCCAGACACCTCTTCTGATAATTGCCTATAAATTATGAGGCATGGCTCCATTTTCAGAACACGAAAAATACTCTACAACTTATTTATTTTTAAATATATTGCATCCTAATTCGTACTCTTTCTCTCTCAAATTCGTAATGTGTGATTTTGCTCCGTTCTTTGAGTTCGTTGGTATCCTGCAGTTTGTATTACCAGTATTGCAGGAAGGTTTATTCCATTTTACCCTTGAAGGATTTAATCCATTACCTTGGCAATGTGTGAGGGGGTTAAAATTCCTTAAGGACATACAAGAAACTTGTGGACTCGAACTATTTCTAATTCCGATATTTTTAATTTTTCTAACAATTTTTCTAATTATTGGTTTAACATAGTAACGCTCACAAAGAATTCAAACCAAAGGGAGATTGTTATTTTGTGGATTGAATTATTTCCTTGTATTTTAGGAAACCCATAATCCCTATATGTTTAGGAAAACCAATTGTCCTAATATATTTGGGAAAGAAAACTTATAGTCCTTGTCAAATTAGGAAACCTTTCTCTTATAGGCTTGAGGCTATTTGGAAACTATATATAGGGATTGTATTTGGGGATTCTAGAGATTGTACTGTGCTTTTCTTCTCATTTATAGTAGAAAACTCTCTCTGCTTTTTCCTCGAGGATTAGGCTTAACCAAACCTCGTTAAATCCTTGTGTTGATTTTTCTTCTCTATTTGCTTTGTGTGTGATTGTGTGTTAGTTAAACCATGATAATTAACAACATCTTTGGCATGAGACCAATCAAACGGTAGCATTTTGACAATGCCTCTCTTCTGGGAGGTATTGGTTTTATGTCCTCCTCCGTAGGTAGGGATCAATATCAAATTCTCTGCCACTAGAGCAGATGAAATACTGGGTGGACGGACTTAAAAAAAAGAAGATGAAGTAGTGAGCATGATTGAGTGTTGTGGGCGATGAAGAAGTGGGAGGATTGAATTGTGACTACGGAAATGATGGCGGAGGAAGGATCCGATATGGCTTCTATACGAGCTATAATTCGACCTTATAATACTCAGAATATATTAATCGCTCCCCTCGGCCCAAATACGTATAACGCGCGTTGAGGCCGTCTCCAATCAGGCGCAAACGCCGTAAGCAACGAGGTCGTCCTCGACCATAGGTTGTTGTCCGTAGCCGCCCACAATGCGTTCGTCAGAGGCGACACCATGTGGGTACGCCTGCAACAGTTTCATGACACAGATTTAATATCCAAAGAAAGTCAACAACTGTAATAAAAGACCTATAAATACCGAAGCAATCATCAGAAAATGGGTTCCACTCTCTCCTCATGGGGGCTCTAAGAAATACAGAGTACAACACAGAGTGAGAATCACCATCAACAATACAGGGTAACAGTAGATTCATGAAAACATGATTGTAAGGATCTGAACCTCTTCATGGAGAGGCAGATTAACCCATCATCATGAATAAAGATCACTAAATATCCCCAGTTATGTCTACATATGTCTCCATTACCTTTTGCCTTTATTGAATTTCAGATGTGTTACGACCTGCTATGATTGGCCATTTTATTTTCGATAATTGTTTTGAGTTCATGAGACTTCGCCAATGAGAATTCAACAACAGTTGAAGTAAAACTCGGGCTACGAGCCCTCGACTCTCAAAAATCAACAAAAGTTCAACTATGGTTGAAGTGGGACCCAGGCCACGAGCCTTCGCCAATGAGAATTCAACAACAGTAGAAACAAAACTCGGGCTACGAGCCCTCGACTCTCAAAAATCAACAAAAGTTCAACTACGGTTGAACTGGGACTCAGGCCATGAGCCTTCGCCAATGGGAATTCAACAACAGTTGAAGTAAAACTCGGGCTACGAGTTCTCGACTCTAAAAAATCAACAAAAGTTCAACTACGGTTGAACTGGACTCAGGCCACGAGCCTTCGCCAATGGGAATTCAACAACAGTTGAAGTAAAGCTCGATCTATGAGCCCTTAACACTAAGGAATCAACGAAAGTTCAATCACGGTTGAACTGGGACTCAGGCCATGAGCCTTCGCCAATGAGAATTCAACAACAGTTGAAGTAAAACTCGGGCTACGAGCCCTCGACTCTCAAAAATCAATGAAAGTTTAATCACAGTTGAACTGGGACTCAAGCCACGAGCCTTCGCCAATGGAAATTCAATAATAGTTGAAGAAAAACTCGGGCTGTGAGCCCTCGACTCTAAGGAATCGACGAAAGTTCAATCACGGTTGAACTGGGGCTCAGGCCATGAGCCTTCGCCAATGAGAATTCAACAACAGTTGAAGTAAAATTCGGGCTATGAACCCTCGACTCTAAGGAATCAACGAAAATTCAACCACGGTTGAACTGTAACCCAGGCCTCGAGCCTTCGCCAATATGAATTCAACAACAGTTGAAGTAAAACTCGAGCTATGAGCCGTCGACCCTAAAGAATCAACGAAAATTCATCCACGGTTGAACTGGAACTCAAGCCTCGAGCCCTCGCCAATAAGATTCCAACAACAGTTGGAGTAAAACTCGGGTCAAGAGCCCTCGATCCATGACAACTAATGACCACATGAATGGAAAACGCACAGCATAACGAGCAGTAAGTAAATGGAAGGAAAAAAGGGGGGGAATTCCCCCCTTTTCAAATTAAAATAGGCAAATACGGGCCACGCTCGTCCGCCTCGAACAAGAATTGTCTGAAATTAACTATAACAATCAATCAAATAAAAAATAACCACACATGGCAACAAGAAAAACAAAATAAAATCAACTAATCACCAATTAACTAGGGATTGCCAACAACGTTATCCGCCCCAGTACCATCATCACCGGCCTGCGCCGCTCCATCACCAGCTCTGTCTGCGTCGGCCCCACCTCCGCTCCAGCCAGCCTCTGCTGCGCCTTCATCATTCTCGGCTCTGGCTCCGCTCCCTCTAGGAATATCATCAATGACAGGCGTCGCGGCATCAAAACTGCACTCCTCATGAGCCTCTCGCGCTTTCTGACACGCCTGCTCGAATGTACCTTTGGTAATCAGTCCGACCTCAAACAAATGCTTATATATGTCCTGATATGCTTCGGCATAGACCCAAGCCTCGCGGGAACTACCCAAACATGTGGACTGTTCCTGAGCACGCCGGTTTTCCTGTTCAAAGAGAGCTATCTGCCCCGCGGCATCCTGAGCACTCCTCTCCAATGTCCTCATCCGCTCCTCGAGGTTGTTCTCTCTGGAGGTGGCAGCGGCTCTTATCGACAACAGCTAGGAGTCGTTGGCTTGGATGATCCCCTCAAGCTCAGCCACTCTGGCAGAAGCCTCGACCAGCCTACGCCTCAAGTCGGCCGACTCCCCCTCCACAGCGGCAACCTTCCCGCTCCATTTCGAGGTAACTACCGTCACCTTGGCCAAACATTGGCGCTCGCTCTCCAAGAACGCCCTTATCGCGGCCTCTAGTTCGTCGTTCGCCTCGCACAACCGCTCCTCCAAGGCCTTAATACGACCGAACGCCTGGTCCCTTTGCAACTCTACCCGCACTAACTCCCCGACCAACTCTTGGTTACGGGGATCATCCCTCAAGCGCTCCTCAAGCACCCTACATTGAAGCCGTAAGTACGACATTCGAGAATGCAGAGAAGGACCCCGGTTCGAACGTTGGTCCGACGCAGGCACTCTAGCTATAACAAAAATGCCTACAAAACAAAGAAATATATAGAAAGGTCAGGGGCGGAAATTTAGAAAGACGTAAAGGTTACGAGGAAGTAATCAGTCCGGAATGCATACCTTCACGCCCAGCGACACTACCTCATTCATTATGCTGACATCCATCACCTCCATCAGCGACTAATTCTCCACAGAAGAACACAACTGGCCCAACAACGGCAGCATGGAAGCCTCCCTCAACAGTAAATTCTCATCCGCGGGAATCTCGATCACCCGCTACCTCCCGTCTGGATGGACTGTCGTGTTCGTGATCCCATCACGAAACATATGAATGTCCTCGAAGTCCAGGTCGGATCCAGATAGAGACACTTCTCCTGTCGCCGCCGCCCTTGTTGACGGGGTGCTGGAATCTCCAAGATCCACGACCACACGCGAGGGCCCGCCCGCCTCAAATCTATGGGTGGAAGACTGGGAAATAGGGGCAGCACTGCCTTCCCACTTTTCCCGAGCTCTCAGGTCATCTGGCGCACCCGTTGGAGTGCACGTCACCTCAACGATCTCCATCGCCCCGGAAGGTGGAGGAGGGTCGCGGTCGCCGCCTCATTGGCAACCGGCCGCACCTATGGAGGGGCCTGAGGTGGAAGAATCCGCCGCCTGATTAAGGGCCCCTCCTCCTTATCTCGAGAAGGCGACGCCTCTCGGGAGCGTACAATTCTCGACATACTCCCGCCTTCGAGCCGGGGGCGAGCGGGAGAGGGTGCAGCCACAGAATCAACGGAGACGGCCCTGGGAGCCCGAGCGGTCGCCGCCAGAGTGAAAAACCTAGCGATCTCCCTAGGACGCCGAAATACAGGATGAGGATCCCTGCCGCGGCTTACCCGCCCTACAAAGATAGAA
This sequence comes from Nicotiana noctiflora, assembly GCA_032618575.1. Lineage (NCBI taxonomy): Eukaryota > Viridiplantae > Streptophyta > Magnoliopsida > Solanales > Solanaceae > Nicotiana > Nicotiana noctiflora. The sequence goes on from JASVEL010000090.1 coordinate 419,354, forward strand.
GATAGGTCAGCATTGAGTTACAACGACTACCAAAGGACAGATACGTCCCATTAATGTAAGGCGACTTACCTACGACCAGACTGTGGCTGTATCTCCTCGAGAAGGACGCCCACGAGCGAATCCCCTCGGTATATGGAAGGATAACTTCTAACCACCCGCGCAGGCCAGTGAATAGAGGCGGGGGCGACCTATCTGCTGCGGAAATGACAAAACAACCGCCAGTAAGGACAAGAATAAAGCACAAATTTAATCCTCCTCGAAATGAAGAAATTAAGAAAAGACTTACGGTCATGATTCCAGGCCTCCGAAAAACCCGAAGGGGACGTCACAGGATGACTGGTCCGGACATAGAAAAATTGTGCATATTGGCGAGGCTCGAGCTTGACGTCTAAGGCCATCACCAGTTCCTGCCACCCGCGCGAAACCATCCGAATTATGCTCCCCTGAATCCGTTAAGGAGCAAAAAGAGCAAGGACGTGCTGAAGAGTGACAAACCTGCCAGCTAGCTCTGAGAACTTGAGCAGCATGGCCAAGAGCCTGTACACGGACGGGGTAAGCTGCCCCGGATAGACGCCGTAGTGCCGGCAAAAATGTGCTGCCAGTAGAATCTCCGGTAATTGAGGGGTTGTCCCCCGTGCTCCCGGCCGCTGACCGGAGCGATACTGAGAGGATGCCCTCGGTGGATGATATACTTCCAGGGGCGGGGAGCCTCCTAAAGATGAGCCTGAAGTTTCTGAGTCGGTGTGAAAGAGGCTGGCCGAGCAAAGCTTAGGGATAAATTCAATACTCCTGCTTGTATTGATTTGGTTCCTATGGAGCGGGACGTGGTACAAACCCATAGTCCCGGGTATTGTGTGTTCTACGCTTACACTTTTCAGGCTGGTGTTCAGGATGCCCCTTCCCAATCTGCTACCATCGCGAGGAGGAAGGCCAGCCATTAATTTGGGTCACCGGGAAAATTAGATGAAGAATGGAGAATATAACTAAGAACGGTTAACGATTATGCCACAGAAAAAGTAAGACTACTTGAGAACTTGCTAGAGAGAAAAACAATCAGTAGACCAAAGAACAAAGAATGTCTGACACAACAGGCCCTCTTATAAGAAAATCGAATCAAAACCTCGGGAAACTGACAGGCACCATTTAATGAGAATCCCAACCGTCAGAAACGGTTCAATTCTCATTGAAATCGTCGCTTCCACGATCGAAATCGGAGAGTGTGCGCCGGAATACAAGCCGTCACTACAAGCACCCCTAGTATGGCGAGACATCAACCGGACCCTGCATCCTAAAGCCTACGTAGGGTGAGAGCGCATTCAGACCCGCGACCGATGAAGAGGCGTCCTGAGAGGTCGTCGTATCCTCAGTCGAAAGGAGATACCGTATGAACTATCATATCCGCTCATCCCGGCCCGTCTAGACGTGACCGCGATAAGCGGAGGGACTATCTGTATGAGCTATAATCCGGCCTTATAATACTCAGAATATATTAATCGCTCCCCTCGGCCCAAATACGTATAATGGGCGTCGAGGCCGTCTCCAATCAGGCGCAAACGCCATAAGTAGAAAGGTCGTCCTCGACCACAGGTTGTTGTCTGTAGCCGCCCACAATGCTTTTGTCAGAGGCGACACCTTGTGGGTACGCCCACAATAGTTTCATGACACGGATTCAATCTCCAAATAAAGTCAACTATCGTAATAAAAGACCTATAAATACTGAAGCAATCATCAGAAAATGGGTTCCACTCTCTCCCCATGGGGGCTCTAAGAAATACAGAGTACAACACAGAGTGAGAATCACAATCAACAATACAGGGTAACAGTAGATTCATGAAAACATGATTGTAAGGATCTGAACATCTTCATGGAGAGGCAGATTAACCCATCATCATGAATAAAGATCACTAAATATCCCCTGTTATCTCTACATATGTCTCCATTACCTTTTGCCTTTATTGAATTTCAGATGTGTTACGACCTGCTATGATTGGCCCTTTTATTTTCAATAATTGTTTTGAGTTCATGAATGTTCATAAAATAATTCGGATCAATGTAATGACCCGGCCCGTTGTTACGGGAATTTACCACCCCGTCATGTTGCAATTACATGTTTTATGCTTCTACATCAGTGTTAGAGCCTATCGGGTGAGTTAGGAGTGAATTGAATTGAAAATGAAGCAAATAGCATGTTTGAAGGAAGTTTGAATATGGAAAGTCAACCTAGAGTTGACTATCGAGTTAGAGTGCTCGGAATTGGATTCTGATGATTTGACTAGTTTCGAGGGATCATTTATGACTTAGGAGAGCAATCGGAATTGAATTTGGAGACCCGGTGTAGAAATAGGCTTGAATTGGCTAAGGTTGAATTTTGGCGAAATCCGAACGGTAGGTGAGATTTTGATCCAAGAGTCGGAATGGAATTCCGACAGTTGCAGTAGCTCCGTTAGGTGATTTTGGATGTGCCTGCAAAATTTCAGGTCATTCGGACGTCGTTTGATCGGGTTTTGGATTGAATGTTAGTTTTGAAAGTTTTGAAGAAACTTAGGCTTGAATCCGTGTGTAATTGGTGATTTTGATGTTTAGGATGGTGTTTTTATGATTGGAACAAGTTCGCATCGTGTTTTGGAGTATGTTGGTGGTTTTCGTTGGTGTCCCGGGGGCCTCGGGGTGAATCCGGACCATCATCCGGGCATTTTGAACTTGGCAAAATCTGTTGTAAATTGCAGATCACTGTGCAGAAGGCTAGGCCTTCGCATTCGCGAAGGCAAGGCCCGCGTTCGCGTAGGCTGGGACACTTTGGTCATCGCGTTCACGAGGAGGACGGCCGCGATCGCATAGAAGGAATCTGGGAAGCATCGCATTCGCGATGGGGTTAGTCGCGATCGCGTAAGAGGAAATAGTGAAATATCGCGTTCGCGTGGATGGAGGCCGCGTTCGCGTAAAATGGATCAGTGCATCGCGGACGCGTTATAGATAACGCGAAAGCGAAGAGTAAAATGATGCTGGGCATCGCGAACGCGTGGGAGCTCACGCGAACGCGAAGAGCAAATTTGTCTGGCAGCAAAATTAAATTGCAGAACAGAAGGCTCACGGGTTCATATACCAAAAAATAATAATTTTGAGCCCTAGAGAGAAGAAATCACGGGAAAACGCTGGGAAATCATCGGGTATTCATCGGAGGTAAGTTTCTTGACTCAAAAACATCATTTTAGGAAGGATTGTGGCCTATATATTGAAAACGGAAATTTGGGTTTTGAAAGGCCAATCGAACTCCGATTTTGGTAAATTTTATATGTATGAACTCGTGGCGAGACGGGGATTCTGGAAATATGAGTTTCAAAATTTTTCGAGATGTGGGCCCGGGGCTCGGGTTTTGCAAATTTTATAATTTTTGATATTTTTCGAGTTCTTTCGATTGGGTGATGTTCCATTAGCCTATTTTGATATATTTGTGCTAGTTTTGACGTGCGTGGATGCCGGTTCGAGGAGCTAAGGCATCGCGGGCATGAGCTTTCGTCGGTTCGAGGTGGGTAATACTTGTTAATGATGTCTTGAGGGTTGGTAAACCCCGGACTTGCACATCTTAGTGCTGTGTTGAGGTGACTTGCACGCCGGATAACGGGCGTGGGGTAGAGCACCATTGGGGATCGTGACTTGGTCCGTCCCGCGTAATAAATAATAACACCTAATTGTTGAAATGAATTGGATTAATTATCATGTTTGGGCTTCGTGCCAATTATTTGAATCCTTCAGGGATTGGCATCGCTGTTTTGATAACACTGTGCATATTTTATTCTTCATTTAAGGTTTAAAATGGTATTTTGTTAATCACTATTTTTATAAGGTTATGAAAAACTTGAACAAGGTCTTAATAACATTTTTAGCAGTGAGCTAATATGATATTGTTTCCCGTAGGGCTTTCTTGATTATTTGTTAGACTGATTGGGCCGAGGACCATATGTTAGGGCATGACATTTCATGTGAGCATATGCATACACATGCATGGATCGGACCGCACGCCGCAGTGGTATACGGATCGGGCTGCGCGCCGCAGCAGGTGTGATATTAATATTGTGCTTGGGCTGTAGGAGCCCCTCCGGAGTCTGAACCCCCACAGTGAGCACGGGTACCCAAATTGGATCGGGCTACACGCCGTAGCGGTCATATACATTGCATGGCATACATACATTGGTTTACGTGTACTACGTGGCATAACATTTAGCACTCATACATTACTGGCACACATGCATTAGTTGCCTTATTGACCAGATCTCGTGGTGCAAATTGATAAGGAGTGCTGAGCCCAAGGGGCTGATTTGAGTGCGGACTTGCACTACTTGAGATTGCATCCAGGTATTGGTATATTATTATGAAAGAAAGTAGCTAAAATTGAGATTTCTAATCTACTCACATATGCTTGAAAGAAATAAAAAGATAGTTCTGTATTGTGTAGCATGAGATAGTGCCTATCGTGGTTTTCTTCCCTTCAGCATTATTTACTTTTATTACCGCTGAGTTGGAAGTACTCACACCCGACTCCCTGCACCTTGTGTGCAGATCCAGGTACATTACAGCAGAGCTGATTCCATTGCGGCTCGGGAGTGCTTTTGGACGGTCGAGGTAGCTGCCAGCTTTCGCAGGACCTGATTCTCCAGTTTGTCTGTATTTTTGTTCTGATCGTCCCACAATTGTGCACATTTATATTCACTATTTACACATTGTACACTCTGTAGAGGCTCATGACTCATGACCCTTCGGTCTATGGGAGTTGGCACGTGTTGGGACTTGGTTCCCTGTTTTTAATATATCTATCACTGTTATGTTTAAATTGGATAAAGTGAGCTTATGGCTCCATGATTGTTGTTGATTGGTCGGGCTGGCCTAGCAGTGTGGTAGGCGCCATCACGACCGGATTTGGGGTCGTGACAAGTTGGTATCAGAGAGCCTAGGTTTACTAGGCCTCATGAGTCTTGAGCCGGTTAGTAGAGTCTTGTGGATCGGTACGGGGATGCTTGTACTTATCCTCGGGAGGCTGCGAACCTTTAGGAAACACTTCACATTTCTTGGAATTCTTATCGTTCGCACTTGATCCAGCTTGAGATATAATTTTTTTTGAAATTCCTTCCACACGTCTGTGTACGCTTCGAGCGCTCAGTAATATAATTTCCTTGAGGGCTTGTGATTCCCTGGTCGAGGGGCGAGATGTAATCTCTATGAATTCATGTTGGGCCAGTCGGGAGGACTTGAGGCCAGATCTTTGTCTATGGCTTGAGCACCAAGGTACTAATTTAGCGAGCCGGTATTATGAAGTTCATACGATCGGTATTGATCTTTATTGTGCAAATGGCAGCTTGATAATGGATGAGCTTGTTAATTGTTCGACCCTTATCTAATCTGTTGTGTAGCCCCGAGCTATGGACGTGGTGAATAATTATCATATTTCGTAATTGGAAGGTAAAGTGCCTTATGTGTAGTGGAACGAGTTTAAACTCAGGAAGACTAAAGTGATTTTGATATGTGTTATGATTCGAGCAGGTACAGCGCAGGTTCAAGTATAAATTGTGATAATATGATTCATATAGTATTAGAATTTAATGTTGTTGAAATACATTGTGATATCTTGTTGAGTTGTGGATCTATTGTTAGAATGGTTTGGTGATTCTATGGCAGGTGGATAGGCCAATTTACAAAGGAAACTCTGCCGAATTTTTTGGAATATTTGGGACTTAGAAAGATTTCTGTCACCTAAAGAGAGTGGGCTTATTGGTGGTGCGTGTATATCTGCAAAAATTACAGAAGAGCTAAGGTCTCTGATGATTTGAGTCTCTGTCAAGGCTTGTTAATGACTTGAATTTAATCTCATATTAATATTTCGGCATCACTTGAGTAATAATGATATGATTGGTTGAAAGTGCTTTGATGAATGGCTTCGAGCTAAGTTGGGGAGGTTGCTATTGATTAACTGATTGCACTATTAGGTGCTATGTTGATTCTGTCTCTAAGTATGTTGGGAAATTCTAGTAAAGGTTATGGTGCTTCGTAGATCTAATGAAGTACTAGGGTGTTTTGAACTGCTGTTGGTAAAGAATATTCACCGTATAGAAAAGAAAGATAGCCGATTGTATCTGTAAGTAATCATGTTCTGCGATGTCAGAGTTCTAACAAAACACGAGTGGTTCTACTCAATAGGACCGTTGAATTACAACTGAATAAGAGTGAATGATGCCCGAAAATGGTTTTGTAGTGTTCAAGATTTTGCTTGTAATAGTCAAGTGTCCTAAGATTTGTGTATGTGGCAAAAGATGGCGGTTTCGTTAGAGAAAAATCAAGACTTGTGTTATATTATGTGAATTATGGGATTCTATGTAACCGTATGGGAAAGTAATGATAACAATTTAAAAATCGCGGGAAGTTCATCAAAATAAAGGGTGGTAGAATGTGGTACTTTTGGGAAACGTTGAGAGAGTATTCAGCGGCCTATGGTTCTTAGACCGTGTGGTCTTGTGTGGTAACATGAGTTGATGTAATATGATACTACAGTAAAGACTGATATGAAATTAGAGATGAATTAGAAAGGAAACTAGGTAAATGGAACGAGTTGTTAATAAACCAGAATGGTATAAAAAAAAGGAATGTGATTGATTCCTGGTATGTGGTTGAAGTAATGAGTCTTGCAGACATTGCAGCAAAGCTCTTGAGTGCCGGCAGTTGTGTAACTTGATATGGGTATAAGGACTCAGTCCTGGCAGTTAAACTTATGCAACGAATGGGAAGAAATAGTTTGTGATGTGTTTTACCATGATTTGAAAATGAGTATACTCCTGTCGGCATGCGAAGCGTGGAATGCGTAATGAGTTTTCTTCTATATGGGATCACGAAAGTCCTTGCCTAGTGGAGTGCGCCGATGTTGAGGCGGAGGAAAGGGAAATGAACTTCCATGTTGTCTTAGTGTAATATGGTATACACGATGGGCTATGGACAGTTGATAATGGTATATTCAAGGTTTTGAGATCAGTTCATAATATATGGGAAGTCATTAAAATTATTTAGCAGCGCGGGCAGCTGCATGTGATTTAAAGAAAATGGTACTACTATTCTAGTAATTTGGCAGGGTATCTGGTCCAAAAGGACACGGTAATGTAAACTGATGATATCCAGTGGTATGGTGGTATTCTCTTGTTGGATCGACTATAATAACTGAGTTGTTGATGGCATAGTGAAATTTCTGAATGGCTGTCGTGGTATGAATAGACGCTTGATGTGCATTATGTATATGTACAATGGAGTACGGGATCAAGCATTGTGATTCATGTGTTATATATGTGTTGGAGACTTGAAGCTCTTGTTAGTCCGCCTATGCACTGGTTGTATATCGTGTGCATCGGCACCGTTTTGTGAATTATTAGAAATCGGAAGCCCTAGAGGCTCACTCTTAACTTGATAAGACGAATTCGGACTATGATACTTGATTGCTGACTAGTTGTCATGGGTCAGGTTGTCTAGACTAATGTGATATGGACTATGTCGGAAAATGGCACAAATTGCGTAACAGAGAGCATCAGAGTATGCTCCAACAAAGTATTTGTACCCAGGACTAGCAGACGGCTGGTAGGCATTGCTTTGTTAGTTGGACCTTAGTGGCGGGTGTCAGGGAAGAGGTATCTACCATTGCTTCAGTTCCAGTATTGAGAAACGTTATCAGATGCGTTTCATGTGGCCGAGCTTGAGGCTATATGTATATATATGTTTGCTATAATGAGAAAATTCGACTCGATATGCATTTCCTTTGCGAGATTTATGCGTGGATCGGGTGGCACGCCGCCACAGGTATGGTATCTGGATCGGGTGGCACGCCACCACGGGTATGTCATTGGAGCGGGTTGCACGCCGCAATAGAATATTGTGAAAATATAGTTAGTTATAAGCTACCTGGTATACAATACTTCCTCGCTTCTGAGGAAAAGACGTTTTGAGTTTCGCTTGGCAAATGGCACATCGGTTATGTCCTTTCAGGATTTAATAGCATACGTTAATTGTTTCACCGTGGGTGAGGTTGATTGCGTGGGTTCAAGACCTAGATCCGTGCGTGGCTAACCATTTTGAGCTTAGTGGCTCGAGGTGCTTCATGAGTAATAACGTTGGGATAGAATCACGAATCGCGGCAAGGCTAGTGATGTTATGACCTCTCGAGGAGGATTCAAGTACTCTATTTCTATAACGCGAGACGTGATCTCAGTTCTATGTTATGATGGCACAGAGGAATTGAATTGCATCTCTATTTGCTGGAGACAGTTGTCATAAATTGAGCTGTCATGATTCGAGTGTGTGCATACGTTTCTATTGGAGCCTATGTTGTGCTCGTCGTTGCTTAGGCCGGTGTTGAGGTGTCATATCACCAGTGCGGTGTGTTATAATCGAAATGACCGCTGGAGTCATTAATGAATACGAGCATATTGGATCTTAGCTTGTTAGAAAGGTAAAAATCAAGGTTTGGCTCCGAAACCTATCGTGGTATGAGTTTTAAAAAGGGAAATAGATTCACGAATGGTTAACCCGAGAGATGGGTTCGGTATATCGCGTGCTTCAGTTGCCGTGGGCAGGATATGGAGGTGTTGGAATAAGACTCTATCTAATGAAAGAGGTTTTCAGCTAGTATTTGGTTATTGTGGCCGGTTGTTGTGATTAGAGACTATCGTCTCGAGTGATTGGGTTGTCGATACATCATATGATCTCACCCGGAGTAGTGAATATGGGTTATTGCAGAGGATTCGAGTGTACCCTGAGTATAGGCATGGGATTTGCATTTGGCATATGATTTCAGAAAGTGCAATGTGATTTATGGTTCAGATGGTCTGTGAAATTTTGACTATATGGTGTTTTCGGACTTATGTGAGATAGGGTGACGTATGATCGCTCGAGTATATGCTTGGTAAGGTCATTCAGCTATTGAGTTGCTTCTAGTACAACTCTGAGTCCGCTCGAGGATGAGCGATTATTTAAGTTGGGGAGAATGTAACGACCCGGCCCGTCGTTACGGGAATTTACCACCCCGTCATGTTGCAATTGCATGTTTTATGCTTTTATATCAGTGTTAGAGCCTATCGGGTGAGTTAGGAGTGAATTGAATTGAAAATGAAGCAAATAGCATGTTTGAAGGAAGTTTGAAAATGGAAAGTCAACCTAGAGTTGACTATCGAGTTAGAGTGCTCGGAATCAGATTCTGATGATTCGACTAGTTTCGAGGGATCATTTATGACTTAGGAGAGCAATCGGAATTGAATTTGGAGATCCGGTGTAGAAATAGGCTTGAATTGGCTAAGGTTGAATTTTGGCGAAATCCGAACGGTAGGTGAGATTTTGATCCGGAGGTCGGAATGGAATTCCGACAGTTGCAGTAGCTCTGTTAGGTGATTTTGGATGTGCCTGCAAAATTTCAGGTCATTCGGACGTCGTTTGATCGGGTTTTGGATTGAATGTTAGTTTTGAAAGTTTTGAAGAAACTTAGGCTTGAATCCGTGTGTAATTGGTGATTTTGATGTTTAGGATTGTGTTTTTATGATTGGAACAAGTTCGCATTGTGTTTTGGAGTATGTTGGTGGTTTTCGTTGGGGTCTCGGGGGCCTCGGGGTGAATCCAGACCATCATCCGGGCATTTTGAACTTGGCAAAATCTGCTGTAAATTGCAGATCACTGTGCAGAAGGCTAAGCCTTCGCGTTCGCGAGGGCAAGGCCCGCGTTCGCGTAAGCTGGGGCTCTTTGGTCATCGCGTTCGTGAGGAGAACGGCCGCGGTCGCGTAGAAGGAATCTGGGAAGCATCCCGTTCGCGATGGGGTTAGTCGCGATCACGTAAGAGGAAATAGTGAAACATCGCGTTCGCGTGGATGGAGGCCGCGTTCGCGTAGAAGGACCTCCGGATGGCTGAAGAAATGTGCATCGCGAACGCGTGGGGCATGTCGCGTTCGCGAAGGGAAAATGGATCAGTGCATCACGGGCGCGTTATAGATAACGCGAACGCGAAGAGTAAAATGATGCTGGGCATCGCGAACGCGTGGGAGCTCACGCGAACGCGAAGAGCAAATTTGTCTGGCAGCGAAATTAAATTGCAGAACAGTTCACTTACGGGTTCATATACCCAAAAACACAATTTTGAGCCCTAGAGAGAAGAAATCACGGGAAAACGCTGGAAAATCATCGGGTATTCATCGGAGGTAAGTTTCTTGACTCAAAAACATCATTTGATGGTAGAATTAACATCAATCTTCATGAATTTGGGTAGAAATTGTGAAGGATTGTGGCCTATATATTGAAAACGAAAATTTGGGTTTTGAAAGGCCAATGGAACTCCGATTTTGGTAAATTTTATATGTATGGACTCGTGGCGAGACGAGGATTCTGGAAATATGAGTTTCAAAATTTTCGAGATGTGGGCCCGGGGCTCGGGTTTTGCAAATTTCATGATTTTTGATATTTTTCGAGTTCTTTCGATTGGGTGATGTTCCATTAGCCTATTTTGATATATTTGTGCTGATTTGTGCTAGTTTTGACGTGCGTGGATGCCGGTTCGAGGAGCTAAGGCGTCGCGGGTATGAGCTTTCGTCGGTTCGAGGTGGGTAATACTTGTAAATGATGTCCTG